>JARHVA010000012.1:4877500-5477500 GCA_037957365.1 Torreya grandis | reverse complement strand
GAAAAAGAGGGGACTCATAGAATTCATGGAATGAGTTACGGAACACAATGTTGAGATTGCCCATGACTTCGTGGTGGCCTGAAATAAGCCAAAAGTGACCATCCATATGTTCACTATCAATGTTTTGGAGGAGTTTATCAATGAATCAACTAGAATGTCATGTGCCAACACCATGGCTTTCAAAGATCAGTCCAAAAAATAAGAGTCACTACAACATTTTTTAAGGACAAATGACTTTGTGCAGATAGAGAAAAAAGGTTTTCCATGGGATGATCTTCTCTGCTACTGGCCTAACATTTGCCTTCAAATCATGTGTTACATGATGCTGGAAGGTAAATATACACTTATATTTTCCCACCATTTTTTTCTACTTAATCACTTTATTGGATACAAAATTAGTCTACCCTACTTTCTGCTAAAGTCCATTGAGAGTATCATCCTACTGCACCAAGTGAATGACACCAATCCCATCCTTCACCAAGGCTTGATTATCCTTCTGGTTAAGCATGGCCAAGCCCTTTATGATTGAGAGGTCCCTCCCAAGGGTTCCTTCTCCAAGGAGGACTCCCTGATGGAGGATCCCATTAAGGGATCCCACTAGCCCTCTGATCACACCCCCCACGATAGTTTATCAAAGTCCCCCTCTAATTATCTCCCCCTTAAATTTTTTATCCCAAAACCAAAACCTATTTCTCTAAAATTTGGTACCCCTATGGAGACAGACTGAAAAGGGAAATCCATTGTGACAGATGATCTAGAAAAGAACAAACTATAGCTAGAGAACTTTAACTCAAAGGTTCAACAAGCAGGGTTAGGTCTGGCCAAAATCATTCAAGAGTAGAATTCACTTCATAGATAGGACAAATCCACAGTTCAAGCCTTTATCCTATCTTTCCATCCCACTTAGTCCCCTACTTTTCAATCACCAAAGGTTTTAAAATCCCCCCCTCAGGGTTCCCCCAAGGGGGTCTGATGCAGAGTAAACACTTCTTTGTCTAAACCAATCTTATCACCTCAATTTGTCATGAAGTCAAAAAAAAATTCATTCACCAATTTCATCCTAAGACTTAATATAGTTCCTTTTTCAACTTTAAATACAACTAACCATGCACCCAAAAAAGAACCTTTGTTATAATATTGAACCGCAATTAGATAAACATCAAGTGTACTCTTTTTCTACATTCTTATTTTCATAATCTTTTCACTTAGTCACCTTTGATCTCCTGTGTATTCAGTCACATAATTGTATAAACCTGAGAGGGTAAGGATTAAGTTTTTTAATCCTTTCAAAATGTTTCAAAGACTGTAAAATCATTATACATCAACTTTTATGAATATTAGCTCCTCCCTTGTATACTATTGTGCATGTTTTCTATTAAAAGAATCGATTGGGTTATATCAACACTCATTGACTCTCAGGCCTATTTACAAGTTTATTTAAACCAATCACCTTTATAAATTATTTACCATATATGAATATAAGCATTCAATCTTCATACACTTTTTTTCTACAAACATGTGAACTCAATAACAAACTTCGATTAGTCACATCATCTCTTTTTAATGCCTCATCAACCACTTTTGATTGCATTCTTTTACCTATCAAACTAGATCAAAACCTATCTTTGGTGTCTCAAATTCTCCCCTATGTTGTTATAACTCATTTCCTTCATGCATTATCATCGATTTATATGAATTTTATTTCAATGCAGAATTGATAGAACATAATCATAGTTTGAATACTTTTTTGTACTAAAAATGGATACTCAGATGAATGTTATTCTCTTAATTACCTTCAGATGCATTATATCAAATACTTTCCAATATTTCTCATCATTTTTTAATTTTATGTGTAGGTTCATAAAATATAATGTATGCTACTAGAATACACAATCACATATTTTTATCTAGCAGTCTTACTTCGCCAACATCATGTAAATTCAAACTTGGATTGTATTGTCAACATAGTTCAACAACTCAATTCTCTTCTCTATCAAATTTATGATTCATCATGAATCTAACACTTTTACATGCATTCAATTACACATTCTTTTTAGAACAAGATTTTGCTAACTGTTTTTATGCATGATAGTCATTCACTATCTTTACTCTGTCAATATCCTTGATCACATTTTTAACTCGTAGACTTTATAAGGTGTTACCACTCTCTATGCAAGTCCATTGATGCCCTATGGATAACTCACATTTTTTTCCTTTCATGCATGTCACTTCATTATTATATTTACTTTGTGTGCATGTGATCATGTTGTTAACTCATCTTCTTAATGTCACTATGGCATAGACTCGAGTTGCAAGATTAGATATCGAATGAGATGACTGTGCATAGCTAATCAAATTTGTGTGTTCAATTGGCATGTGTGATATTTTCTTGTATCTTAAATTATATTTTCATATTCCCTTTAAATGGTTATGGTCTCTTTGAAATCCCTATTCCATCATATTTTCTTTATACATAATTAAACATAACTCGATTCACCAAATAGGTTACGTAGAGTATCTTTATGAATCACTCTTCACTCAAAAGTTTAGACAATGAATGAAAACCTTCTTAATTTGTAGACACACATACTCAGCCTTCTAGATGCATGGGAGAATACAAAACTTGCCAGATTTATAACTTTCCTACTCAGTATACTCATTACATTAACACATGGCATGGGATTTTAAGGCTTATCAACATACAAAAATGGATTTCAAATACTTTTATAGGGTCTTGACATTCAAAACAAAACCCTTTCATACTTCCATGAAAACTTAGAATATAAACTATTCTTTTTTTAAACATTCATCAACTTACTAAAGATACAGAGTCATCAAATCTCTATAGTCAATGTTTCTCCCTTCATTGAATATTTGTAATTACTATCAACATTTGAATATGCATAGAATAACAGGGTCCTTGCATCAACATTTCATAACATTTATTCATTAATTCTTGGGTCTAATGCCCATATTACATCCAATATTTTATGGCCACTGACTTCGAATTCAATATGACAAGCTTATAGACAAAAATAACTACCCTAAAACTAATTCTTGCAACCTCCAACCAATTCTTGAAAATTGCCTACTATGGGCATTTGAATGATGTATGACTTAAAGCCTTAGTCCACATGTTTTATGACGTATATCAACCCCTACGGTCCTAAAACAAACATTAGGTAAGCATTTTTAACTAATCACATCCAAAACTTCTTATAACTCCTTCACAACATTCATATATTTAAATGGGGCTTTTTGATGTTAAAAGCCTAAATTCAAAATTCGTGTAACTATGATCTATTTAGACTCTTCCAATGGAATCACAAAGACTAGAAGAACTTGCCAAATGACTCTAGACAATCAAATTAGACCGATATGTACATTGGGTAGTGATACTCCTACATCAGGGTCCCCCCAAAGTAGTCCCCCATGCAAGCTAAAGGAAAAAAGTGCCCCAGAATGATCTTTCTCAGTGAAGTGGTTGAAGGCCCAAGGAACCACACTCGAAAAAAGTTTCAAAGGAAAAATAGATCATTATAGTGAAGGACACTATAGATGTTGAAAACCCTCAAGAGGGACTTTCCTCCTAATTATGTTCTGGTTTCATGTTTTTTGCTTTTGTTTTAAGTACTATAACTTTTTGCTTTTTTGTTTATCAGCCCTGTTGATGACCTGTTAAAACTTTTGGGCTACACTCTAGTGGTTCCAAGTACCTATAAAACCTAGGTTTTACCTCATAAAATAAAAAATAATTTAAAGAAGGTGACTTATTTCTGAAATGGGATGAAGATAAAACAAATAATGGAAGGCATACTAAATTTTATTCCTTATGTAACATGCCATATCAGATAAGTAGATGGGGAAAAAGTACTCTTCATCTTGTAAAGCTCAAAATAAAGGCATTATCTATCCCAATAAATGGGATGCATCTTATGCATTGTCCATAAGGTATGCTTATCCTTTGTAAATATTGTATGTTTATAACAAGTTTTTACTTTTGTATGTAAATCAATGTATATATGTATTATATCATACACATGGTCCTTGCTTATCATTCTAAGGACTTCATCGAGAAAATATTGATCAGGCCTAGCTCAATGAGTCCTAAATCAAAGAGATGCCTATAATAATATCTAAAAACTTCAAAACTTCAAGGCTAATGGCCTCTAGTTTAAATTCTCATTATAGATATTTATAATAATGTAATCTAATTATCGAGAGAGGCTCTAGTCAAATGTAAAACTATTAACAGTAAGGATTTAATTTAATTGCTATATGGTAGTTGATCACTTCTTTATGAAGGTTTAAAGGATCGCTACACTTACGATTTCCCCTTGCTATCAATATTATTTAAATGTTTAATTACATGATAGGGAACACTTAAAATGAAAAAAATAAAAAAGAACATGACCTAAAGTGAGATCCATGTGGAGGGCAATCATTGCTTTTAAGAGGACTAGAGATTAGTCAAGCCCTTAACATTTCCTCACCACTAAAGCACCTCGATCTAATGGTTCCTAGTGAAAAAATCCCAACCAAATAATATAATTGGGCCTTACCCTTTAAATTAAAGGAAATTATATAGTGTATTATGATATAATATTAAAATTAAATCAATGCTTTTAATCAAATATGAATTCATGATGTTGTGGATCATTATTTTCAAAAGTAAAAGAAGGTTTACCAACTAAAGGCATCATATTCCATAGAAGTGATGATGCAACTACATGAACATTTACATATCCTTCCTTTGGCACAAGATCCAATTAAATTTTGAAGACAAGTCCTTAAGATAAAAATTAGATCTTTGTAAAGGTGCATAGACTTCATATGATAAAATATTATCCTCAATTCTTCTTCATCTTTATTTCTTTATAAATGACTTAGGAATGATTTGTATATATATGACTCCTTAGGACATTACATGAAAAATGGTAGACCATATAATGTAGTGCTATATGAAATAAAAGGCATGGGAAATCAAGCCAAGGTGGAATGATCAAAAAAACACATGGGATAGATTTGGCAGCAGATCTATGATTGATAAATCCATTCGAAGAGAAACAAATGATCAAAAAAGGTGCAAAAATCTCATAATATACATATATAAGGCTTTAAAACTATAATGGATGAATATTTATAAAAATAAGTAAATATAGACAAGTGGAACAAGTGTACAAAAATGGATAAAAGATGTTATGGCAAAGGAACTCGTACAAAATTTGAGTATCTATATAATTACCCTACTTTAATGTGTGTATGTGAGTGAGTGCATGTGTATGTCAAATTATGAAAATAAATAATCAAAGCACGTACCTTGACTTACATAAGGAAGGATGAATCAAAAAATCCTCGATCTAAGCTCTATCCAATCAAATATGTTGTATCTTGACAAAAAATCTCTACCTAAAAATTTGTCCAGTCATAACAAGTATTCAACATCAAATCAATGTGAAAAATATATTAAATTAAAAAATGAAAATTAAAGGGAGGAGCAGAGGAATGACTACATCTAGTGGTACCAATGTCACCATTTCTCGTAACAAAACAAAACACTATTATAATGAGAAATTTTTGGGAACTTTTGCAACCCAATCCACTTCTTGATTAAGGAAATATAAAAATAGACTATTTTTGGTTCTCTCAATTCACTTAAGTTTGTTCAAGTTCATTCAAACTTGTTTGCTCAATATTTTTTACTTAGTAGTTTTGCTCCATTGTAAAATATAAAATAATTGGATATATTCCCCCATTTTGAGGTGGTGGAATGAAAAAAGTTGTGTTTCAATCACTCTTCTCAAAATAAATATTAAAATGCATCATGTGTTATAAAAAATATATATTTAAAGCATCAAGATGCGTGAAAATCATACAAATTACATGTAACCATCACATAATGTAATTATGTAAATTTTTGGAAATGTAATAATCATACAAATATCATCATGTAAAGCTCAATATAAATATTTGCATCCTCATATGAGGGTGAAATACTAAAAGAGATGGGGTAAATAGCATGCCCCAATATAGTGGTGATATGAGAGAGGGACAATTATTATGTCCATAAAGAACCATGTAGTATAGAGAACATCATGTAATTCTCATAATAGGAAAGTGTAGGATTAAATAGCATGCCAAACTAATGTTCCATATGCATTAGATATATATCATAGTATTAACTCAAGGAGAAGGGTATGCCCAACTAATGTTCCATATGCATAAAATATATATCATAGTAGTAACTCAAGGAGAAGGGTATAGTGCCCTAAAATGGAAAAATAAGAAATGGAAAACTAGTATGCCCCAAAATGTAACAAATATTCCCTTAATAGAGCCAGATAAAGCAATGAAGCACAAACAATTAGTATGCTCTCATAGAATTATGGTAATGAAAATGGAAACATATGCACCAAACATATTAATATCATAAATATTAATATGCATGGTAAATACCATGGCACCAATCATATAATATCATATAAATGGAACATAAGTATGTAACTACATATAACACATCACACAAGGACATATGACTCAAAATGTATGATGACAACTAGAGGATCCTATATGGACAAGGACACAATAAGAAAACAATCTCCAAACATGCATAATCATACACATGCAAGCAATCGACCAAACATAGGCATTCATAGAGGGTAAGAATGTAATGATTGCAATGTAACTATGCTAGCAATGTATCCATATAATGTAGATATCCATGTAAAATCAATATTTAGATGCTAAAAATATATGATATAATTGATATAAGATAGCTCAATATGATAAATAGAAAGAAATAAAGATATCACAATAAAATCTACTATATAGAGATGCCCCTTAGGTAAGGCATACCACCATTGTGATCATGCACCCCAGATGTGGGAAAAAGAGTAGCTACATAATATCTAATAATTTAAAGTTGTATATAAATTGTATATCTTGCATCTCACCCACTCAAATAGATAGTATGAGAATCACATGTAAAACATGGATGTAAAAAAACCTCTAACATGGGTAAATAAGAATAATACGTATCCTTCGATAGAACACTTTTTTTTGTATTTTTAAAAAAAAGTCATTTTATAATTTTATATAAGAAGAAACAAAGGAATCTGTTTAACCCTAAATTTATATAATGGGATATCTAGGGTTAAGGGGTATTATATTAAATTTTACACAAGTATGATTAACTAATCTAATGAACATGCCAATTAATAGAAACTCAAATAAATAATATTTTGAAGTTACATAACAAAGATTGTTAAAAATGGTAAAGTACATCTAATGATAGAGATTTCAATGAATAAGGAATAATTGGTACTTAGCCAATTTATTGTGTTCATACAAGTCTAATATAGAATAGGATAGAAGTGGATTGGAAGTTGATCCTAGAACAATCATCAGATTCTAGGAATATTCTTCCTATAGCCTCAAACACTTGTGTTAGATTTGGATAGTTATGTCGATGCAGATGTCTAACTGTGACATGGTGTCTTGTACAAAATACTGACTAGATATAGATGTGACTAACTGGAGCATTATAGGTTTTTTATCACCTTTCTTCTGATGTCTTCAAATCACACACATATATTATCACTCTTTTTCAAATGATCAAACCCTAGATTCCTCACCCTTAGAGTGACTATGGAAAAAATAGGTTAGTGGGCTCATAGTTCTAGCTACCCTAAGGACCCCTCTATCAATGGGCATTGTCTACATAGCTAATACTCTGAAATGGGTCTCAGACTTATGTATTTCTCCCCTACGTGTTGGCTTGTGTGTGTATCAAGATGCAATGTGTGATAAGCAATAGCATGTAATGACCTAGCTTGTAACTTGGTAAATATCGATCATAAACTACTCTTTGAATTATTCAAAACTATTTAAATATTTCTCCTATGACTGATATAGAAATAATAATGAATAGGGAAACTTTGCTCACTTGAATGCTCGATTGAATTTTCCTTAATAGCTTTGTATATAAGTTGTATGTCATTTCCAGGTGATTGCTAGGTTAGGAATGATGAGGGTTGATAGTGTATATATACTAATCCATTTTGACAATATGTTGCATTAAAGAACTTATGACAACCTTTAAGATACATGTCATTTGTAAATTAGATGACTTTTAGGCACTTAACACTTTGTAGGAAAGTTAAACACTTGTGTAGACGTAGGTGTCTATATGAGATGTAAGTGTCTAGGAAGATATAAAATAGGTACAATTCCAAAATGGTAGTGAAGTATAATACTCAGATTTAGAGATTTTTGCATAGTATATAAGACCTAGTCATCAGAATAAAACTGTTTAGACTAAGAGATAATAAATTTAGGCAAAAGATATAGTGAATGTGAGCCTTTCAACATTGGGCAGGTCTATAACTAAAAGGTACGACCATGATGGATACTTTCAAAGTGTACAAGTCAAGATTACTACATAAATCATATTTTAGTGTCTACATTTCCCCCGTTTAATATATCAATGAAATTACTAGTCTAAAGGAAATAAATGCATACCTGGGTGTGTATAACACACCTTGTCTTTGCATGAGCCCAACTTAAATGCTTTATTGGTGATTGAATTGCAACCAATTTGATGTTAAAATATATAATCAATGTATGAAATCTAAAATTGAAAGAATTTGAAATGCTTTGAATTAGAAGAACAAGGTTAGGAGTACACCTATGTATTGATGTAACCATCTTGCCTTTTTACAATTTGATTTAAAATGATGTCTCATTATGAAGCATTGAATTGGAGATTAGGACAAATTTGAACCTAAAAATGCATATATAAAGAGAAATTGGAGGACATATGCCCCCAATCTTAATGTAAATATGAGCTACAACACATCCATTAATTTTGTTTCATCTCAATTGTGCAACCCAAATATGTGCATGATCTAGTGAGTGTGAGTGATTTAATCAACTCATAACATATATTTGGTGAGGGTGGATTATTTAATCAAATTCAACCTATAAACCTGGTAAATTTAGATTATTTAATCAAGTATAACTTATAAGCTTGGTAAGATTGAGCACTTTAATCAACTCAACCTTACAAAAGTGAACCAACTATTGTAGTATATTGCCACAATAATAATCCATAAAATTACAACTTGGGTACAGTAACAATCCTATAATAGTATTTGAAATCTGAAAATAATTTTATTTTGTAATTTTAGGTGCCCTTTGTATGGCATATGCACATCATATATGTCTCAAGCTAAAACTTGGGTATAATAATAGTATCAATGTATAGAATATTTCCATAAATGTGTACCTAAATCATATAACTGTGGAATATGATGAATCTAGAATATGTGCAATTGTGGATAACATGTTTCCATAACATGCCCCCACTATAATCCATAGAATCTGAGAACTAATGTAGATGTGGAGAACATGTTTCCATACAATTCCCCCAATATAATCTAGATAATATAAGAAAGTGTGCAAGCCATGCCTTTGTGACATGCCCCCCCCCCAAATTTTGAGGTGAGGAGAAATAAAATCTAGAGTTACGTTACCTCAAAAGGATAATATATAAGTTGTGTACAGATCATGTAACATATAGGGGTAACATTTCTAGGTAGATATAGAATTTAGGCACATAGTATGTGATCACATCAAGTCCTAAAATGCATTATGTAGATCATGGAAATGTATAGATATTAATAGTACAAGCTCAGTAAGTAATTGAGCACACACATAAGATCACTCAAAATCAAATCAGCTAGAAATTGTCCAAGGTGACCTTATACAAGGGGCATGTTCAAATGCCACATAATTTAAGGGACATGACTTAGTCAAATGTCCACTAAGCATAGAATGGCATATTAAAATTTCCACATACAATAAACAATGGCATATTCAAATGTAAAGAAGACAAGAATGGCACAAGGGCCACAATTAATGGAGCATATTCAAATGCTCCAATAGGCAAATCAATAACAAACAAGGACTGTAGGCAACCAACATGAACATAGCATACTAGTTCCTAAACATATGTGTTTACAAGAAATGTTAAGTACATAGCATATCAAGTACATTTGGAAAGGAATAAGCATGGATAGAGGCATGTATAAGTATATAATCTCAAACATGATAATGAAAAGTGATAATAGAATAGTGTAACATGGGTGTTTCATGATCAAAGAAGCAAATACCTCCAACGTACTTAGGATGTGAGTGGAGGGAAATACCAACATCTATATGTGAATATATCATGTGTTTATGTATTCTTATGTATCGCACTTAAATGAAGTGTAAAACATATGTGTGTTTAGAAAATAATGATATGTTATCTATTAACATGGAGCAAATAACATATGTATAAGAAATAGTACAGCTAGGAACATGTTGAATTTTTTTTTTAAAATCTTTTGAATGTTTTTGTATTTTTGGAAAAGTCAAAATCTAGCCAATTATCCCATCTAAGGGATGCTCATCTGGAAGTCCTTTGAACACTAGATATGGTATATCAAACTAGTGATATTGCCAAAGAGCATGTATAAGTGGAGTATTTGGCAATGTAGGTTGTGTAATGCTTTGTGTATGTGTGATAAGACTCTATGGTCATGAAGGGGTAGTGGAATTAGAAATTGTATCATGTTCTTGTATCAAGGGGATGCAGTGATTAATATATTGTGCCTCTTGCTCCTTGGTGATGATAGATTTGATAAAAATGTTATTCCAAGATGCCTTTGACTTCTCTTTTGCCATATGTTCTATCTTTTGCCTTTACTGATATGCCATTACTTGTATCTATTTATATGTTAGCTGAAGATATACTTCCTTATTTGGAAAAGAATGTAAACTTGCCTTGATCAAATCATATGCAACTATTTTTTCTATCAATAATTGATCCTATTGAGTGTAACCATGATTTTCCAAGCATAATATTGTAAGCATTTGGATTATAAGTAACCTGAAAAGTAACACAATATTATTTTGAATCAAATGAAAATCTTAACTAAATCGATCCCATACTTTTTGAAATTGCATTAGTTTCATCCACATGTTGGAACTTATTTTTAAAAGAGGTGAGAAACGACAGAATAAAAAAATGTATCTTGATATTCCATAACCTTGATATCTTTAAATTGTTTTCCCTCTACATGAGCGGTGATAGTGAAAGGGTCTTGATATGAGGAAAGGCTTGTGATTTTTCCTTTTGTAACTAGATTTGGAAATTTAGTTTTTTCATCTTGATATTTTAATAAAATTGCTTATTCTAGCTCTACCTTTTGAATCTTTTCCTATTCTAGGTTTTGCATTTGTAATTTTTTGTGTTCAAAATTATCCTTTAGTAACCATGTTTGTTGATTTGGAATTTGTGCTTTAGGAGAGGTATTCATAATTTGAGTGGGTTTCTTAGTTAATGTATATATGATAGGATCACTACTATCATTGTGACTTTTTATTTTAGTCTTTAATGCAAAACAATAATATGTATTATGATTATGCATTATATGATATGCACAATAGTATTTGGATAACCTTATAATATGTAGAGGAGTTAGTTGGATCACTTTGTTTCTAAGTATATTCTTTAGAATTTCACTTGGACTCTTATTAGCCTTTTTTTCACTTTTTGAATCCCTTATTTTAAATGTATTTCATTTTAGATTTTCATTTGGATAAGAAACCTTGTTGGGTATGACATTGTTAGATGAAGATGTAAACACATGATTAACACTCATATTTTGGGTTCTACATGAATGTAATCTAATTTTCCAATGATGTGAGCTTTGAACTAAAATATTGATATTGATTTTTTACCTCTTCTATTAACTTTTTCATAGTGATGTTTTGATCTTTTAGGAATTCACAGGTAAAAACCCTAGGTGATTAGATTAAATATGCATACATATTCCATATAGGTTTTTTGGAAGGGTTTTTTGGTTACCTTATTTTATCACTATAGAATGGGACACCTTACCCCATGAATAAGTGATAGCTGGACTTGGTTAGAGGGATGGTAGATATCACTCTCTTTAAGGATAAGATGAGGAAAGAAGTTATTTTTTAGCCATTGTAAATGTTCCAAAGATTAACCTGATAATAGGAAAGAAGATATATACAAATTCCAGGGAACAATCAACCATGAAAATGAAATTTAGAAATGAATAATTATAGTAATCAAAGAAAATTAGAAAACCCTAGAACAGCTACGGTTTGGATACCAAGGGTCAGGTTCACCAAATGTTTAACCCTAAATTTAGATAATGGGATATCTAGGGTTAAGAGGTATTAGACTAGATTTTACAAAAGTATGGTGATCTAGTCTAATGAGTAGGCCAATTAATATAAACTCAGATAAATAATATTATGAAGTTATACAGCTAAGATTGCTAAAAATAGTGAAGTATAGTTATTGATAGATATTGCAATAAATAAGGACCAACTATTAGTTGGTTTTTTGTGCTCATATAGGTCTAATATAGAACATGATGGAAGTGGACTAGAATGTGATCCTGGAGCAGTCATCAGATTTTTTAATATTATTTTTAAAGTCTCAGATACTTGAATCAGATCTAGACAATTGCATCGATGTAGATGTTTGAATATGACGCAAGTGTCCTATATGATATTAGCTATATCTGGATGCAACCAACTAGATCCTTTTGGGTTTTTTGTCACCTTTCTTTTGATGTCTTCAGATCACATACATAAGTTGTCACTTTTTATCAAATGATCAAACCTTGTCTTCCTCACCCTTGGAGTGACTCTGGGAAAAATTATTTAGTGGGCTCACAATGTTGAGTTTCCCCAAGGAATCTTATATAAATGGGCATTACCTACATATATAATAATATAAATAAGGCCTCAAAATTATTTAGTTCTCCCCTACATGTAGATTGTGTGTGTTTCAAGATGCAACATGTCGTAAGTAATGGGTGTGGTGACCTAACTTGTAACTTGTAAAATATGGCTCATGGACTACTCTTTGAAAGCTTCAAACCTATGGAAATATTGATCCTATGACTAATATATAAATAGGAATGAATATGGAAGTTTTTTTCACTTAAATGATCTATTGAATGTTCCCTAGTAGCTATTTATGTGAGTTGTATGTGATTTCTAAGTAATTACTAGGTTAGGAATGAATGAGGGTTGATATTGTATATATACCAATCCCTTTTTAAAATATCTCACACTAAAACACTTATTCCAAAATTTAATATATGTTGCATTTGAAAATTGGATAAGTTTTGGGCACTGGACACTTTGTAAGAAATTTGGACACTTGCATCGATGCAAGTGTCTATTTGAGACACAAGCGTCTAGGAAGATATAAAATAGGTACATGTCTAAAACTAGTAGTGAAGGATAATAATCAAGTTTAGATATTTTTTCATAGTATATAAGGCTTGGTCATCAGAATAAAAATGGTCAGCCTAAGAGATAAGTAATTTAGGCATAAAGAGATAGTGATTATGAGCCTTTCAACAATAGGCATGTCTATAACTGAAAGGTAAAACTATGATGGATATTTTCCAAGTGTACAAGACTAGATTACTACATAAATAAGATTTTAATGTCTACAGAATCCAAGAGTCAAAAAAAAAAATAACACAAATAGGAATCACAAAGGGCACAATCAAGAAACAATTGAAAATATGAAGGCTAAAGGGTGTAAAAATAATAAGAAGAGGAATATTCCCAACAACCTACTACTTCCCTCATGATTCAATGTATGTTAGGATGGAATATCTCTGTATATACATTGTCATCATAGGGAAATATGTTTTTTTTTAAAGGAATAAACAATCAAAGGGCAAGGGCCAATACAACATATAAATCAATGAAAAACTAAGGGGTAGAATAATATTGAAGTAAAATAAAGGGAAAACACAAAAGATGTCAAATTTTTAAGAATAGAAGGCATGCAATCAAACTTGAGGGAGGAAATGACATGAAAGATATGGCCTATAGGGAGGAAAAAAGCTATGTATAGTAAGAAAACTATGGTACAATAATGATATATTAATGAAGCACAAGATGTAGGTTAGCATGGTTAACCAATGATCTAAACTATAATATCATAATTTTAAATATTGGAATCATGTGTCACTTGAAGTATCATAAAATTATTCACAAGTTGTGTAATAAGTGCAATCATTGTCCCAAAAAGAGATATGTGGAGAATGAGCTAGAAGACTTTTCAAACCCTATATAAGAGCATGCATAGGGATATATTGTGATAAAATAGATGCTTGGATATGATCCATAGTACGATGTTTCAAATAATTATGGGACCTGGACGGTTATGAGCTATATGAATCAATGGTGAAACTATAGGAGATAGAGATTAAGTTGAAGTTATAGGTGGTGTCATATATGTAGAAGAAATATTAAATGTTGGAAGTAACATTGTAGACTCAAATGTAATAGGAATCAAGATTTGGTGGAATAATATCAAGCATCACACTAGGTTAAATTATTTGCTCTTCACTAAGCATACTATATGATTGCATGTGTGACCTTAGAGGTAGATCTCAAGGTGTGTCATGAATAATATGTACTTTATTATCATGCACAAATTTGAGACAATGGTGTAATGTAGAAGGTATCACTCTCATTTGACTAAGCCATGGGCATCAAAGCAATATATTATACAATCCTATATTGGGAACTACATAAAACCAAACTAGAAGGGTCTGAGGACCAACTATAAATGAGGGAGTAAAACCACCAAATGGTGTGCAAGTAATGCCATTGTAACTGTGGAGTATCATAATCATGCTAAGTAAATTTCACTCAGTATAGCCTTGAATAGATAGAAATGATATAGTAATAACATTTTCACTAGAACCATTATCAATCAAAATACCATGCATACTCAAATGGTGAAGTGAAATAAATGCATGAATATACCAAGGACCAATTTTGTATTCATCATGAGGAATTTCATGGTCATAGAATGTAATATAAGGTTGTGGTTGTGGTTAATTCAAAACCATACCATTGATCTTATCAATCTCATGTTCATGTGAAATATTTGAATGTTGTATAGATGTTTTCATATGTATATTATCTTATTTTGTATTATTATAATTGGACAATGGATAGGTTAATATTTTCAAGCATTGATTAGGCATTGCGATAAATTCATTCAATATAGAATTATGGACCTCAATGTGAATAATGTTTTTATAGATGATATTTTGAATCTTATGTCTTAATTTTAAGCATCAACTTGTTGAATGTTCACAAGCTCAATGATAATCACAAGATAACTTGGTGTTATACCATTTAGGTAATGTTCGAGTAGTATGTAATTGATACGGCTCAGGTAAATTAATAACATTACACTCAAGAAAGCATTTCATCACTTTGTGATGCGGATATAGTATGTTTTAAACTAGTAAGTGTTCATAGAATCAAGAATGATAATCCTATCATTGGTTTGTGATGAATCCAAAAACGTAGTAGAGCCAAAAAACACACTATTACGCAATAAAACTTGAGAAAAAGGGGGAAAAAATTTTAATTCTTCATTATCAATTTAATAAAATCATGAGTGTTTAAATAATTTATAAATTAAATTTATATTTGTCATGCGTAACTAAAATAATAATAAATGTAAAAAAACTACGTAGAGTTAACTGAATTTGTTATTTTTAATAACTTTTGCATGTAAGCTTGGATGAGCCTAATAATTGTCCCTTATTTTTTACATGTCCAAAAAAATCTTGATATTTAATTTTAACTCAATTTCATGCCTGGTTACAAAAATATTAAATCCAAACTAATCTAAAAATACTGATAAATATATTAAAATGTAATTTTCGGTCTCTATATGATTGAATTAGACCCCAAAATTTTGTCAAAATGGTCAGAAAGTGGTTAGCACTAATTATGGTGGTGTACATCCCTTTGATTTCTTCATTTTTTTTAAAAGGGCTCAAACATATTCCTGAATCAAATATTATTTCCTTTGCAAGATAGGTTCCCATATCTTCTCCTCTAGTTGAAAATAAATCAGCACTTTCTAGTTGTTTTGGTTAAATTATTGCCATTTGTCCTTGTCCAATTTATTCAATTCCCATTTTTAAATCTAGTTTATATCTTCATGTTATAATCCTTACAATTTTATTATATACTTGTATTTGCCTTGCCTAGGGTTCACTATCTTCTTGTCTAGAACCTATGCTATATTTTTTTTCTTTTTCCTTCATACCTTCTAGCTCTGATACACTTCTTATTCTTTCACTTCATTATCCTCTCCCTAAAATGCATATAAATCAGAAACATTAAACACTGGGAAAATATCAAAATTATTTGGCAAATTTACCTCATAAACATTGTCATTTATTTTCTTCACAGTATTGCATGGACCGATCATCTTGTATTTTAGCTTGTTGTCCATTCCTTGGGGAAATATTTCTTTTATCATATATACCATAACAAACTCTCCCTATACAAATACCTTTAGACTTATTGTTACATCATCTATTGTCTTATATTTGTCATTAGTTTCTGGTAGTTTTCTCCTTATTTCATCTTGCAATTGTTGTATGTGTTTTACAAATGCCTTTGCATCGTCACTAGCCCACTTTGCAATTGGTAATTTAACCAAGTATAAAACACCTTTAGGATTTCTACCATAAATAATTTGGAATGGTGATTTTCATAGTGACCTATTCACTAATCTATTATATGAAAACTCAACCAGTGGTAATTCCAAGTCTCATTGCTTGGGCTTCTCTCTAGTAATGTATCTCGATAAATTTCCTAAACTTGTATTTACTACATATGTTTGTCCTTATGTCTTAGATTAGTATTCACTATTAAAGTTCAGTTTAGTTCCCAACTTATTCCATATATTCCTCCCAAAATAACTTAGAAATTTTGTATCCCTATCTGAAGTAATGGTTTTTGGAACACCATGCAATCTAACAACATATTTGAAAAATATATTTGCTACTCTAGTGGCATCATTGGTTTTCTTGCATGCAATAAAATGAAATATCTTAGAGAACCTATTGACAACAAAAAAAATTGAATCATTACCTTTCTATGTGATTGGTAGTGCCAATACAAAATCTATACTCAAATATGTCCATGATCCTTTGAGCATTGGCTATAACATGTATAGTCATGTGTTTTATGCATGGCATTTAGCCACTTGACATATACTACATCTTGACACATACCTCACTACATCTCTCTTCATATTTAGCCTAAAATACCTCTCTCCCACCAAAACTATTGTCTTATTTTTACCAAAGTGTCCATCAACCCACCACTGTGAAGTTCTCTCACAATATTGTTTTTCATAGATCCAACTAGAATGCACAGTTGCTTTCCCTTAAAGAGACTACCACCTTGCATGAGATAATAATCATGAATAGAATTTGTCTCACCTACTAATTGATTCTTGAATTGTTCCTCTTAATCCCTTATGTTTTTCCCCTCCTCCCTATCATAGTAATTTTGAAGCGTAATGTTCTCTTTCCCATCATGGTACATGTCTTACATACCATCCACCTTCCTATTACAATATCTTCATCTAACATCCTCCTTATTTTCACGATAATATTTCCACCTATCATCCCCATTCCAATTTTCATTTTCAATTTGATTCCCTCTATCATTTTTCACATCCATAGGTCCCAGGATTTAAATTTAGCTTTGATACTAGATGATGAATCTAAAAGTGTAGTAGAGCCAATACACACAATGATAGATAATTCTTAAGCAGAAGGGAAAATTCTATTTTAATTATTCATTATTATTCTAATAAATACATAAGAGTCTATAAATAAGTCACAACTCAAATTTAGAATTGTCGTGCACAAATAAAAAATTTAATAAAATCAAACAAACTACCTAAAGTTAACCAACCTTGCTATTTTTAGCAACTTCTATTTTTACTAATTTTTGCATGCAAAGATCGAATGGGCCTCATAATTGTCCCTTATTTTATACTTGTCTAAATATATATTTAGGGTGACTTTCAACTCAATTTCATTCCTAGTTAAAAAACTATTAAATTTGAAAAAATATATATCAAAAAATAAATTAAAATGCAATTTTCGGCTACTAGATGGTTGATTTTGGCCTCAAAATTTTGTTGAAACAGTTGCTAAAAAACCATCACCACTTATCATATCATATATCTCTTTGAAATATTTGTTTTTAAAAATGGGGTCTCAAACGGGTCCTAGATCAAAATTTATGGCCTTCGTAAGATAGGCTCCTCCATCTATTTGTGAAACTATGTTAACAATTTTTTCCTCGTTCTTGTTTTGAAAATTAAGAGCATCATTAATCTTAGGTTTGAATGTTATCTTTCCTTGATATTTTAAGGTAGTGTATGTAGAAGTAAAATATGTAGACTTTAACATATTGACATCCATATGTTTAATTTCAATGTTGTGTAGTGCATGACAAAGCTCATTAAAATATTTATACAAGGTAAACATGAATTTGTCCTTAAGTGGAGAAATACAACTATTTGAGAATATACTTTAAAGCTCATTGTCATGAATTTGGAGTGATATTTTCATAAGAATGGTCTTGAATTTAAGTACATAGTCGACTAGATGTTTATTAGGTCCTTATTTGATTTGAGAAATTTGATAAAATGTGACCTTTTGGCTAATATTTATAAAAAAGGTGCAATAAGAACATATTGGCCAAATCATTGACTCTATGCACAAAACCTACAAGTAGTGTGTAAAACCAATCTAATGCATAACTTGTGGGACTTCTAGGAATTAGTTTGGTCATAAGTAAACCAATGTGTTGAAAACCAAAGCAAGATACAAAATAGGCTCTAGTATGATGTGATGGATCCCCATTGCCACTATATAATGTAAACTTAGGCACTTGAAATAAAAGAAGCAAAGAGTGAATAAAAACTTCCATAAAAAAAGGGTTGTGTAATATATCATAAGACAAAACAACATGGCTATTATTGTTGGATGATTTAGATAAGCGTGCAAGTTGTAGTCACATGTCATCAAGTTGATTTTGTATTGCATGATTGATAGGTGTACCATTAAGTGTAGGGTTAGCATTTGTATGTGTGTGTGTAGGAATAAATGCCTTATTATGATTAACATTAGTTGCAATGAAGGCATGATTGGTATTTTGAATATGTCCAAGACTAAGGGATGCAATATAATAATGTGATTGTGGAGGAACGTTGGTCATTGGATTGGTAGTAGAAGGAATGATATAAACCTTAGGTTGTATAGGAATATAATTATCCACTTGAGGATTGAAGGTAGGAATTCTCCTAAAATTATCCAAATATAGACAAGTTAATGGAGTATTCACCAAGATACATAGATCAATGGAAAACACCGATTCGCATGCAAGAGACAAGCAAATGCATAAGCGTTGTTATGAACAAATAAAATATATGATAATCTTTTAGAAATGAGAATTTATCCACACTAGTTAAATATCTCAACAAATATGATGTAAAAATAAGAGAGTGAATGTGAAACTCTCCCTAGAATAGTCGACAAAGTCCTAGAATAAGAAAGTAACTCTATACCCAGAATAGTCAATCAAATGAGTAACTCCCACTAGTTAAAATAGGGCTATCAAATGCAACTCCCTATAACATGTAAACCTAAGCAAGCTTACATGTGTGTAGGAATAACCCAAATAAAAGGAAATAATATCCTACACTAACACCCCTCCTTAAGCATAGCTTAGGTGGGTAAAATAAATGGGTCCCAGTAACAAGGCCTAATAAGGTACCCATGTACAAAGCAATTCTCATAAAGAAAGGAGAAAACTTATAGTAAAAACTCCCCCCCAAAAAATAAATAAAATAGGACTATAAGGCCCCCTCAAAAGATGATGTTGATGTGGTCTGCACCGTCAAAAGAGCTTATAAGTGAAGATACTCTATGTGATAGGTTTGGTGAATATGTCAATCATCTACTCTGTCGTCTAGAAATATTTCAGATCAATTATGCCCATGAATGAGCTCCTATATGAGGTGCATGTGAATATTTATGTGTTTGGTATGCTGATGTTGGACTAGATTCTTACAAATCTGAATAGTACTTCAATTGTCATAGTAAATGATTGTAGGTCATCTAAACTAGATATAAAACTCTATGAGAATCCCCTAAATATAGATAGATTTAGTGGTAGAATTTTCAACCCCTCTATATTATGCCTCATTATATGATAAATCAATACCATTATGCTTCTTTCTTGGCTAACTAATTAGACCTGAACCAATGGAGAAACTATAACCTAAAGTGGACTTGCAATTCTAAATATCACCATCCCAGTCTGAGTCAATATAGCCAATCAAGTCAATGTCAATGTCAACTCTATAATGTATCCCAAATATATATGTGCCTTCAATGTAGTGCAAGATCCCCTTAGTTTCTTTCAAGTGCAACTCATGGCATTCTTGCATGAATCTGGAGACTAGGCCTACTGCATATGATATTTTAGGTCTAGTATATGTCAAATAGATAAGGTTGATGACAAGTTGTCAATATAAGGTAGCATCGAGCAATAGTGAAGTACAATATGCCTCAAGATTAACTCTAGATAGAAAAGGATTTTGATTTGGCTTACAATCAGCCATGTGAAACCGAGCAAGTAAGTCGATAACATACTTGGGTTATGCAAGAGTAATCCCTAAGTCAAACTGATAAATATGAATCCCAAGAAAGTCATGTAACAATCCCAAATCTATAATGAATCACCTCTTTCACTACTGCATTAGATGAGGAAGATCTCCCAATGATCAAAAGATCATCAACATAAAAAACCGGAATCCAAAGTGACTCACCCTACCACAAGAGATAGACATTCGGATCTAAATGGCACCAAGTGAACCCTACAAAAAGAAGGAAGGAAACCATCTTGGCATACCAAGCTCAAGGGACATGTTTGAGGCCATAAATGGATTTCCAATGTTTGTACATAAAGGAGGAATCCTCGATAAATCCTAGTGGTTGTTCCATGTAAATATCCTCCTCAAGGTCACCATGAAGAAAGGCAATCTTCATGTCCATCTGATGAACAACCAAATGTTAGATGCAGCAATATCAAGTGTGAGTCTAATGGAATTAATTTTGGCAAATGGTGCAAAGGTTTTGGTGTAGTCAATGTCAGGGACCTGTGAGAAACATTTTGTGACCAATTGTGCCTTGAACTTGCCAACTGGCCCATCTGCGGCATACTTAGTCTGATATATCCATATGCATCAAACTATCTTCTTTCCCTTAGGAAGGTGTGTCAAGTCCCAAGTGTGATTCTTGATCAAGGAGTTATACTCCTCATGCATGGAAGTATCTCACTCGGGTATGCCAGATGCCTCCCAAAATGTTTGTGGATCGAAGTTAGAGGCATAAAAAGCATGTAGCCCACTCTAAAACTTTGAACATGTCTGCCTATCATTTGAAGGATCCCTGGCCCATGTACCTACACTTTGAAGTGTCTACCTATCCCAAAGAGGACCAAAAGTAGGTGAATCAGGTGGTGAATCCTCATCCTTCGAGGTGTGTCCATATGTGGATAGAGATGGATCTCCATCACTACTTTTACTATTTGAACTAAAATAAGAGTCCTCAACCTAAAGAATATACTCAAGCTTATATGAACCATTAGAATGATCATTGAATCCAAGTGAGTCCAATGAAGTGGGAGAAGTATCAAGTGTAGATTCAAAAGGACTCTCCTAAAATTGAACACTTCTCTCAATGAACAACTCATGTGTGGTTAGATGAAGAAGCTAATATCCCTTAACACCATCAGGGTATCCTAAAAAGATGCAAGGCTTACTCTGAGGTTGTATATCCTTGTGTTTCTTCTTAGGTATGCATGCCATAGCTAGAGATCTAAAACCCCTAAAATGATTAACAGTAGGTTTCTAACTATGCCAAGCTTCAAAAGGAGTTATTTCTTTCAAGGCTTTATGGGGAACCTTGTTCTGAATATAACAAGCATAGTTGGTTGTTTTGGCCCAGTACTGAGGTGTCAATGATTTGGAGTGAATCATGTAGTTCACCATCTCTTTCAAGGACTGGTTCTTATGTTCTACAACACCATTTTTTTTAGGATTGTATAGAACTGTATGTTGTAGATCAATCCCCTTTGATGTGCAAAACTACTTAAACATGTTGTTGACATACTCACCCCCATTATCTGTCCCAAGAACCTTTATATATTTCTCTGATTATTTTTCAACAAGTGCCTTGAAGTCTTGAAAATCATCAAAAACTTCAAACTTTTGTTGAAGGAAGTAGACCCATGTGTATCTCAAGAAATCATCAATGAAGGTGAGAACATACTTAGCCCTAGTGAGATATGGATAGGGAAATGGCTTCAATATGTCACTATGTATCAACTCCAATGCTTGTGTATCCCTTCATGATTTTCCCTTATCAAATTTATCTTTAGGATGTTTTCCAAGGGTGAAATCCTCGCAAAGACCTTTAGAGAAATGAACTCTAAGCAAACGTGTGACCATGTCTTGTTGACTAAGTTGTTCTAGGTAGCGGTAGTTAAGGTGGCCAAAGCTCTCATGCCATAATTTTATAACTCCATCTAAGTGAGTCAACAATGCAATAGGATAAATGTCAGGTGCAAAGTGTGAGAAGGTATATAACCAATCTTGGTGATCTACCCTTCCCACTGCCATTGTAGAATCATTGTGCAACTCCCTGATGACTATGGAATCTGGAGAAAATTCAACTCTCATACCTTGAATGATGTGAGTGATATGGTACACTAATAGGAGATGAGTTGAAAGTGATGGAACACTTAGAACATTATTTAATGTTCCTCCATTCACTTCAATAGACCCTCTCCCTGCAATTGTTGTTGGAATGTCATCACCCAATGTGATAAAAGACATGTTACAAGACTTTAAGGAAGAGAACTCAAATTGTGAAGAACCCATGTGGTGCAAAGCACCTGAGTCAATAACCCATGAAGAATTCAGAGTTGAAACTACTAACAAAGCTTTGTCCTTTTGTTTCTCTTTACCTTTATCTTTTCTTTAGAAGAATCCTAGGTTGATGAATTTTGTTTGATAGATTTAGGAACACCTGTGTTATTTTTTTCTAAAATAGGAGTTAGGTGGTCAATTTGTTTCTTTATACACTTGCGTTCATCATGCCCATTTCTCTTGCAATAGGCACACTTAACCTTCTCTTTCTTAGGTTTACCATTGGTAGAGGAGGTTTTAGTGTTTGGTTTTTGTTCCTTCTTATCTTGATCCTTCTTCTCATGATCCTTTTTCTTTTGTTTCTTCTCCTTGTTTGAAGCTTTTTGTTTTCCATTCCCAGTAACTAGGGTTTGTGGTTTTGAGGACTTCAATATGCCCATCCGTATTAACTTATCTTGCTTCTAATTCAATTTGAAAACAAAGTCATCTAAAAAAGGCATCTTCCATGTGGCTCCGAGTGCACTTTTGGTGGCATGAAATGTAGAGACAGACAAAATAATTTGGACCTAGTTTTGAGAATATAGAAAGATTAAGTTGATCATCTTTCTTCTTTATCCCACATTCTTTCAACTATAATCTCAACAACTTAAACTTAGTGAAGAAACCCTGAAGGGTCTCAAATCTGATAGGACTCAAACTAATGAGTTTGTTCTCTAATTCATGCACTCTCATTAAATCTAGCTTTGTAAAGAGCTTGTCCAAGGTGGTCCAAACTTCATTAGGAGTTGTGACATATTCTACATGAAAGAGAAGATCGGGAGACACATATAGACATAACATCCCAGAGCCCTCATCACTAGTGTTAAACCACTTAAATATTTGTGCTTATGCATTAGGTTCAATCTCAATGCCCATTATAATACGATGTAAACCCTTGCTTCTCAAAAAAAATTGCATTTTGGATTTCCATTCATAGTAATTAAATGGTGTGAGAGGTAAAATTAGATTTGCATCTATTTTATTGAAATAAAGTTTTTGTATTTGTAGATGAATTTATTGCATAAAATAGATAAATTGAAAAATGCGGAAGAAGATACACCACAACACAACACCCCCCTAAAATTAGTTTCAATCAACCCCCCGTCCGATTTTTTGCACTTTATGATTTTAGTGTGATTACAAAATAGATGACACCAATAGATCAGGTATGAAAAATCATGCACTTTTGAATAAAATAGTACTCAATTCTGAGTTACTGATCAAAAGTTACAATGAATATGGTTTCCCATCATTAATGATCTATTAATTAAATTTGCAAAAAAAAAAAATTAAAAGCACTTTTGACCCAAAAAATTCTAGTCAATTTACAAAGGTGGGAAATGAACTAATGACTTCTCCATTAACAATGATAAACTTTGATTAGTCCTCTTATGCATTGCTTGTGCATTCAAAGAAAAATAGCCTATTTGACCTCATTTTAAATCAAGATATTTAAAAAGGTAATTAAATATGCAAAAAAATTAAAAAACTATAGGGAAAATTTTGAATAGACTTAGCTTGTTTTGGACTGTTTCAACAGTCTGCCTCCACCATTGAAGAGGAAGTAGGTCCCTGAATGTTTGAGGGAGGCTCAAATAGGTTTATATGTGTTCCAAGGGTAACATGAAGGTTGTTGCATGGTTTGAAGGGCACAAATGTAGGTGGAGGTTCCAAGGATGAGCTAGGAAGCATAGATGGAGGTCAATGGCTTAGAGTTTGCTGTGTGAAGGATTTGTCCAACATTTTGACCAAAAATCATGGTCTATTAGATCCAGAATGCCTTCAATGGTTGTGTAGAGGTGTAGACTGGGGAGGAATAGGCCATAACTAGCCTGAGTAGGACGTGGAGAGGTTGTGAGAGACAGCATAGGAGGTTTTCTTGTCACCAAACAACTCGAGCCACCATCAGACATCCTATCGTCCATGCCATGAATGCTCACAACCTTAGGCAGATGTGCAAGGAAACTTCTACATGAAGATTGATTGCCAAAGTGAATGGAGATGGAGTTTTGCCTGCATAGAAAACCAAAGACCAAACAACATGTCTACAAAACAAGAGAACCAACCTTCCTTCTAATTTTGAAACACTACCACACTAGAGCTCAAAAAACACGAGGATCCAATACTCACACAGAACTTTGAAAACTCAATACAATAAAACAACAGTTTTTAAATAGATAATAGCAAAAAATGATATTCATACACCAGAATGGCGCTCTGATACCATAATGGAGTATTCGCCAAGATATTTGGTTCAATGAATGCATCGATTCGCACGTAAGAGACAAGCAAATGCATAAGTGTTGTTGTGAGCAAAAAATAAATATGAGAATCTTGTCGAAATGAGAATCAATCCACACTAATTGAATAACTCAACAAATGATATGTACAAATAGGAGAGTGAATGTGAAACTCCCTTTGGAATAGTGGACAAAGTCCTAGAATAGGAAAGTAACTCTATACTCAAAATAATTGGTCAAAGGAGTAACTCCCACTAGCTAAAATAGGGCTATCGAATATAACTCCCTATGACATGTACACCTAAGCAAGCTTACACATATGTAGGAATAACCCAAATACAAAAATAAAATCCTACACTAACACAAGTGGACCAAGTGTGCAAAAACAGGTAAAAGATGTTGTGGAAAAGGGACTTGTACCAATTTTGGGTGTCTATAGATACCATGAATTGACACACTGGAGAAATATAATAGGTTGTTGCAAGTAGTATTCTTCTTGTAATTCTGTGTGTAAGAAGGCAATTTTGACATCACTATAATGTACCTATCAATGGTGTGAAGCAAGTGGTAGGATAACGCAGATATGATGATTCTTGGTTGTAGAGGCAAACATCTCAAAGTATTCAATGCCTTTAAATTGAAATAAACTTTTTGCAACAAAGTGCGTCTTATATTTGTCCATGCCCATCCCTAAAACTATTTGTTTTATATACCCACTTGTATCAACCAAATTTTCTCCCTTTAGGAGAAAGGAAAAGATCCCAACAGTTGTTTTTGATCAAGGAACAATATTTTTTATAGTTATTTATCACTCTTGATAACCACTTGTGTCCTTGTAAGTTTCAAATTTTGGAGTCTATGTATCTCGAGCTAGAAAATGCAAAGTTGCTTGCCAAAACAAAGAATGCGTCCTATTGGGAATCATTTGAATTATCAACATATTAGGGCCACCAACAACGTGTGTAGACTAAACCACTTGGGTAGATGTTGCCTTGCAAGTTAAGGATGAAGAGACTTTTCTAAAGGGGATAAGAGTAAGGGTAAGGGGAAAAGGTTTGGGGAAGATAAACTCCTCACGCTTATCATCTAACGAAGATTTTTATTCCAAATGAGGAAATTAAGAAACAAGTCTTGGAGAAGAAGTAGAAGAATTTGGTAAAGAAGATGAAATTGTGGCTCGCATGCCAAGAAATATTCTTCGAATCAAATACCCTTTGTGAAGAACACATCATTGGTGGTAGGTACTAGTAGGTGATAACCTTTTACATCTTCATGATAAATAATGAACACGATGTAAGAGTTAATCATGGCCTTGCACTTTTACTATAGAATATAGGCCCAAAAATCAAAACCAAACACTTAGAAGTGGTTGACTTCTAGCTTGTGTTTTCTCCAAGCCTCTTCCTTTGTTAGCATATTTTGTACAACCCTTATTAGAGTGTGATTCTAAATGTAGTTAGTAAAATTGATGGCTTCATCCCAAAGCTAGGGATGCATTTTTTTGAATTGTATCCTACAACTATCCATCTCTTTCAAATTGTGGTCCTTTCTCTTGGCTACACTATTTTGTTGTAATGTATAAGGGATAATATGCTAATTTGAATGTCATAAATGGTGTAGAAGTTAGAAAATTCATTACCTCCATTATTACATTGTGGTGCAAAAGTTTTTTTTTTTTTTTTTTAAATCATTCACATACTCACCTCCATTAGTCCTAAGCCGTTGAATTTGATAATCACCTTGTTTCTCAACAAGATCTCTTAAGGAAACCAAAATTCTCGCACTCATCTAAGTGGAGAAAATGCACCCACTTGCATTTGGAAAAAACATCAACAAGGTAAGAATATGCTTGAATCCCAAAATAGAGTGCAAAAATGAGACTACCAGTGGAATATTAGAACAACACCACATACTTTAATTGAATTTTAGCATCACTCTATAGTGCAAATATGATACAATTGTGAATAGAACATTTTTTATATTCCATATTTCACTTTGTTATTACCTAATGGAAAATCTAATCATAAATGGAACATTTTTTATATTGCATATTTCACTTGGTTATTACCTAATGGAAAGTCTAAGTCTCTTAAGAGATTGATTCTAACAATATTGTCAAAAATGTTCGTTGTGTGTGATCCAAACTAAGGATTTAATTTGGGGGGCAACACACCAACAGTTAAGAATTAATTTGTTATGATTAAAAAAAACTATCCTCTATTGAACAAAAACATATTACAAGTATAAAAAATAAAAAATTATTGTAAACTAATAAGAGTTTATAAAACGAAAGCACTCTTCGTGAGGCATATGTAAGCTACTCACTCGGGGTTACAATTGGGATAAACCCCTTCTTATAAAACTAAACAAAACTAAGAATATGAATTTGATTTAAAGCTAAACAAAGCTAACAATAGCCATTTAGCATGCATGATGCATGCAAATACGAATACTCCTAAGAATATAAATCTGCTGCAATAGGAATTCATTAACAATAGCAATTAGAGGGGGCCACTTTTTCAAAATCAGTAACTTTTTTGGGTATACTTCAATTTTAGGATCATTTTCATTTCCGAAAAGCTTGACTCATACTCTAGGAAGTCATTAAAATTTGCACTAAATGAAAGGCCTTTTTGAACTTTAAAACTTCTATTTAAGGGTTTTTTTAAATAACCCCGAACTATCATGCAATGCCCCTGAACCACTATCAAGATCATGAAAGGCCTTTTTGAACTTTAAAACTTCTATTTAAGGGTTTTTTTAAATAACCCCAAACTATCATGCAATGACCCTGAACCACTATCAAGATCATTATAATCCAAAAAGACCTCACAAATAAATTTATCATGGTAGAAACTATAGGAATCGACGACCATCTTTTCTAAAACAATCATCTAGAGTGAAATTTATGCCTTATAAAACATCCTGCAAAAACATTGTTATGGGACATTGTTGATAGTTCAAAAAATGCCATACTAACTCAACGGGTTGAGTTAAAACATTAAACTTAGTTAGAGTTCACAACAGTTCATAATATTTCAAAAAAATATTGGATTCCCTCAAAATGAGCTTATGGTTTAGGGAAAGGTGTCTTTACCTGGGAAAGATGAATAAGTACTACATTGTAGAAAAGTTGTTATTACACTTTTTTAAGTGAGGTTCAAAAAATGCCATACTAACTCAATGGGTTGAGTTAAAACATAAAACTTAGTTAAGAGTTCACAACAGTTCATAATATTTCAAAAAAAAATTGGATTCCCTCAAAATGAGCTTATGATTTAAGGAAAAGTGTCCTTACCTAGGAAAGATGAATAAATACTACATTGTAGAAAAGTCGTTATTACTCTTTTTTAAGTAGGGTCAGGGTATAAATTTTTTAAAATGGAGCATTTATCTCTTAAGCTTTGTAATAAATCCAAAAGATTTGGTGATGTACACTTCATGAAGGTGTTTTTTTTGACTTTATATACATATGTTACTGGCAAGATGATGAACTTTATATGCACTTGTTACTTTGCAAACGATGTTTTCCCTCTTAAGTTGCCAAAGATACCATCTAACATATTGAGCCACTATTGGGCCTTCAAGCCCATCACAACAACAGCTCCATGTATTAAATTTTGGGGTTTAGTCTTAAAATTTAATACATAAAATATAGATGGACTAAAATTTACAAATGATCTAACCCTGAGGGCTGTGGTTCAGTGGTAGGGACATCTAAACCCTACTTGCTGGGTCACAGATTCGACCCGCAGGATCCCCAATAATTATGGCTGTAAGGTGACAGCCGTATCCTTCAATTTATTAAATCGAAAAAAAATTACAAATGATCTAGTCTTACAACACTACTAAAAACTTTTTGATTTGTCATGTTTACTTTTGCAGAGCTAAATAACATTTTTAATACATAAAATATGGATAGATTAAAATTACAAAAGATCTAGTCCTGCAATTTTAATACATAAAATATGGATAGATTAAAATTACAAAAGATCTAGTCCTACAACATTACTGAGAACATTTCAATTTATCATCTTTACTTCCACAAAGCTAAAAAAAGTTTTTAATACAAAAAATGTAGATAAAAAACAGTTTACATTAAAAAAGTCTTACATAAGCCTCACAGTTAAACGGAAAACATGCCACACATTTCCTATAACCTTTTATTGAAAAGGCTATTTTTTATGCATTTTGTTAATTTAAACAGTTAACTAAAAATACTATTCAAAATGCTTTAAGATGACACTGGCTATTTTTGGTTTAAAAAAATGGTCTCAAGCACTGGCAACAAGGCTGAAGATGTGCATAATTTTCCAGTCCAATTGGACTATTCGTAGATGCCACTGGTGAGACCAGCCAAACAATTATAAATTTTTAAAAAATATTGCAGAATAAATACCACCTTCCTTTCCCTGAATTTGATCACGTTGTGTTTACTTGCATTTTGTATGTATATATTCCAAAACTGATTTTAAGAGGAACTCATGGGTTGTCAAAAGCAGCTCCAAAATTTGAAAGACGGTGCAAATAACCACTCCACATGCCACTTGAACATGAATATGATTAGTTGAAGAAACACCAGGGGTTTTCCATCTAAACTAGCATGCTAACTTATCTCTATTCAACTTTCCTGGTGCTTGAGTGTGAATAAAATCCCAAATTCATGACATGGTGGTCTGTCATCAGTTTATCCTATATAGGTACAGAAAATTGCTGGTGATGATTTATGCTGGTTTTATATCAACTCCATTTCTCTAACATCTGAATTCAAAGAGATTATGATAGCTTGATATACCAAATGTCTACAAAATTGCAAGGGTTGGGACAGGAACTGTTTATAAAATTGTTGCAAATTTTACACTCTCTCTGTTGGGATTACCACCACTTATGTCGACTCAAGCAGCCCTATAATTTCTGCTTCATTCAAGTCAAAATTGAAAACTGATCTGTAACCCGAGATGCTGCAACTTTAGAAGTCAACTATTGTTGTCAACTTTCAAACCTGTTTTCAGTTTTGAAAACATTGAAAAACAAAACCATTACTTTCTCTTTGTATTGATGTTAGTTGGGTAAACCTTTCAACAAGCAAATACTACAATTTGTTTCTTCTTGAATAAGGGCACACTTTCTGGCCCAATAATTACTGATATCCTTACTACACGTTTTAGCACAGGAGTATTACTTGCACTGCTTATCACGAATATTTTCAGGTGCAAGCAGTTTCAGCAGTAAGCCTTCTAGTCTCTTGGAACCATGACTGGGTCTAAGGACTAATGGATCGCCCCTCATGGCACATGGATCTCTGCCACCTGTCCCTGTACACCATCCACCAGGTGTGAATTGGCCATGAGAACGACCCAAAAGCTCTTTGTCTATTTTATCTAGAACTGGATCATCCTTTGGAAATTTCCGCGCAAATGGAGCACCACTTTGCATCATTTCATCAAACTGATTTAAGGACAGGGACATAGGATGTTGCTTGGGTGGAGTATCCCACTTTATGAAATGCAAATCATGGTTAATAGTTGTATTCTGAAACTCCTGAGAATTGCAAACAACAGTGTGAAAATATCCTTCTGGTGATGAGATAAAGTTTGTATAATACATTAGAACTGTTCGAGGGAGATTGTCCCAACCCCATATACAGAACTCCAAAAATGTACGAGTCAAAACCACCCATGCTGAACCTGTAAAGGAACAGAAAATTCACCTGATTAGTTTTACTACAATTTACTTCAGAGTGTGCCTGATAATATCCTTCCAGATATACTAGAAGTAATCTTTTAGATGGAGACAAACATATTTTTTATCTCTTTGGCTAAACCGCATAATATATGATACAACTTAAGATATTACCAAACAACAGTATAATACAAAAAAGAAGAATACGCAAATATGGTGGGTACTTCCAACTTCACAAATAATAATCAGATGCTACATCCTCCAAGCACCCACGGTAGAAATCCCAAAAGTGTGCTCCTTGTTTAAAAAGGAAATTTCAGGAAATACAGCGATCATGCCAAAATGCACTCATATAATTGATGTATTTATTTAGGATTTTCCAATTTCCAGGAGTAGGATGTGATGCATTTCAGGAGTATTGGACATTGTCCTACAATAAAAGAGGCTCTTCTAGGACATCATCTCTTCCTATGCACCAATGGTATCAATTAGCTTCTTGGATATGATGTTGTATTACATTCAGTTGATACTCGTTTTGCTGAACTTCTGACATGAACTGTTGCTTGCTTGCCCACCCGATTTTTCCTTTCAAAAAGTAAAATTCTGCAGTTGTGTAGCCTTTTATAACAAAGCTAGTGCCAGACTAGTGGAGAATTTGCTCAGTTCCTTTTACCCTCTTCACGAAAGTTGGTGAAAATCATAGTAGGTATGCTCAAGAGAAATTTAAAATGGCAGGGAAAATTCAGAATCCAAAACGTTGGTAAATAATTGACTAGTTGTTTTACGCAAAAATATCCACATTCATAGCATCTTCAAAAAGTAAATCATTTGGTCATTATGCTATGCATGCAATAATCAGCTGAAACAATGAAGTAGAATAAGATGATAAGACCTACACGGGTGTGCAGTGTGCACTGAGTAAGTGAAATGTGCAGAAAGAGATTGCTGCCCACCAACAAAAACAATGGTCTGATCGTTGTTGACCACGGCCAAAATTTAAACCGGGAAGGCAATTTTCCTTTGCAACTATTGTTGATACATGTATTCTGACAAATTCCTCAAAGCTACTCTCAAACCAAGAGAAATATCCTGTTATTACTCGAGAACAATCTTCAATTTTTTTTTGTAATTATTGAACGGCTCATTGTCCAGCTCATTTTATGTTGCTGTCCAAAATTGTCCCTATTTAATGTACAAAACAACCTTTTACATTATTAAAAACAGTCTTAGGGTTGCAGGGACCCAACCAGATCCTTAACTGTCAGGAACACCACAATCTATGGCTTGTACTGATTGATCCAACGTTAACTTCAATGCATATACACAGAGAATTGAGGCACGTTTCAAAGGCTCTACAGCTTTTCTGACAAAAAACATCCACTGGTTGATGTGTTGACAAGACAAACATACTACGATCATTCTTCATTGCCCCAAGCATCTTCCTCATCCTCTAACACATTAGTAGAAACCTTTGGCATTGTCTTAGAACCACAAATGGCGAATTTTTATAACATTGTTTCATTGTTTAACAAAAACCTAAGGGTTGAAAGAATATTGCATGCATCAATAAATAAATGTGACAAATAAAAATAATATGTACGTTCTGATGAAAATAACATGTAAATTGTATGCATCCTGCAGATATGCAATGTCCTATGACTTGCAATATATAGGTGATCTGATATTTTGGAAAGCAGGCGCATAAGAATGGGGAGTTGGAGCCATATAAGATAATGGACCAAATGAGAGATAGAACTGAATATTGTTCTTTAATCCTTTACTGATGCACAATTCTAAGCAGGCGCATTGAAGACTTCTATAAGAAGACACAGGAAATGCATTACATTAGGACTCTTACCAGCTAATATTGCAAATTTTTCCCAATTTTGTTTCCAAAATATTTGACAACTACATATGAAGATTTGGCTCACTTTCTTTGTAAAAAGTTCCCTTTTTAAAATTTGCCAACATTTTGTTCAAAATATATAAACAATTAAAGGAAAGTGGAAAATATTTCAATTTTTTTCCAAACATAAAAAGATTGATAATTCCATATTGAAAAAAAAGGATCCCACAAGATTTCTAAACATCTAATGACGACATACAGTGAAACTTGTTCCAAATTCTATAGGTACCAGGTTGCTTCATGGAAAGGGGAAATGCTCAACAACTAAGAGAGGATAAACAGGAAATTTTATTTATCAAGGAGATGGAAGCCTGCAAAATACGGCTAATCCAGTCTCTTTTCAGAGAATAGATATTTTAATTTTGAAGGAAACACAATATTAATCTATGCATACTTGATATTTCTTAGAACATGTAACTAAAATAATATTTGCAAAAGAAATGCACAGCGTTCTACAAAGTAAGCCTTGCATCATTATTGGTCCATGAGAATACATCTAGCAACCTATCTGAAATAATTGTCTCTGAGCTGGCAACCGTATGAAAGAAATGTCTTCGGTTTGGATTGAGTTGGCACCCATATCTTCTCAGAAAATTGTTTCTTACTTTAAGTACTGTCTGAAAATGTTTTCTGGAATACAATAATGTTCTGTTTCAGTGTTTTTCTGGTAAAACATGTTTTTTCTAGATATTTCAGTTTTCAGTTAATCAATTTTACAGATTCCCATAGTTACCAGGATACAGGTACAGGTATGGCGAGACAGGGATAGGCGTGCCATTTTCAGAAAAAATGGGTGATGGTACTCGGAGACAGCAAATATAGTCAAATTCAGATAAAATATTATTATACAGCCTAATATAGCCTATGAAAAAAATTAACTTTTTCAAGTAAAGAAACTAGACATCAACAACAGACGAGTATTTATATTGATATTTGTGTTTATTATCTCATCATATCTAAGGTCAAAAGTACAAAATATATTTTAAAAAAACACTAATATACAAGTCTCCAAGATGATTAATAGTCTCCGAGACACATCTCCTAGATGAGTACCACTCTCCAAGACACGTCTCTGGTGATAGGAGACAAGTCTCTGTAAGATTCCCTTTCCAAAATTTCATTCTTTTTGCTGTAACTGTTTTTATATTTTTATCAGTTCCAGATCTGTTTCATAACCATGGTAACGGAACTACTTTCTTGGCCTCACGGGAAAAGCCTTGACCATAGATAAAATTTTTGAAGTAAAGTGCCTATTAATCCTCATTGATCAATATCCAGGTGTATGGGAAGTTTATATAGAAGAATCTCCTAAAGACCTTCTTTTTCAAAATACATTGAGATTTACAAAGATCTAAAGAGGTGCCTTGTGGAACTTGAAGGTTCTACAATAGAGGCTACAAGCAAGAATGGAAATAGTTTCAAACCATGAAATTGTTGGAAATGATCCAGGCCTTAACGATAGTCCATACAAGCATAAAGCTAAAGATAAAGCAGTTCCTGAAATCATATCTAATTGTTATGATCAGCATCTTCTTGTGGCTATTGCTATCAAAAATTCCTTGAAGAAGTAATTTCAACAAAGAAAGAAGAAAAGGTCGTAAGCAACCTTACAATATTTGTGCGCCTATTCTAGAACCATGTGAATGAAAAAAGAGGTAGAAAATGCAGCTCTTTAATTTAGCCCAGAAATCATGGTTTCAGAATTGAGAGCCATTTTCACCACATTTGCCTTCATGGATTTGCATCAAAGCTAAATGGTAGATGTAGAGTGGTGAGCAAACTTCTTGATAAAGACTTTTGTGCTAATTTCTATAGATGCACAAGAAATAATTGCTATGCATGCCAAAGTGGAACAAGTTAATGTTAGGATATGAAGCCAATATCCATGTCACATGTGATGTGGCATATTTCACTATTTATATGCATAGGTGGAATGGAGCACATTTCATCCTTGGAAGCACATGGAAAAAAGTTGATGGAGATGGATAGATTTAAGTCACATAAAAGTGATTTGAATGTGGGGCACATTTCTTGAATGCATATGGAGGTAAGCTAAAAAAGTGATTCTACTTATTGACTTGGAGGCACATGGTAGGTGAGTTTTGTCATAAGGTTGTTTGATGAGATTTTGTCTTTTTTGAGAGACAAAGACAAAGTTGTCACGTGGAGGAAATCTTTGCCAAAAGGTGATTGATTACCTTTTTTTGGCACATGTGAGATAGACAACTTTCACTATTCATCACTAGTGTTTAACTATTCACAGCGTTATGTCCCTCTCCAAGTGTGAAGCCATTTTTTGGTCTCTCTCTTGCTTCTCTCTTCTCCCTTCCTCTTATGTAATTCTATAAATAAGGATTCAGTCTTTTGTATTTGTAAGCTTGAAGTATAAGCATAAGTTGTCATGTCCCCAAATTGGAGGTATCATGATTTAATTAATTTAATCAATTGAGTTGTCTAAATTAATGTTATTTTAAAAGGATAGCTTAATTGACTATTTCAATTAAAATAAAGTGGAGTTATTAGATTGATTATTTATAAAGTTATTCCAATAAATTAATATCAAAATGATGACTTTATATTTAATTGATTTAATAAAGTGACTTAATAAAATAATAAATCATAAAGTCACTTAAAGAAATAAAATAATATTTCTAGAAACTTCTTGAAGTGGGATGAGAATTTTTTATAAAGAGCTCAATGCAAGTCATTTGGATCATGTCTTGAGTTATTCTATTTTTCATACCTACGTGGTAAGCGCTGAGGTTTGCATTGCCCAAAGGTTTGAAAACTCTAGGGTACCAATTTCAGTTGTGAAAGATCAACCCTAGCTGAAAACTGTGGAGGAATCCATCCAGGGTTTCTACATTGTGCTTCATTAAAGATTGTGGATTGGAGCAATAACTGATGTATTATTGCTCTCTTGAATAAATGTTTTCTGATTCATTGCAATCGTTGTTGTATTATTGCAATTCTGAATAAGGGTTTTTATTTATGCAATGGCTGATTTATTATTGCATATTACTGAGGGTTTGCAAGTTTGCAACAACTGATGTATTATCGCAACTATCAATTCATTTGAGAAGATTGGAGATTCCATCTTGGAACGATTTGGAGAAGATTCCATTGTGAGTTGATTGCATTCTATATCATTTGCTGTCTTTGTTTCAGACATTCATGGGGGTCAACCAGCCTTGGTGAGGAGCATACATTTGTTGTTTACTCTTATTTGAAGCATCATCTCATTGTGGGTATTGGAGGGATCAACTTCTTTGGTCTTGGCAATCATTTCAAGGATAAATTAGAAGAGACAAAGGACTGCATCTATTTATTATTGCATTCTCAAACCTAGAGCAGGGGCGGCACTCCTAGAGGGGGGGTCGATTCTATGTTTGGAGGGGTCCAAAAATGATAATAAAAATCTGAGGTTGCTGCCACTCCATCTGCAGTTCATATCAGCATTCATGCCAGGATTTTCATTGCTATTCTTGCATTGTAAAGTCTGAGTACAAGTCTGAAATTAAGTTGCAGACTTTATGTCGTTTTTGTAGGCATGAATATAATGAAAAATAAGTCATTTTGTTGAGCATTGTAATCTGATTTGTACTCAGTATATGTTACATCAGCATATCAAATTGAAGGGAGTTTGCATGATACATGTTTGTCAAAATACTTTTCTATTGTAGCTTCATATTTGCTCAAGTTTCAATCATAATAGAGTTTGGAGTATGCATGGCAACTAGTTGTCTTAATGCCATATTGTTGTAGGTGTTTATTTGCATAAGGAGTTTGCATGCTAAGTGTTTGGCATAATTCCTCATGGCGGTAGCTTCATGAACTTCAGTCATAATGAAGATAGGAGACTGCATGGCAAATGTTTGTCTAATTGGCTAGTAGCTGTGCATTTCATTTCCAGTCATTATATTGTCTCAAAAATTAGATTGAATAATATCATTAAAGTTGGATAGGTTGCATGAGAAGTATTTGCCAAAATGTTTCATGGTTGTAGCTTCTCATTTGCATAAGGAGTTTGCACACAAAGTGTTTGTCGAAATGCTTACTTGTTGTAGGTGTTCTTTTGCATAGTTAGGATGCATGTCAAATGTTTGACTAAATGTCTATTCGTTGTAGATGAATATCAGCGATCTTATTGCAATGACAAATCAAAGTATATCTTGCATAACACTCTCATTCCACTTAGAGACATTGTGCATTATTAGTTAAAGACATTATAAGCACATCATCATCATTCAAGGTGAAAGTCAAACTGAAAACACTTACCATCCAAGAACAAGTTTACAAGCAAAGTGTTTGACGAAATTACCAAGCGCCCAAAACAGAAAATTAAAGGCCAATTTAGCAGGGGTCTTTACAGCTTTGCATATAAGCTAGGAGTAAGAAGGCCAAGCTATTGAGGAAGAAAGATTTGTAAGAGGATTTTTACTGAAGTTAATAGAAGATCCAAGCTGTCATTGCCCCATGGTTTTTCCTTGCACATTGCAAGGTTTTTCACGTATATCTTATGTTATAGTGGTCTCTTGTTCATTGTATTGTTGCTTATTAATTCTGAAATTTGATTTCTTGCACACATATTCTATATTTTTTCTTAACATCTGGTATCAAAGCTAGGTTCTTTGAAAAACTCATGTTGAGTGTTTTCTATTGAGTTAGGGAGTCTTGTGCAAGTGGGAGCTACAACAATGATAGGAGAAGTGACCAAGTTTGAGATAGAGAAGTTTGATCGCAAGAATCTCTCTATATAGAAGATGAAGGCAGAGGATCTCTTGGTTCAGAATGACCAAGCTCCAGCCTTGCAAGGTCTTACAAACAAACCCAACAGTATGACAAATAAGGATTAGAACAAGATGGATAGGGAGGTGGTTTCTACAATCTGTCTTTGTCTTTCAGATTCTATTCTTTTCAATGTTGTTGAGGAGAAGACTGCAGAAGAACTATGGGAGAAGCTTAACAAGCTTTATCAAACAAAATTAACAACAAATAAAGTATTCCTGAAGAAGCAACTTTACAGCTTGAGGATGAAGGAGAATTCATCTGTTGCAGAGCTCTTGAATGAGTTTAATACACTTATTAGTAAGTTGATCTCCATTAGTGTAAAGATAGAGGATGAGGACAAAGCAATCACCTTACTGTGTCCCCTCCTTGATACTTGGGATCATTTGGTGACGACCGCCAGCAATTCATCATCTGGAATTTTGAAGTTTGATCATGTGGTATCAGCGTTGCTTGGAGAGGAGATGAGGAGAAAATCTTATGTAGTACCATCCTCTAGCAATGAAGCTTTATTTGTGAGAGATTGATACAGTGAGAGGAGCAAACAAGCTAGACCACTGTCCAGGTCAAAGTCAAAAGGATGCAAACTGAAAGTGAAATGCTATCATTGTGGAAAGCCAGACCATTTAAAGAAGGATTGTTGGCAATTGAAGAAAGAAAAGAAGGATGAAAATCATAATCCACCTTCAGCTGAAGCTAGCATAGCAAATGTAGAGGAGACACCATCACATGAGGTATTTTGCCTTAGTAACAAAAGATCACTTTCTAATGTATGGGTGTTGGACTCAGGGTCATTTTTTCACGTGTCACCACATAGGGACTGGTTTGTCAACTATCAGCCCTATAATAGAGGTTTCGTTTGCTTGGGTGATGATCGTCCTTTAGAGATTGTGGGAAGAGGAGATATTCTGATCAAGTTGAATGATGGCAGAAAAAAGATTTTGAAAGATGAGGCATGTCCCTGATTTGAAGAAAAATCTGATCTCTATCAAGATAATGGATGAGTTGGGATATTCTTGTACCTTTGGTAAAGGTCATTACAAAATTACCAAAAGAGCCCTAGTGATAGCAAAAAGAAAATCTTATGGCTCTTTATATTGCTTGTGTGGAGATTCAGTGACAAAACAAGCAGCAACAGTAACATCAGAAAATGCTCAAAATGTAGTGATGTTATGGCATCAACACCTTGGACACATAAATGAAAAAGTTTTGCATATTTTGCATGACCAAGGTATGCTTCATGGGATTAAGTCTTGTAATTTAGACTTTTGTGAACATTGTATCTTTGACAAACAGATGAGAATTTAGTTTACTATTAGCAATAGTAAAAGTTCTGATTTCTTGCAACTTTATTCACTCTGACATATTTGGATCTGTTCCCACACAGTCCATAAATGGTAGAAAGTATTTTATAACCTTTATAGAAGATTATTCTAGAAGATTGTGAAAAAGAAATCATAAGCTTTTGATAAGTTTTAAAAAAAAATTGATAACTTTTATACGAATAAAGGGATTAAGAATCAAAAGACTGTTTTATATACTCCACGGCAGAATGGTGTAGCACAATCATGGAGCATGCAAGAAGCATGCTTAGTGCATCTAAGCTGGATAATGGATTTTGGGCAAAAGCTATTAATACAGCTGCGTGTCTTATTAACAGGTCTCTTACAATTGTGTTGGATGGAAGGACTCCCAAGGAAGTTTGGCATGGTAAGACAGTTGATTATTCTGATTTACGTATATTTGGTTGTGAAGCATTTGCCCATGTGCCTAAAGAAAAGAGGTCCAAGCTTGACTTAAAGTCTAAGGAAATGTATTTTTCTCAATTATGAAGATACAGTAAAGGGGTATAGATTGTGGGATCCTACTAACCACACTGTGAATGTTAGCCAAGATGTTGTGTTCAATGAAAAATCCATGCAAAGGAAGGAGGTACAACAAACACCTGAGATTGTACCAATTGAGGTAGCCAATAAAGAAGAAGATGAAAATCAGCCACCTATCCATGAAAATCAGCAAGATAACAATCAAGATCAGGTATATGATAAGGATGTACAACCACCCAATGAGCAATACGGTGACACATCACACTTTGTGAGGAGATCCACTAGAGTGACCAGACCACCAGAAAGATACTCTTCTAGTTGTAATTCAGCTCATGCATTAGTTAGTGATGTTGGTGCACCTAGTTCATTTCAGGGAGCTAAAGAATCTGAAAATGCAAACAAATGGAGCAAAGTCATGGAAGAGGAAATGAAAGCTCTTCACAAGAATGAAACATGGGAGCTTGTGGATCTCCCACCTGGAAGCAAGGTAGTTGGAAACAAGTGGGTGTACAAATTGAAGAACAATGATGGATTCTTGGAGCGGTATAAAGCTCGCTTGGTGGCAAAAGGTTATGTACAAAAGTCAGGGATAGACTTCAATGAAATCTTCTCTCCGGTGGTGAAGCTAACCACTGTTGGAGTTTTACTTGCACTTGTAGTTGCACAAGATTTAGAATTGAAGCAGCGTGATGTAAAAAAAACATTCCTACATGGTGATCTCGAAGAAGAGATTTATATGGATCAACCTGAGGGCTATGAAGAAAGAGGCAAAGAGCATTTGGTTTTTAGACTAAAGAAATCACTGTATGGTTTAAGATAGTCACCGAGAATGTGGTACAGAAAATTTGATACCTTCATGAAGAGCCAAAGTTTTAGCAGAAGTGAAGCTGATCATTGTGCATACTTTAAAAGGTTTGATATGGAAGCTTCATTATCTTGTTATATGTTGATGATATGTTGGTCACAGGCCCCAACATGAAGAAAATCAATGATTTAAAGACTCAGTTGTCTAGGACTTTTGAGATGAAGAATTTAGGAGCAGCAAACCAAATTCTAGAGATGAAGATACATAGAGACAGAAAAGGAAGGAAGATATGGTTGTCTCAGAAGACATACATAGAAAAGATTTTGCAGCACTTCAATATGCAGAATGCAAAACCAATTAGTACCCCACTTCCTTCACACTTCAAGTTGTCTTCCAAGCAGTGTCCTAAAACCAAAGAGGAGAAGACAAGCATGTCTCATGTACCTTACTCATCAACAGTAGGAAGTCTCATGTTCGCCATGGTTAGCACTAGACCAGATATTTTTCAAGCAGTGGGAGTTGTGAGCCGGTTCATGACGAATCCTAGAAAGGAGCATTGGCCTGCAGTGAAGTGGATTTTTTTAGATATCATAGAGGCACTTCAAATGCTGCTACTTGCTATGGAACAACATATTTACAAATCACAGTTATGCAGATTCAGATTTTGGTGGTGACAGAGATGGACAAAAGTCCACTACAGGATATACTTTCACTCTTGCAGGTGGAGCAGTTAGTTGGGCATCCAAGTTGCAGCCAATGGTGGCTTTATCAACTACTGAGGCTAAATATGTAGCTGCGACAAAAGCTTGCAAGGAGGCAATATGGTTAGAGCAGTTATTGGGTGACTTCATGTAAATGTAGGGGAAGATTGTTTTCCATTGTGATAGTCAAAGTGCAATTCACTTGGTGAAGAATGCAGCATTTCACGCTCGCATGAAACATATTGACATCAAGTACCACTTCATTAGCAGCATGGTGGAGGAAGGCAATATCATTTTGAAGAAAATTGACACTAATAGAATACTGTAAATATGTTGACAAAGCCGATCAGGACAGAGAAGTTTGAATGGTGCAAAACTTCTCTAGGCTTGTTGAAAATGTGATGAGGGCAGCATTGGGCAATTGGCAGCTGGATGGAATAATACATGTGTATATTGACTTCAAGTGGAAGAATGTTAGGATATGAAGCCCATATCCATGTCACATGTGATGTGGCATATTTCACTATTTATGTGCATAGGTGGAATGGGGCACATTTCATCGTTGGAAGCACATGGAGAAATGTTGACATAAAGGTGATTTGAATGTGGGGCACATTTCTTGAATGCACATGGAGGTAAACCAAAAAGGTGATTCTACTTTTTGACTTGGAGGCACATGGTAGGTGAGTTTTGTCAATAGGTTGTTTGATGAGCTTTTGTCTTTTGTGGGAGACAAAGACAAAGTTGTCAACTGGAGGAGATCTTTGCCTAAAGGTGATTGATTACTTTTTTGGCACATGTGAAAGAGACAACTTTCACAATTCATCAATAGTGTTCAACTATTCACAGCTGTATGTCCCTCTCCAAGTGTGGAGCCTTTTTTGGTCTCTCTCTCTCTTGTTTCTCTCTTCTCCCTTCCTCTTATGTAATTCTATAAATAAGGATTCAGTCTTTTGTATTTGTAAGCTTGAAGTATAAGCATAAGTCATTCTTAGCATAAGCTTTGTATGTAAGTTAAGAGTAAGAAGGCCAAGCTATTGAGGAAGGAAGCTTTGTAAGATGAGTTTTGTTGAAGTTAATAGAAGATCCAAGCTGACATTGCCCCGTGGTTTTTCCTTGCACATTGCAAGGTTTTCCACATATATCTTATGTTGTAGTGATCACTTGTTCATTGTATTGTTGCTTATTAATTCTAAAATTTGATTTCTTGTACACATATTTTGTATTTTTTCCTACAGTGAAACCTTTGCATTGTTTTCCAATGATAGAATTTTCTGAAATGCCTTACACATTGCAGCTGTTGGTTATAATTTTGGCAGTTGGCCTTCCATCAATTAGAGAAAGGGTAATCAACATTCCTTCCATATTGTGGCACCCTTCAGCGTCCATTTCATGCAGGTAAATTTGAGAAAGCGGTGTCTATATCTACAGAATATTGTCTTTGGCTATTTGACCAAAGAGGCAATGTTTGCCAAAAGGAGTAGTTTCAGTTAGTTTTTTAAAGGCTCAGAAATCCAACACCATCTAGCTCTACAAATGCTTTGAGGGCAAAGCAAATCAAGGAAAAGGGAGTTCCATGCAACCTGAAGGAGGCATCGCTGGTGTTAACCATCAATATTTCTCCTTAATTGTGCTGGAGTAAGTCAGTTATGCAGAAATAAATCCATGTGCATTAATATATCAGTTATGCAAGAATATGTCAATATTGAAGCAATACATCCATAATGCAGGAATGAATAAATTATACAGGAATAAATCGGGTTTGCAGAATGTCTGTCGTGTCTTGCCACAGTTGTCAAGTAATCATCAGTTAATAAGTCAATTACACATCATTTATGCAGTTAATTCTCATTAGTTGGCCAGTCATCATTATGAATATGTTAGTTATGATAAAATGAATCTACAGGTGACAAAAGGAACATGAAGTCAGTTATAAAAGGCCTATAACCATCACATAAAATACACAGAATCTAGGTCCCGGGATAAGAAAGCTCTTGGAGCTCAAGTGGAAGCAATGGCTTTCAACCATTACATTAAACCTTTCTTGACAATAATTTGACCATGTGACAAATGATTTTAGTTTTCTTACAAATTGTTATTCAGTAACTTGTATCACATAGCGATTAGGCACATTTGATATATGTCTGAAGGGGTGATAGATTGCAATTAAAAAATATAGAGTCACTGTAATATTTGGGATATCCAGATCTATTTGCACTTTAAAAAGCATACCAGGAGCCAATGCATAATTCCTTTAGTAAATTTTTGTATGACACCCAAGCCACTAAAGTTGTAATTATGAATCTTCCCATTTGTGTCCAAAAGATAAAAGCTGCATCAAACAATTTGGCACTACTTTGATGGTATTCACGGAAATAGGATCCCAAGAAATGTCCCCTCTTTTATAACATATTGCACTAATGATTCTACTGGTCTTGGAGTCTCTTTTACCTTAAATAAATCATAGTACCTGGCTAAAAATGTGCACCGAGTTTTTCCACCTCAAACAAAGATCCTGTTCTATGACAGCAGTTTGGATTAGGTTATCTTGGATTGACCAATTTGGTATAGACTTGGTCCTTAGACGCTTGGAGATTATCAAGGCTAGTGGGAGGTCCAAAAGCTAGGAATTTTTCTTCCACTGACAAACACATATGATGGACAGGATGGGCTGTGATTCATTAACTCTGTTGCAAAAGTCTAAATCATGTCGTTGCTGCTTATAAAAGTTTGATAGGGGAGCAACTGTCATGAAATTTTGCACCTTATTAAAAGCTTAAATGTTCAAATAATATAAGGAAATGTCAGGGTAAACTTGTAAGGTATTGAGGTCTCTGTTTCTATGCAGGGGGTCATCTGTGAATGCACATTAATCTTATCCTGGCTTCTTCGGGCTGACAATTTACTTCTCATTGAGATAACAAAAAAAAGAAAAGAATCCAGTTCCTTAAAAGTGAGAAAATCCAGGGACTACCTGTAAATAATTTGAATGAAGATGGAACAGCTCGATGCTGAGTAGCCCAAAATACATCAGACTTTTTTGATTGGTATAACCCTGGATCTATAATGATTGGTTTAGCTCTTTGATACCTGCACAGCCAAAACACTAAGACTAAATGACAATAGGCATCTTAGCGTGTGAACTACGAGAATAAACATTTACAAACAATTAATGCAATGAAATTTTAATGCGCTGAACTTAAGATACCTACAATTTCCATCCAATATCACTTGTGTGCTCGATGAAATTCAGGTCCTTCGGCAAGTAAGCAAAGACATGGAGTAAATCTGCATGACAATTGCAGATTGAACATCTTTCTGTAAGGCTCTAATAGCAAAATGCAACGCTTCAACTTTCCTAGCTTACTTTTTGCAATAGCAAGAAAATAAGAAAATAAAAAAGGCAGTCTATTTTCAATTATGTATCGCTTGTATTGTGAAAAGTGTCTAAGTCTTCAACAATATAATCTTCAAAAGGAATGTAGCAACTCACTAATTATCCATCCACCAACTCCAACCCAGGTAATAGAATAGTCAGCTAATGATAATTCAAAGAAAATGCAAAGTCCAATGAACAGAAAGTTAAGCATCCATCATAAGCATAAATAGGCACTCAGATAATTTCCCATACAGCTCATGCCAGCAAAGATCTGATATTTAACCTACAAATGAACCCACAGTATACCTTGATACATAAGCGAAATAACAACCTGCATAAGCAAAGTTAGATCGGACTCAAAGGTTCTGCAGTTTTAACCAGATTAAAAGCAAACACTTGAGTCCATCCAAGAACATTCAAAAATTGTGGCGAGTCATACACTTTCTTAAAAAGTGAGTGAATTCATTGATGGAGCAAATCTTTGACAAGCTGCTCAATCAATTCAGTTAGTTGCCAGCACCCGTTAAGGTTAAAAATAATTGAGGAAATGAGTCTGATGACGCTAAATGACCTGCACTAATGCAAATTGCATTCCCAACCCATCTAAAGCATCGCAGCAAGCATTTAATTGAACCCAGTTTAACCAAGCCTGCTCTATAAAGAAATGACATTCAAAAGAAAAGCAGCAAATTAAACACATATGCCCCAAGTTAACATATTTCTCTAATTTTTTGGGCACACCCAAAGACAATTAATTGCAATTTCTCTTGCATTTCCCGAATTTATAGTCTATACATTTTTTCTTTCACTGCCATGTCTCCTCCAAATTTAGGAGTTGCCATGTGATATTTGTTCAAATGTTTTCACTGGGACAGAAGGTCAACAACCATGTTGTCAAATGGTATGAGGTCGAGTGATAAAAGCACGGGGCTTCCAAAGCAGAGCCCCAGGTTTAAATCCCCAAGAGACATGATGAAGTGTTGAAATTGGGTGGCATATCACATCCAACTCACTAGGTGTGGCATATCCCAACAGACGACACCAGGTGCAAATCCTTGATGAATGACAGAAGAGAGACCCCTAGGTTGTGGCATCTAAGCCATAGGTCACCCGGTAAGGGGTATTTACCATTACCAATTTAAAAAAAGATAGTTCGACAACGATGCAGCATAACACATATATTTTGACATAGGAAAATGAACCATGTCTCAGAAAATTTATAAAGCTAAATCTTACCGATGCCCTCCACACTATATTTGAAAAAGAAGATAAGGAATAGTGAATAAGGGAAACAAAAAGAAAGTTGGACGAAGAGAGCCTACCATCTTGTGTAACCAGTGGATAATCAGAGGCACTGAGGTTGATAAACCAATCCCATTCTTTACTTTGTTTAAGCAGAATTGCCACAGCATGTAGTGTGCTAGCTATCATAGTCGGACCTTTATATGTAACAAGATTGGCCTTACCTACAACATGAACATTGTTTGCTTCCATGAATGCAGGCTCCGTTTTCACATATTTTGCTAATTCAATCCTTTCTCTTGGAGGGGCCTCCAGATCTAAGTGCAATAAATAATGATTTCTAGGATGATAAAGAGCCTGTAAAGTCCTTCTCATCCTCTGGCTATCTCCTTTGGTTCCAGAAATAAGGTATGCTATTCTAGGAGGTGTGGGTAGGCCACGAAGAGAAAACTGAGCCGTATCAGACTCCAAAACACCAGAATCATATGCTGTCTTGAGAGGAAGTACCTTATAAGATGATGAGTTGGGCTCCTGGCCGGACGATCCAAAGTGGATTGTTGCAAGGACAAAAATAGTTAAGGATGCCACCGAACTGGCAATCAGTGAGAGAAGCCATTTTCTTTCCATGGATCCAAAACCTAAGTGATAATAAGTCTTCCTCATTGCTCCACATTCAGACCTTGCTGCCTTTTAAGATCAAACCCCGTCAAACGCCAAAGGACAACTTTTGCAAATGCAATCAGGGCTCAAGTATTGGTGTAGTAACATAGGAATGTCTTCAATTGCTTGGGTAGTTATGCCTTTCTAGATCATAGAAATCTAATTCTAGCAGTGCCCTTTGATTACTAACGTTTCTGGCAGAATTTGAATTGAACCATCCTCTATAAGCTTCAAAACGATTTATTTTCCCACACTAATATTTGGCAGTTGTCAAACACACCAACAAAACTCATTGTAGATCACGTGGGGCAAATTCCAAAACAACATACCAGTTGTTCCCGTGACATGTTTCTGATAAATTTATATTTTCTGCTGATATGCATAGGGTAGATTGCCCTAGCAGATGATTTCCCTTATCTTAAACTATCATAAGGCCACTGGGTGACTGTAAATGCAATTGTACATGATACATATACAATGTATATTTACAAAAAATTGGGCAGAATCCTCTTCTGTATATACCTACAAACTAAACACTTCGTTCATATTTCTCTCACTTTTAAAGCATATTTGGACATACCCACAAATCAGAAACACCTTCAAAAATAGGCATATACACCAAACGTCCACCTTGTCAAAACTGAAGGTACCAAGAAGAATATATAGGCTGCACAGATTCAAATTCTTCTTTGGGGTGGCTTAAAAATGAAATGCACCCCTAAAAAAGCGGTCTATAGATCTGGACTACTGATACATCTACAATTCTGAATAGATTGCGGATATTTTTAACAATATTTGTAAAATCCCCAAAAATTGTAGGGATGTCCTGGTTTTATGAACTAATTGATTATTGGGTGTCCTCTAATACCCCGAGTAAATAAGACGGTATGAAGTTTTACCTGGTTTTACTGTTGAAGAGATCACTCTTGAAATCCTTGCATGACACTCAAAATAATGTGCTTAGGATCTACTGAGATGAAAAAATGAAAGCCGCAATTGAATGCAATGTTAATTTGTTAAGTTAATGATTGGCGTAATTTGCGGGTAATTTGGTCGTTGTGCATTTTCTCACCATTATCTCATTCCGCGAGAATGTGGAAAATGGAAGCAATCGTATAAAAGGGGTTGGTTTGTGGAAATGCTTGTTTTTTAATTTGTCGTATGGATTGTCCCTTAAGAAATGGCAAGTCAGATTATCTTAATATGACCTAATTGAGATATCTTAAATATATTGTTTGAAAAGAACTTGATGAAGTACCTTATACCTTATAAATATAAGTACACATCAAAACATTAAATCGAAATGTTTATCAAGATATATTTATAAGTCTTAATTTTATATTATTTTAAAGTATTATTTTTATATTTATTACATATTATATTGATTAATGATTTTATTAATATTTTTGTAAATTTTTTATTGATTCATGAGAAATAGTTTTAATTTATTATTATGTCAAACTCAAAAATATATTTCTATAATATAAAAGTGTGCCAAATTCTATAATATATCCTAGTTATTATAAATTTTTAAACGACTTCTCTAAGCAAAAGAAAAATATATTTGATGATCAAATAGATGTCAATTTTAAGGTTGAAATCGTCATATGATTGTCAAATAGATATCAAATTTAAGATCTGCAATTAATTGTTAACATCTCAAAAACATTACATTACGCCGCCCCCACTCTCACCCTCTACCCCCCTCCTCCAAGTAATATTATAGATTACAACTATCTATGTTAAAATTTTATATTTCAATCATTTACAATACAAATGGCCATAAACATTTTACTATGCCTAAAATAGATGTAAAACACTAAATCAAACCTAATTAATTTCTAAAATTAGAGAAATAAAGACAAGTGTAGGATTTAGAAATGTATTCTTAATATTAAAAGATTAAGTAACAATCATTAGAATTTGATAATGAAAATCAAGGTTTTTCAACAAGATGAAGAGAACCCATGTGACAAATAGAGAAGATTCTTCGAATTGTTATGTTGTGCTCTGTGCATTTCCAAACTGTCAAGTTCTATTCTTAAAAAATAAAAGATAGAAAAAAATTGATGACTGTATTTGTTTGATTTAAGGCTCCAAAAACCTCGCTCAATATTTTGCGCTTTCACTCAAATCATCGAAAAAATGTTGTTCTTAACCTAATTGAGCAACTAAACCTAAAAATCGTAAGAAAAATAACTTATGTTTTGGGCCCTGTGTTATGCTAGGGAATAGTCAGGCTATCTTGGTATTTTTCAAGACTTTAATGGGGTACAATATCAAAAACAACAATGCAAAGGTATAGCTGGGCTATCTTGATATTTTTCAAGCCTTCAGTGTTGTACAATATCAAAAATAACAGTCAAATAATTACAGTAATTCATCCACCAAGCAAACAAATCTAATGCAATGTGTCATTGACATGAACTTTAATGCTATATTAAATGCTCTAATGATTGCTTGATTTATATAAATGCTTGTAGACTCTCAATAATCTTTTGTGAATAATAAAAAAATTCTTTCTTATGTTAGATTATCTTTAGATTGATCCTAGAAGCCTAAATGCGCTAGAATGCTTGTGAATTTATAAATTGATTAAATTCAAATTAAGACTATATTAACATACAACTCGATATCCAACTCATAAAAAAGGTAAAAAAGAGGTGAGGGGTAGAAGTTATCAAAAGAACCTATTAAAACTGGACATTGACACTTTAGATAAGTGCACACTTTGGGCATGCCTTCAACGTGATATCATGCTCTGTATAAAGAAGGTATAATACAACTAAATCTAGATTCATGAAAACGATAGTTGGAGGTTGCTTAATAAAGTGTGGGGACTAATTAAGGTCAATCAATTCTCCAATAACACCTAATTTATACCAGTGATCGAATTGAATAAATAAACATCATATAAATATGCAATTTAATAACTAATAAATGCTTAGGAGTTATTTTTAGGTGTCTACATTTCCCTCATTTTGATGTGTGTGTATGTGTATACATATTAAAGTAAATAAGACGTGAAATGAATTCAAAATGTTGTGCCCCTAAAGCTTTTGAAGCAAACTCTAATATACCTGTGAATCCTATGAGAACATTATTTATTTTTATTCATACGCATACGTGTGCACCAATAATGATTATTTGTTGAAATCTAGAGAACTAAAAAATGATATACCAACTTTTATTGAAGGTATTTGTAATACATATGGGATCACGTGCCTTTAAACCTATGCTCAATCATGCATAAATTTCTACTACATATTTTAGTGACAAGATTAAGCTAAACCAAAAATCTAAGCACTACAAAAATAATGTTGAACAATGTCATGATTATATCTTTTTTTGGACTAAGTGGCACATCTTGAGTACATCTTATCATGGGAGTGAGTGAAATTTGAATGCCCTCTTTATAGAAGAGAATGATGTCTTAAGTTCATGGTGTATGGATGAATATAATGAATGGAAGGTGTGCTCCCCAATTTGAGATTTGGGATGAATTGGTTAAACACATATCTCAAAATAAAGGAATTATGTACTCTAAAATTCTAAGTACTGCAAAAATATTATTGAACAATGTCTTGATTATATCTTTTTTTTGGACTAAGTGGCACATCTTGAGTACATCTTATCATAGGAGTGAGTGAAATCTGAATGCCCTCTTTATAGAAGAGAATGATGTCTTAAGTTCTTGGTGTATGGATGAATATAATGAGTGGAATGTGTGCCTCCTAATTTGAGATTTGGGATGAATTGGCTAAGCACATATCTCAAAATAAAGGAAGCTTTTGAAGCAAACTCTAATATACCTGTGAATCCTGTGAGAACATTATTTGTTTTTATTCATACGCATATGTGTGCACCAATAATGATTATTTATTGAAAACTAAAAAATGATATACCAAATTTCACTAAAGGTCTTTATAATACCCATATGGGATCACATGCCCTTAAACCTATGCTCAATCCTGCATAAATTTCTACTACATATTTTAGTGACAAAATTAAGCTAAACCAAAATTCTAAGTACTGCAAAAATAATGTTGAACAATGTCTTGATTATATCTTTTTTTAGACTAAGTGGCACATCTTGAGTACATCTTATCATGGGAGTGAGTGAAATCTAAATGCCCTCTTTATAGAAGAGACTGATGTCTTAAGTTTTTGGTGTATGGATGAATATAATGAGTGGAATGTGTGCCCCCTAAATTGATATTTGGTATGAATTGGTTAAGCACATATCTCAAAATAAAGTAATTACATACTCCATGTGTAGAATAAGATATAAAACTAACATATAAGGATGTATAGATGATATTTATCGATTATATAGCACCTCGGTCTTTTACACTTGGTAAAGTCAGACCTTAATTGTTCTTCTTAGTTCTGGACCTTTCTCGCTTCCACAAGTCTTGTATTTGTTCCATCTTATGCCCTTTGGCCTATCTCTTAATTTGATCAATCTTTTGTTGATGACCTAGGCCTTTTATCTTGCCCAGAATGTTTAAAATGTACTTATCTTCCATCTCTACAAGTTATAAACATGTGACTACTTTTTTTCTCCCTAGACACCAACATTCGAGACATACACTAGCATCGATGTTAGTGTCTTGACGTGACACAAGTATCCAGTGCCCTAAAGTCATTTATTTTATAAATGAAATGTATCCTAATAGTCAGCCTAAGTGCTTTAATGCAAGTTACTTATCCAAAGGGATTGATATAAATACAAGATCAACCCTCATTCATTCCTCACCTAATAACATAAGAACAATACCAAGTATTATTATCAAAGAGCATTCAATTGAAAAAGATTCTTTATTTCCATACCAATCATAGGTACAACACATCTACATGTTTAAATTCCTAGAGGAATAGATCAAGAGCCTAATTTTTAAAGTTACAAGCTAGGTCATTCTTGTACTTGATTTACACATATTATATATCTCACACACAAGCCAACATGTAAAACTTCACCAGTCTGAGGCCCACTTTGAAGTATTGGCTATGTAGGCAATGCTCGCTGATAGAGGGGTCTTTAGGGTCAACTCAACACCATGTGTCTACTAACCCATTTTTTTCCAAGGTCATAATGAAGATGAAAAACTAGGGTTTTATAAATTCATGAGGAGCAACGGTCCATGACCTAGATCTGAATGCACTAGAGTAAAGGTGAAGACAAACCTAGAAGCATCCAGGTGGTTGCATCCTTTTCTAGTAGGTATTTCATACATGACACTTTCATAGAAACCAGACAGTAGCATTGATGCAACTATCCCACATTGATGTTAGTGTTCAGATCTCTAGAAGTATCATATCCATAATCTGATGACTATTACAGAATCTCCTTCTAGCCTACTTTCTGCCTATTCCATATCTAGCACTATGTAAGCATCAGAACAAGCTAAGTATATTAGTTATTTGTCATTTTCATACATAGCTTAGTTGTATTTTCTATATATAGCCTATACTCAACATAATAAATTGAGTGTATGTTTATATCTAAGTTTAGAATTTAATTGGCTTATTATAGATATGATTATCACCCTAGTGCATTGTCATTTCTATATTTTTAACCCTATTATACCACCAAGGTAGAATAACCTCATATCCAATTTAGGGTTAAACATTTGGTGAGCCTAATCCATGTGAATGCAAAAAAAATATGATCTAAGGCTTCCAAGCCTCCTAGGGTTTCAACTAGTTATGATTTTTTTTTAGATCAGAAACTTTACCCTAGGGTTTTACCCTCTTCTGGTCACAAGGGCTTCATGTCCTTATGCTTTCAAGTGGATTATTCCTTGATTTGTGAATTTTAACCTACAAACAAGTCCCTTTCAAAATTATTAAGAGATATTTTCTATTCAGGTGGTATAATAAAAAACCTCTTTTTGTTCACCAAAAATTGGTATGAATTTTTAAATTTTTACAATTATAGTCATCTAGAAATGACACTTGAGTGCTAAGAATGTTACTTCAAACCACTTATCCACAACTTAGCCCTAGGGCCTATTCAAACACTTATTTAGCCTTCGTGTGGGCCACACGCATCCCTAAACATCTTTAAAGTATTCATAGACCCTCACTTTAGCATCCTAACCCCTAATGTCTTAGGTTCTACCACCTAGACACTAACACCATAATTTGGACAATAGTGCCAATGGTGCTAGTGTCCTAGTTTGGGTGTTATTATCTTTTTCCTACTTTTATCCACCAATGGATATCTTTTCAAATCAAAAACCACGTAGGGTCAGCCTAGACCTCTTTAAAACCCACAAAAGCACTATAACATTATATACATGGCTTTTAGACCATTGTTCACTAGATGGAAATGAGATGCAAATAATAGAAATTAACTTAAAATAAGTTGTGCATAATCAAAGTTATTAATCTCTATTCTAACCTACTTCTATATATAGCCATCTAAAACATTCTCAAGCTTAGATTACTTAGATTTCCAATCTCAAGCACACTCAAAGCACTCAAACCAACATTCATACTAGCTTCACTTGCACCTACACCAGCACTTAGCTAGGGAGAACTATATCAGGCTTGATCCCTCTTCAGAGTATTGGTATGTAAGAAACTCTCATCACAACATGGTGTTGAGTATGTCCAACCTACACCACTAATATCACACTTTACTACTTGTATCAATCAGATGCCCTAACAATACGGAGGTTTGGGGTTTGCATATAAAACTAGTCAAAATAGGTCACCAATAGGGAATCAAAACTCATACACACATGAATAGGCTTGGCAGACTCGAACACATGTGTACCCAAAATCTCAAAATAGTTTGAGAACACTAGTGCCAAAAGGAGGATAGTAGCGCCATTGGCACTATTGTCTAGTTAGGATGCTATTATTTAGAAAAGGTTTTGACACATGGATCTTATCTGTGACACTCAGATCAGCTCATATCTTGGTTTGAAGCCTCTAGATATTTTGTCTCGATCAGTTTCCATTTAAGTACTTATTTATATTATTTATTGTTATTTTTAGAAAGGTTAATTAGGTCAATTTTATTATAAATTAGTGGTTGTATTTATTGCATATTTCTACCTTGATTTACTGTACTCACCGCCATTAACAACCTAGGGCTTAAACTCCATAGCCTAAAAATTTAAATCATTTGGTGAACCTTACTTTGAATACTTCTCAAACCCTATCCCCATATGCTATTAGGGTTTATACCCTTCTTTTTCCTATTTCCCTTGGCTGTGTTAGCTTTCTTGATTTTATATATTATATTTTAGCAACACTATTTCATTTTATTTGCTATATGCCATCTCAAAAAGTTATATATCTTCCTTTAAGAAGTGTTAGGCTTAATGGAAATCTTATTGAGCATAATCAGATTCCTTCCATTAGAGGTCATACCATGGACAAAGTACCAATTACAACTCTAATCATTGATCCTTCACACCTTGATTATGTGGACTTAAATGATAATGCATCCAAAGATGAGGAATACAATCAAGATCAAAATGATACACAAGATGGGAATCAGGACACTCTCCCCCCACTTAATAATGCAAATATTATAGTCAATAAGGATGAGATTTTATAGACTTTCATAGATAGACTTAGAGAACAACCCCATGATCATGCATAAATTCTACAAGCCATAATGGAAATAAAGAATAAATCAAACAATGGTCAATCTTCTACTCCCCCAGATAACAATCCTATTACACCTACTTGTTGGCATATTATTGTCATTGATGTCAATCTAATGTGATTAATGTCAAAGTATGTTGTCATATTTTTGTTATTATTATCATTGATGCTTAATGTGACAAGTAGTTGCTATAAAAGAGTGTATGTTGTGACAAGCTAATGAGCATTGAAGGTATGTAGTGATTTCCATGAGCGAAAAAGGTACAGCTCCAAGCATCTCATATCTACTTGGTTGATGTTGTGTTGAGGTCATGACGTGGAAGGAATAGGTCAAGGCATCAAGGTATCTTGTAAAGCCTTATCTAGACCTTGTGAGATGGTATGTGTAGGTAGAATGGTGTGAGTGAGCTCATGCATGTGAAAAGTTGTTTGGGATTGTATGGGCTTGAGAGTAAAGTATGATTATCTTCAGAAGTGTTTCAAGGTTAGTTTTCAAGTATCAAAAGCTTAAGAAGCCTTGTCATGGCCTAGTAATGGCATGAAGAAATCTTGTGTGAAGGCATGGGCTTGGTCACTTGGTGAGATCAGGCATGTGAGAATATGTTTGGAAATGGTTGAGCATGTTAAGAGGTTGTATAGCATGAGAGCGAGATGTTGATCACGACAATAAATTATTGAAAGCATGAAAAGAGGCATGAAGGTCAAGTTCTTGAGTAAGCCTAAGACTAATCATGGTATGTAGAGACCTTGTAAGAAGGTTTGAGCATGGTGTCCTAGTGAAATGGATGAAAAAAGACATAAGCGGCTGTATGAGGTTACTTGAGTAGGTATATGAGGTGATGGAGCACCCAAGAGAATGTTAAGGTAAGCCTACAAGGGTAAGGCCTTAAGCCCAAATCTGCAACTAGACTAGTTCTAGACCCTACCTAACCTAATGAGGTGTCATGAGGTGTTGTCAAGGAAAATAAAGGATGTTTGACATTGTTTGAGCATTTGAGATTCTGTGTGATCATGGAAGTGAGGTGGAGAGCACATGAAAAGAGGTTTGAAGGTCATTTCAAGACCTAATGAGGTGTGAAGACTCAAGTGTAGAAAGCAAGAGGGTGAGAACATGGCCTAATGAGGTATTAGGATTAGTTTACAAGGTATGTGTGAGTAGGTGAGCATTGAAAAATGTGATTCAAGCATATGCATGAAGTTTCAAGTCATGGTTTGAAGGTTAAGGCATGAAAAAGTGTTTTAAGGTCTCTCAAGTGCACAAAATGAAGAGTTGTCTACCCAAGAAGGTTTTTCAAGTGTTTGTTGGCATATGAAACATATACATAAAGACCTAAGCCTTTCATAGTAGATGGGGAAGGGTCATATCTCAAATTTACAAGCATTGGTTTTTGGAATGAGGGGCAAAGTTTTATGAATGATTGTTAAGACTAGAAGATGGTTAAAATCCTCAAATAACCCTAACTCAGACCTGATGTGAAAGATCTTATTCTAAAGTGCTCAAAATGGATTGGTATGACTAGTTAAGTGATTTTAGTTTGTATTTAACTCTCCCAGTCACCTCTAGGTGTAATTATTTTGTTAGGAGTGTGAATAGACCCTACAAGAAAGTGCTAGTTTATCAAAAAAATGTTGTAGCAGACATAGTTGACCAAGTCAAAGTTGTTAAATGGATGAAGGATAAATTTTGAGACTTGTAGTTTGTGTCCATAGTGGTTTACAAGTAGTTTATATCCTTTAGGTATGCTAAACTGGTCATACAAGTTGACCTCTCGCTAACAGACCTAATGGTGCAGACAGTGAAAAAACCAAGTAAAACTGAGAAATTGATTAGGTATGTGTCATCATGGATTAAGGATGAATCCAATTACATGAATATGTTGTTCAAGACCTGTAATACATTTTCACATTGGATATAATATTTGGAGATCATTATATATGACAAAATGTTGCTTAGAAGTTGGCTTATCTAGTTCTGATGTGCTTGTGAAGAGAGAGGTCCAGAGGTTGGTCTATATGTCTAATATTTGCCATCAGACCTTAGTGTTTTTGTATTTTGAGATGTTATAAAGATATCTAAAGATCATATTCATGAATCATGAGTTTTTTAATGTGTCTACATAAGTTTTGAAATTCAAAATCACCATGACTAGTCTTTAAGAAAAATTGGCAATTCTGAGTGAACAAGGTACAATGATGAGTTTGAAGCCTTATCTTCTAAATTGAAGTATCTAATGAATATTGTGATGTTTATTAGAACATATGAATAGTATTTTATTCACAATTGGATATACTTCTCTTGATCAAAATGAACAAGAAGAGTTACCATGGACCTGTACCTTCTATTTAAATTAAATGTCAACCCGAGGACATAAACTTGATAGGATGAGATCACTGTATGTACACACTCAATATTCTAATTTGACATTTTTTTAATTGTTATCTAAGATGTAAAGTCACATTATAAATGAAATGTTAGAAATAAAACATGAACAAAACACTGTGAAATAAATGCTTATGCATTGGAAGCTTCCTTAAACAAATTTAAGCAAGAATGTAAATCACACAATTTAGAAATGAAACACATAATGCATAATGAAATCAAATAACATGCTTAGATATTAAAATGATTTGGATTATTTTTTTGAGATTTCAAACGGGGCCCTTCCTCCTTTCGAATCTAGATTCAATCCTTCCTCCTTCTGACTCCAGCTTCAATCCTTCCTCTCACAACACTTAATTGAACTCAAAAATGCTTGTTCATATTAATAAAAAAATGTAGTGATGAATTGCTACAGGAAGTTACAATAAAAATTGCTTGACAAAAATGTACATATGATAATCTCTAATCAACATCTCCTATATCTCAACTTTGTTGCTACATATATATATATACCATAGAGGATATTGTTCTACACAAAATAATATATATTCTAATCTAAGATACATTCGATTTAGGATAACCAAAATTGGCTCCTTTTGTTAAAGATGTCTTCATATAAATTTTGCGATATTGTTGCAGGATAAACAAAATTGTTTCAACCTTCAACCACTTATTTATTGGGCTCCATGGAGGTTATAGTTGTTTCTACAAGTCGGTTGATGGAGGAATCAAAATCTGTTCATTCACAGCTTTGGTCACACAATGGCTGTAGGATAGTTTGTGCAATGAGATTCCTTTGTTGCAGGATGTTCTGCACTATATACCTATCTCTCCAAAACATCCTTAAAACACATTATCTAAAAATCATCCTAAAGCAATAGATACTTATCATATATTTAATTCCAATACATAATTATAACTATCAAAAGAGTATAGAAACATAATGCTATATGGCTTATGAAGGAAGTAAATTATATGGAAAAGTATTCAAAAGCATGGTTAATAAGCAAGATGAGTACAATAGATGGACACAAGAACATGAAATTTATGGGGCTCATCACACTCCCCAACTTAAGATCTTGTTCGATCTCGAGCAGTAAACTTATTCATTCCCATTTCACAAAGAACTCTAAAAGACATGGGATTTATAACACCACTGGTAAGGTGAGCATAGAATCTGCGCCTCTACTCAAATAATTGATAAATTTTGACTTCCCTAGATTCATCCATTAGGGCCTTACCCTACCAATCTAGAATAGGATACTAGAGCAGAGGGGGCTAGAATTTTAGGTTCAATAACTGAGACCCCATTTCTTCTACAAGTAAAATATATTTCATGATTCTATTAAATGTTATCTGTAAGTTAAAGGAGAATATGACTCTCTCTTTATCAATGTAAGAGTCAGCTCATTCCATCATTCATTACAAGATTCTTTGTCAGCAAGACCAACAAAAGTTCTCAATCCTAAATAAAAATATTGGGTTTCATCACAATTATTTGCAAACCAAGCTCTAACATCTTATTTCAACATGGTATTATCCCATTCAGCCAATACAACATCAGGTGTCATTGATTCTCATCTAATAAGTAGTTGGCTTTCATTCTCTTTTTTCCTATATTCCACTACTTCTCTTCATCTTCTTTGTTCATTCAAAAAATATGATGAAAATGCATTTAGTTGGACATCCCCAACATATAGATTAGGATTCCACTCTTTGTCATAGGGAACAACATAATTATGAAGGTATAACTCACAAAATTATGCTTGTGCTTCATGTGAACTTTCTTTATAGATAGAAAAGAAGGAAAGGGGATCAATGACTTCATGAGGCATATCATAATAAATTCTCATAAATTTGAACTTATGCCATTGCTCTTCAAAGTAGACTGAATAAACTCTTGCATGAGGCCTATAGTTTTGGATCTCTTGGGTAAGACCAGCCATATTCTCAATTTTCTACTTCAGTTTGGATATTCTCTTTCTTAATTCCTTCAAAATTTTAGACTGACTATCCATCCAATTCATCAATTTAGAAGATATTGCAAATAAAGAATGATATCTAAATTCTTGGGTAGTTGTAGGTTCTTCTTATTGATTTACCTCTATAAACAGTTATGAAATAATGATTTCAAGATGGTCTTTGATAGAGAGCTGAAACTGAGAAGTTGTTGCAGCAAGTGCATCCAGTCCTTCTCTAGACTAATCATGTATCTTCTTTTTTAGTCTCTCAATTTCTTATAGGGCTTGCTCCAAAGTGGTAAATTACATTTTTAGAGTAGGTTACTCCAATTTTTCTTCTTCTTCCTACATTGGTTCCTCATGCAACTCTTTAAAACTATACTCTACTTGTTTTGCCTCGTGATTGTATTCTAAAGAACATCCTCCTTTTTTAGCCTCTAGGGATTCATCACTGCTAGTAGTCTATTCTTCACTGGATTCTTCATTGATTTTAATAATAGAACAAGGTTTAGTTCTCATTTATACTCTCAATCTGTGGGATCTATGAGGATTACAGGTTACCTTGGCCTTTTTGGGAGAAGGTGGAAATTCCTCCTCAAACTCCTTTGAATCAGGGTAGAGAATGAGTTTCTTCCTCTTTCTAGATTCCCTGCCTATGGAAATCTTTTCTTCATTCCTTGCTGGAGGTTCTTGTGTTGCTACAGGAAGACCTTCTTCTACAAGTTCTTGTGTGGTTGCAGGAAGGTCTCCTTTTGTAGGTTCTTATGGAGCTGCAAGAAGGTTTTCTATTGATCTCTATTCCTCTACCTCTATTTCATTTCCTTCTCTATCACTTTATGTATTTCATATTACTTGGAGAAATTCTTTCCAACTGATGTTGGGTCTAGTTCTTTGCAAACAATCAACTAGATTAAGCGGTGATGGGAAAGAGCTTTAGAATTACCTTTTTGAAATGCCTTTGACATTTTTGTGATCATGTGGAGCAAGAAGTTGGGAATGTTTATCTTTATATGATGTTGTAAATAATTCATGAACTTGAAGTGTAGGCCATGCAACATGGAATACCTCCCTTCTTAAATGAAACATCTAGAGATAAACTCAATAGCTTTAGCCCATCTTATCAGTAGGCATAACCATGCAGTGCCCTACTTTGAAGTTTCTAGGCTTTCATTTCCTCTGATAAATTTTTGCTGCTCTACTTCAACATCAAATTTGTCTTGCCATACCTCCATTATTCGTGGCAATCTTATTACTCTGCTAATGATAGTTCTATCATCTTTATATCCATTCCTCTTACTATTGCCAAGTTATTATACAATGTACCAATGAATTCCTCTATAATTCATTCATCTAGGGCCTGCATCTTCTCAAAATATGACACCCATCCTACATTCTATAATAGGCCCAATATGTCTGGGCTATTGGTTAAATGGGTGATATCAAGTGGTTCATGTTTTAGAAAGTCCCTCCCATATTGTGAGATGAAATTTGAGTTATAGGCTATGTTTTTACAATAAGGGTTTTTGTGGTTTTGACCAAATGTTTGTGATTTTTACTTTGGGAATGAAATAATCCATATGAATTATGGAAAATCTCCCTCCCCAACTTAAATTGCCACTTGTCCTCAAGGGATGAAACCAACATGCACAACATGGCTCATGGTAATAGCAAAGGGTAGTGGTATCAACACGTCAAAGGTCACATCAATCAATGAAGGAGGATGATATGGCGATTTGGCATGATAAGGAGAAGATATGGTGGTACATTAATAGCATTAGGTCCCATCATCTTAATAATAATTAAAATGAATGATATGAAATAAATATAGAATAATTACTATGTTACTTGTAGAAATACCTTTTATAAATGCATATGATTCAAAGTGGTGATTGTGGCATATGTTATCGTTTGAATGAAAGTAAATTTTTTTATGTAAGATGGAATGATAAGAATTCATCTTGTAGCAAGATATGTTTCCTATAACAGCAAGTTATATCCTGCAACAATAAGTTTTATCCTGCAATAGCAAGTTTTTCATCTTGCAGCAAGAAGGAAAATTTATTTTTGCTCCAAGAGAATGAATCTGCAAGAAAAAATAATTGAAAACAAATTTTTTTATTGTAGTAGTGCCTTTTTTTTAATGAATGTTGATTAGCTAGTGACCTGGTTTTCTAAGATAGCATCCATCAACAACGCCCTAAGGTTTTCATTACTAAATTTTTTGATTTTTTTAATGATTTTCTGGTCCAAACTCAACTAGAATCACAAGAATCTAAGAGGTAGGATTTTATTCAGCCTGAACCAAGCCATTGTGAATGACTTATTATTAACTATAGGAAGCTTTATTACTCTTGGAAAATATTAGAGAAGGGTTGATATAAAGACTCTTTGACTGCAAGAATAGGTTGATTGGCTTCATGAAGAAGAGATGGATGTTGTTCTTTAAGAAGTTGGTGAGTGAGAGTTTTCTTGGAAAATGGTTTCTTATACAGCTTGAGCTTGTGGCCATTAACAAAAATTTGAAACAAAACAAAGTCAATGGTCATAAGCTTTACAGCTCCATTGTCAAAAACTTGTTCGATCTCATAAGGCCAATCTATCTAGATTATAGTTTTCCTTTATAATCCCTATATATAGAGTCAAAAAGGAGTGCCCAGTCACCAAGTTAGAAATTCTTAGTCTTGATGTTCTTGTCATACCAACCCACACATTGCTTTTGCACTATTTTAGTCTGATGAAGTGTTTCCTTTCTTAGTTCATCAAATGAATTCAGCTGCATGATCCTATCTTGTTGAGATTGAGAAAGATCCAAGCCCAAATCAAGTGTTGTCCTTAATGTTTTATGTTCAAAATCAATGGGCAGAACATGATTTTTACCATAAACTAGTTCATATGGAGTAAAACCAATTATGGTCTTTCAAGTGATTCTATAAGCCCACACTACTTCTAGAAGATGAGTTGACTAATATTTCCTATGTAGGTTGACAGTCTTTGTAAGTATATTTTCTAATTCTTTATTTGTCACTTCCATTTGAACATTTGACTAAGGATGGTAAGGGGTAGAATTTTTGTATCTGATTTCATATTCTTTGACCAAGGTAGTTGTGATGTCTAATGTGAATTGTGGGCCTTGGTCTGTGATTATTTCTCTTGGTACTCCATAGTGGGTGAAAATTTCTTCATATAAGAACTCAACTACTTTCTCATCTCGGGCATGGGTTAAGGCTTTGACCTCTACCCATTTTGTGACATAATCAATACACACTAGTATATACTCCTTGTTGTTGGATTTAAGATCAATGGGACCTATAAAATCCAGTCCCCATTTGTCCAAGGGTTCCAAAACTAGGTGTGGTTGTAATGGCATTTCATTAGAGTGAGTGATTTTTCCCATACGTTGGCATTGATCACATCTGTGCGTATATATCATGGCATCCTTATGCCAAGAAGACCAATAGTATTTAGTAGTGAGTACTTTCATTCTAGTCCATTTGTTAGCAAAATGACCCCCACAAGGTTCATCATGGCAGGCTCTGAGAATGTCATAAGCTTCATCTTCTTAGATACATCTTTGCATAACTAAATTTGGTCTAGTGATAAAGAGATATCCTATAATCTAGGAATATTTTCTTATCTTTTAGATCAGATGTTGTTTATCCCTAAGTGAGAAATGTTGGGGTAGTGATCCTACAACAAGATATTTAACAATATCTATGAATCAAGGAGATTGAATTATTATAACAAATAAATATTCATCAAGAAAAGAATCATCAACAATAGGACTGTGCTCATCATTTTGAAATCAAGATAGAAAATTTGCTACTACATTATCCTCACCTAGTCTGTCTATAATGGTAATATCAAACTCCTACAACAAAAGCAACCAACGAATTATCCTACCTATTACAATAGGTTTGTTCATTAAATACCTTATTGTTGCATGATTTATGTGGATGAATACTTGATAACTAGTAATGCAGTATCAAGTTTTTTTGATGACATAGATGATGACAAAAAAATGCTTCTCTATTACAGTGTAGTTGATTTCAGCCCTTTGAAGGTTCTTGCTGATAAAATAGATTGCATAACTTAGGGATTCATCTTTTTGGCCAAGGACAACTCTTAAAGTGGTGTCAGATGAATCTATGTGGATGTGAAAAGGCTTCTTCCAATTAGGACCTCTTAGAACATGAGTTATTATAGGAAGGTTTTTGAGTTGCTAAAAGGTAGTTTGAAAATCATTAGTCCATGTAAATTTAGCATCCTTAGTAAGTAATCCAACCAATGAGGTGGCAATTTTACTAAAATCTTTTATGAATTGTCTATAATAACCAACATGTCCTAAAAAGCTTTTAACATATTTTTGATTCTTTGGTGTGGGTAGATCCTTAATGATACTTATCTTTGCTAGGTCAACTTAAATTCTAGCAGGGGATATGTGATACCTCAACATAATCCCTTTAGTCATAAGCATGCAACATTTTTCATTGCTCAAAGATAATTGGTGGTCATAATAACATTGAAGACCTTTATCCAGGTTGGTGAGCATTTCTTCGAATGTCTACCCATAGACAATAAAATCATCCATGTAGATTTCAACACAGTCATGGGAGAGATCAAAAATATGATCAAAATAGCCCTTTGAAAAGTAGTTGGAGCATTACAAAGACTAAATGGCAAGATGACATAGGCATAGGTTCCCCAAGGGTAAGCAAAAATGGTTTTATCTTGGTCTTGTGGAGTAATTCAAATTTGATTATAACCACTATAGCCATCTAAGAAGGAAAAGTACTTTTTCCCTACTAATGTATCCAACTCTTAATTAGTGAATGGAAGGGGAAAGTGATTCTTCCTGGTAGCAGCATTCAATTCTCGATAATCAATGCAAATATGCCATTTTCCCTCTTTCTTAGGGATAATGATCGGGGGAGAGACCCATTGGCTATCCAAAATAGGATAAACAAATCCTACATCCAAGAGTTTTTACAACTCAGTTTTGATAATATCTTTAAATGTAGGATTCATTCGTTATTGGGGTTGGTGAATAGATTTGCATTCTTCTTTAATGTAAATGTGATACATTCATAAATCTAGTGGTATTCCTCTCATGTCATGGTAATCTTAGGCAAATGTTGTTGTGTGCTTTCTCAAAATTGTAAGTAATTGACTTTCTTGCTGGGGTGTTAAGGAGGTACTGATGTTGAGAGGTTTGTTTGGTAGAATGTCTACTTATTTTATTAAAGAAAACATGGTTGCTATGTTGGCAATTAAAGGAGCATAATTGCATTTATGGGAAAATAATTGATGGAATGTCTAAATGTCTCTTATGATTTCAACAAGATCATTCTCAAGAAAGGTATTCTCAAGAGGGCATGGTGTACATTCCAATAGGTTGTTGGCTACATGATCCCTCGATAGGTGTTTTGAAGGATACCAGTAAGGATAGTGTCTTCTTCTTGTGGTTGTAAAGCTGGACTCTTATCAATTGTATAAAGAGTCTACAAGGAGATAACTTCCTCAAAGTCATCAATCTAAGGGGTTGGGCCATCATTCTGGGAGGGCTGAGCTGGTAGATACAAAACCAATTTCTTCTTGGTGTCATTTCCATTAGAAATTAGCATTATTTTGACTTGTAACCAATAAAAGTATCAACGGTGGCTAAGGATGAGAGGATAACCCCCCAAATTGATCTTTGGTTGTAGGAAAATAAAGTCTATTGGATATTTTAAGGAGTCCACAATGATAACAAGGTCCTCAACAATCCCCTTAGGCTTAACAGTTGATTTGTCAGCCATATAGAGGTCAGTGGGTGTTGAATGGATAGTGGTAAGTTTTAGCTATTGCATGGTATCCATGGCCATCACATTGATGGTTATACCCAAATCAATTAAAGTATTGGAGATGGGTTGGCCATGGATGCTAACATTAACTATAGGATTTACTGGATCAGAATATTTTAAGGGAACTATGTTTTCCAACATAATATCTACTAGTTGGCCAATGACTTGGACTGTTTTAAGATCCTTCTTCTTTCTTCCCAATTTTTTCAAGCATAGCTCTCTAACAGATTTATTATAGATAGGAACATCCTTTATTGCTTGGAAGAGTGGGATTTTGATGCACACATTCTTGAGTTGTCCTAAAAAATTAAATTTGAGTTTTGGTTTAGGATGTGATATGTTTAATCTCTCTAGAAAAGGAGGATTATCAGTTTCTTTTTGATTTTTTTATGGACTTCACTATGGATGGCTATGGATTAGTATGGAGTGGAGCTGGTTCAAAGTGTTTTGTGATTATGGGTGAAGTGGGTTATGGAAGAACATGACTTGAGTGAAGTTGAAATTGATTAATATCCAAGGTGTATGTTAGAAATTGCATTATTTTAGTGGATTGTGTTGGTCGAACTGACTTATTGACAGGATTGGGGATGGGCTGGGTGGGTAATTGAGTGGTTCAAATAAGTTATTGAGTGTTTGGAATTATAGCCTGTTGATTTTGTATTTATTGGGAAAAGCCTTGATTACCTCTCCATTATTTTTGCCATGGATTAGAGGGAAATAACCATTACTGGTTTTGGAATTATCCTAGTTGAAGTTGTTGCCCATTCTGTTGCATCCATAATTGATTTTGGGGTAGCTATCAATTTGTTTGAGACCAATTTATATTGGATATATTCATCCAAGAACCATATTGAGGATTATTTTAGAATTGAGAATTTACAAACATAGAGGTTGATGGCATACCTCATCTATGTACCCATGATTTTTGTTGAGCCATGAAAAACACTTGATTCTCATATTCTTTTATGGCATACAGCTCTACTGTCTCAATATTCTCTTCGATTATGCTAGTTACCTAAGCTTTCATAGAATGGCATGTGCAATCTGCCTTCTTTTTACATTTAGGGCAATAGGCAACTAAGGATTTTTCAATTTCTTCTTGCTTCTTCCATGTATGTAATGTATAAAGCTGAGTAGCTAGGTGGCTAAAAATGTCCTGCTTCATGTCTTAGAGCAGGTTGCTAACTTCACCTTCAGATAATCCTCCTATAGATGTTGTAAGAAGGGTTCTACCCCTGATTTTGTTTATGGTTTATCTGGATTAATTTGTACATATAACTATTAATTCATCAAATGGTAGTGTAGAAAAATCACCACCAGATATTAGATCTAGTGCTTCTAGACAATCATCTCCAATCCCTTTTAGGAATATCAGCTTGACCGATTCCTTGTCTATTATAGTCTACTTGAATTTTTTCAATCTAAATAAAAATATTTCTATATATTCTTCTAATGACTCATCATCAACTTGTGTCATTCAGAATATGTCATCTCTCCTATAGTTTCTATCCCTACAATAGTCTTGGTATTTCATCAGAAACTTCTCCTTCATTTTTTCTCGAGTAGAAACGACATCATATCCAAGTCCCATGAACCATCTAAGTGCTACATCTTTGAGTTTTTCTAGAAACAATTTGAGCTTATGAGCATTTTGATTATAATCATAGCTGTAACATAAGATGTTGAGCTCAAAAAAAAATGTGTCTAGATCCTCATATGCTTTTCTCATAAAAGTAGGGAGGGTAGAGTGAGTAAAATTATTCATGGGTGCATTTTTGTCAGGAGTAAGGATAGGAAATTTGAAATTAGTAGACTCATTGGGATTGTTTTCTTCCTGGTGATCCCCCATGAATACTCTTTGTCTTGATAGATGGGAGGTTATTTCTACCCAACGCTCAAAATTCCTATCAATTATTTTATTTCTTGGGGTATAGAAGATGGAAACTTTATATTTTTCCTTAAGAATGTATGGTTATTCTACAATGGGAATGGTGTGGAGGTTTAAGAATATTTAACTAATGTTTTGGCAAAGAGTCTCTCTAGATTTAAAAATTCTATTGGCATGGTGTTCTTTCTAGGAGTAAAAATAGCCTTGAATGCCTCCTTAGCAAGAAATTTAGGCGATGGAGGGAAGCAAACTTCATATTCCTAAGTATGAGATGATAAGGTGAGAATTATTATAGGTAGTACATGTGGGTCTCTTCCAAGGGTATGAACCTCTTCAAGGTCTCCAGCTTGTGCTACCAATCTAACACAAAAATCTTCCTTCTCTACCTCTTCTATTGATAATTGTGAGTGATCTTCAGGTATTCCTTCATGTTCCTTAGTTGTTGTAGGATGAATTTTGGATCTTGTAGCAATGTTCGATGATTCAAACAAAAATATTTATATTTAGTCCCCTTCGCTTTGCATACATCAACCAACTTTTTTTTTAAACTTTTTGCCCACCTTGCCTACATAAGGTTAGTAATATGGGCTTTTTTGAAAATTTCAACTATCCTACTTGCAAAAAGAGCAATTTAAACTATGAAAGTAGGAAATCTCTAATCTAAATAACATCAAACTTTAGAAATAAAAACAATGTCCATCCCAAAACAATTACTATCAAGATTGAAGATTACAAGTATGTGACATCCTTTCCCAACAACGATGCTAAAAATGATTAGTAGTCGATTCACAATCAGATATACTTATCTTGATTGAAATAAACAAGGAAATTTACCATGGATCTATACCTTCTACCTCATTTAAATTTCAACCCAAGGACGTAGACTTGATAGAATGACGTCACAATATACGCACACTCAATCTTCTAATTTGACCTTCTATATATTGTTATCTAAGATGTGAAGTCACACAATAAATAAAATGTTGGAAATAAAATGTGAAAAAAACACTATGAAATAAATTCTTATGCATTGGAAGCTTCCTTAAACAAATTTAAGCAAGAATGTAAATCACACAATTCAGAAATGAAACACACAATGCATAAAGAAGTCAAATAACATGCTTAACTATTAAAATGGGTTGGATTGTTGCTATATGATTTCAAAGGGGGCCATTCCTCCTTAAAACTCAAACTTAAATACTTCCTCTCACAACACTTAATTTAAATAAAAAATGTTTGTTCATATTAATAAAAAATGCAACAATGAATTATTGCAGGAAGTTACAATAACAATTGCTTGACAAAAATATACTTATGATAATCTCTAATCAAAATCTACTATATCTAAAATTTGGTACTACATATATATACACACACACCATAGATGATATTTTTTATACAAAATAATATATATTCTAATCTAAGATACATTTGATAGAGGATAACTAAAATTAGTTCCTTTGCTAAAGACATCTTCATATGAATTTTGTGATGTTACTGCAGGATAAACAAAACTATTTCAGCCTTCAACTACTTCCTTATTGGGATATATGGAGGTTATAGTTATTTATATGAGTCATTTGAAGGATGAATCAAAATCTTTTCATTCATGGCTTTGGTCACGCAGTGGCTGCAGGATAGTCTGTGTAATGAGATTCTTTTGATGTAAGATATTTTATGCTATATACCTATCTCTCCAAAACATCCTTAAAACACATTATAGAAAAAAAATCCTAAATAAATAGATAATTATCATATGTTTAATTGAAATAAATAATTATAACTATTAAAAGAGTATAAAAAGATAATGCTATATGGTTTATGAAAGAAGGAAATTATATGGAAAAGTGTTCAAAAGCATGGTTAACAAATAGGATGAGTACAATAGATGGACACAAGAATAGGAAATTTATGTGGCTAATAAACATATATGAACTATCCATGCTTTATATTAGGTTTTAGAATCAGTGTAAGAGATTGGAACATTGAAACCAAAATGGCTTGTCTAGATGAAGAGGACTGTGAGAGAGAAGGTCAACAAATTGGTATGCAAGACCAATAATTACCATTAGATCCTATGATATTTTTATTGGAGATATTTATAAGGATGTTTTAATATCATATTAATTCATTTAAATCACTTGAGTATGTTTTTTCATATGTCATAGGTTCAAGTTTCCATGATCGCGCTTTGAGGCTAGTTGACAATTCAGAGTAAGCATCTTGCAGTTTAGAGTTTGAACTTGTATACCTGAGTTAAAGCATCTAATGAAGTTTTTTATGAAATTGAGATCATGAGGTTTTTGTATATGTGATTTTTTCCAATTTTTTTTTGGAAAAATGGTGTTTATGCTTTAGTTTTAATAAACAGACTTTCTAGGTATGCATAGGCCTATTGAGAACAATGTTTTGAGAAGGAGTTCAAGTGGTGGTCAGAACTAAAAGGTGTTGTGGACCTAAATTTAAGTTGGATAAGGCCTATTTGAATGATATTAGAAGTGATCCTACTATTTATGGATTTTTGAAGTGTTTTAAGAAAGACTAAGTGTAACATGCTCTAATGAAGGCCTAATGGGATTAGGTCTCCTTAAGACCTAAAATAGGTTTTGGTCCTATATGTTATGACCAACTTATTATGTTTTTTTATTCATGTTTGAAACATGTTATAAGACAAATTTTAAGGTTAAACCAAGTATACAAGTGTGCATGGCCAACCAAGGTGTGTGAGATCAAGTGACTTGTATAAGAACAAGACTAATTAGGCCTATTTGTGTATGTTACACAAGTGTGTGTGAAAGAGAATAAAATGGCACAAAGAGGAGAATGAAGAGGTAATTTGGAAAATAAAATGGGTGTTATGAATATATAACAAAAGTTATAAATCAAGGTCATATGACCTAATCAAGTCAAGAAGAGGGCTAGTTGAGCGAAGAAGGCTAGAGGCCAATTTGAGAGGAATATAAGTGTGTGAATAATTGAAGAAGAGGACCACCATATATTTAATATTATAAAAATTAAAAATATGGAAGGTATATGTCTACTTAAATGAATGGGTTCTTGGTTAAAAGGTGGTTGAGTTGGTGCTGAGTCACTAAGGGAGTTGGTACTTCCTTATAAGTGGGTGCTTGCTAAAGACTATGTCAAGTTGGTGCTTGATACACTGGGGTTGGTGATCCAAGTTAAGTGGGTGCTCAAATGGATTTGATTCATTGATTTATAAGAATATTTTTCTAGTCCATGGTCAGTCGGTTTTATTCCCCATGAGGGTTTCCCACTTATATGATGTGTTCATTCTTGTTATTTGTATATTCTCATTACTATGTTGCTAGACTATTTGATATTGCTCATATGATGATGTTTCTTGATGAATGATTATAAGGTTTGGTACTGAGTGAAATTAAAATTTAATAAGGAAATTGATTCACCCCACCTTAACCATATTGCTTCCAACACTACTTTGGGGATAACTTAGGTTGTACAACAACCCATTTTAACTCGACAACATTCATCAATGGTAACACCTCTTATGGATAGTTATTCCTATCTATATGTACAATACTTATGAATTATATTCATTATTTATAGGATAAGGTGTTACATCTTGAGAAAGGTGCTACTAGGCCATCACATGCCTTATATTTTCATGTTCTTTTACATACACCTTTATCACAACACATAGGGACAACTCCTTTACCATTTAGATTTGTGGCACTTGAACTTAATTTGTATGATGGTAAGGGTGACCTAGATCACCATCTATGAGCTTTTTACGTAGCATGTTTGGATTACATATCCAATGATTGGATCCTTACTAAGTTGTTCCCACATAGTCTAGATGAATAGGTCCTACATTGGTTCTATGATCTTCCAAATCAATCCATTACCACATTCAATCAATTAAAAGATATGTTTTTGACACACTTTTCAATCAACATCAGTGATAATATCTCATATACTCAAGTGGCACAACTTAAGAAAAAATCAAATGAGCCTATCACAAAATATGTCTTGTGATACAAAACTATATTGGCAAAGATGACTAGCCCCATGACATATAGAGAGATCCAAGACATATTCAAATAGAGTTTACTACCAACATTACATGAAGCTATCTTATTCAAGAAGTTTCTAACATTCATAGATTTATGCCACATAGTGAAAGAAATGGAAGTCAAGCTTCTCTCTATGGGAAAATTAAAATATACAAGTGGATTAAATTCAACTACTAAGAATTCTAATAAGCCTCCATTCAAAATAAGGGCCACTAATAATAAGAGTGATGAAAAGGCCACAATTAATGCAGCTTCAAATCCACCTCCTTGTTTGGTTTTGTCATCTCCTCCACAGAGAGTTTTCACAAACCTTATAGAATCACTAACACATATTTTAGATCAAATATTAGAATGCAATGTCATATCTATCCATCCCATCAAAAATGTTGAAACAACAATGCCTCTTCTAAATAACTATGATTCCAATACATTCTGCGACTATCACAGGGCACCAAGCCATACTACAATAAATGCATCAGCTTGAAACGTAAGATATAAGATTTGATAAAGGCCAACGTCATTGATGTTAGCACACCTATAGAGGCACCTAAAGTTAAACCAATGAAATCTAAGGTATTGAGAATATTTTTGAATATGTTTCTAAAACATACAAATAATGAAGTAGGAGGCACTTTAGGTGTTCACTATACATATCAGGCACATCCACCACCAACATCCTATCACACTACTACAGATGATGCATACTCCCTACATAATATCATTGGTGTGTATCATACTATAGTACTAGCTAAACCACTCATCACTTTCTCATAGCAAGATAATATCAATGATGATTCAAATTTATATGCACTCTTTGTACGAGCCTATATTGATTCTCATCCTATGTTACAGTTGAAAATGGGTCAAGAATTAACATGTGCACTACTTCTAAAACATTTGTATTATTCAAAGCAAGTCATTTCTCCAACTGACACAATTATTCATGGTTTTAGTGGCCATGTTTAGTGCTCCATTGGGGAGATTTTACTTCCAATATAAGTTGGACTAACACATGTGACCACTAGATTCTTAATAGTACCTAGTGTAGGAAATTTTGACATGTTATAAACTACGTCATGGATATAGCTGCTATGAGCTATTCCATCCACCATGCATAAATGCCTCAAGTATATACATGCTAATCAGGTGGTTACAATTGAGGATATTTCATATGAGTATCTTTTACCTATCCCATAGGTAGTTACACCATAGCTACTAATTATAGTTCTGAGCATAGTTCCCATTAGTAAACCACAAAATTCAATTAAGCCACTAGTGTAGGTGAGGTTTAATCCTACAGTGTTACCACATACACATACTCTCCCATGGAAACCCTTATTAGAGAGACCCCTGCATAAGAGATATGTTACAGATTTTAGAGAGCCTCTCTCTATCCCTTTCCTTCCAAGACCAATTTTATTGAGCTCTTAGGGTTTTCAACATAAGGAACCCATGTTAGCTATAAAATCTTCTACTAGATGGGTCCCTAATACCCCTATAGTTCATAGGACACGTGGTTAACTTCAAAGACTCCTAACACCACTCTATAGATAGTGCCAACTATAGATCACTCAATACATCAAGTTCTAGGACCTCAATTACCTTTTCACACAGCACACATGATTACTATTCCTTTATTTGACACAAGCCACATTAATAGTGAGTCTCCCATGAGATTCATTAATTAGTATGTTCCTCTCTACTTGTACATAGTTCCATTCACTCTTGCTCCTTGTATATAGTTTCATTTTCATGTTTCTTGTACATAACTTATATCCAAAAAATAAAAAAATATATAATATGTCAAAAACACAAAAGCATTCAAATATTTACTCATAAAATACAAATTATAGATTGTATGCATTTCCATGTTTACATTTCTTAAATTTTCCTATTACTATATATGTTATATATCTTATTATATTCGATTTGTATCATATATACATGCTTCACTTGTTCTTATCGAGTGTTCACAAATACTTACAGGACTCAGGTCCACTGTACATATCTAGATTTACCACTATTTACCCACTAGGGGCATATACATAGATACATGGGTTATTCATTTGATACATTCACCCATTTAGGGGAATCATATACATAATTTTGATTTCCAGGTTACATCTTTCTAAACTCTACATCACAACTTTAACACTTTTATATCTTGATGTTGATCATCCCACTACTCAGATTTTTTGCCGACTACTACTACTACTCTAGACTCAGCTTATGCAAAACTTCACTCTTATACAAATTTGTACCACATGTTCATGCATACTTTCATTCATAGCTTTCCTAGTTTAGACTTGATTATGTATCTATGCTTCTACATTTATTTGAGGGCATTTAAATATGCCATTGATCTACGACTCTATGCCAATTCCTTTCATCATACGTATACTTTGGACATGTGTCCATGTCCTTGTGTGTGCCTTCTTGATTGTGTATGCATACATTTTAACATGTCCTTCCATGTGTCTTTAAGCCAACTTGCTTATCATTTGCATATGTGGACATTTAAACATATCCATGTATATCTTACTTTCTTAGATTTAGTGATATATGCCCATTTCCCTTGTATTATATCCCCTTGGCCTACTTTACATGCCTCATGTGTGTTGTATGTATGCTTTCATGTATGCACCATAGTCGTGACACTTGTCTCTTGTTTGTTGCACAATCCAGTTTTAGATACCATGAGGGACTTCATGCATCTCCCCTTCCTCCCTGGGTGTTGTGATGGACATCATGCTCCATCCCCCTAGGTAGTTAGTTTATTACTTAAATTTGATATTCATATACATTGTTATATCTATCTTGATAACCTTGTGAATGATAGAGATAACATGCATCCTATATCACAAACTTATGCCCACAATATCTTACATTCTAATGTTATGTATGCACATTATATTGGTTTATTATGTAGATACCATATATGCTCTAGCTAACACACATTTTATATAGATTTTTATTTTTAGGATAGTTCTTTCATAGGTTCAATAACTCCCTTCAGAAGAGAGGGCATTCACAAAAGTTTGTCACAAAGATCTGGTTATTCGAATGCACCCAAAGTACAGTTTTTAACACATAGACACATAATACAAAAATTAGTATAGTTGGACACTAACACCTAATGTGGGACACTAGTGCCACTAATGCTACTATCCAGGATATGGTACTACTATCTAGTAGCCTTAGTTTTAGGAAATTCTAGATTGCCCAGAAAAGTATAATAAGTACAATATAGGTTTACATAGGTTTAGTTACAAATTACTAGTTTTTACTTAGTTTAACATAGATTCATACTAGTTTGATTAGATTTGGGACATCATGCACGACATGATTATTCCCATTTCAATTTTAGATACTCATATATAGATTATTACAACTCAATCTAGAATCCATATACTTAGATATCAGATTTGGAGGCATGTGCATGGCACATTATTTCCATATGCTCACTTATGCACTAGTTGATTAGATGGAATAACAAACTCCATGTCATTCTCTAAATTGTACACACTAGACACCATTCACACCAACATAATCCATATTTGATGCCTTATTCCATATACAATAATTGGCATTCTTAAGTAGCCCAAAGTCGCCTAACATTCACAAGTGGCCAAAAGCTGCCTAACATTCCTAAGTGGACTAGAGCCATTTTACATTTTAGAGTTTTTGAATGGACCAAATCCATCTTATATAATTTTAGTTACATCATATAGTTTTAGTTAAAAATGTATCTACTGCATATGGGTATGCAATAATGGAATCATAGTGTACTTGAGTTCTTGATCCACCTACATAAGAGGGTTGGGCACACCATCAGTCCAATCCAAACTATTCATACATCATGATCCACCAAGTAGGGTGGGAAATGATGGAATCAAAATTAGATTGATTTATTGAGCCATCCACACATGGGTATTGAGAAATCCATCATTTTAGTCCAAATTACTCACCAATTGGTCAATATCTACATGCACACACATAGGATGTCACCAAGTTTATGCATTAGTTTGTGTACCCAATGAGGTTTACTCATTCCTTTCCTCTCTCTTATATCTTTACTTAGTTTTATCTTTTGCTTTTGATATGTCATAAGTAAAGACTAATGTATGTGCAATTCATTAATAGGACATGCAATGGAGCAAGCTTCACACACTCAGACCCAGATTTATGGGCTTCACCTCTTAGGTAAGTCCAAGTACACTTATTTTTCCTTTATCCTAGTCATTTCACCTTGTTTCATTTATATAATAGGGGGGATGTAATCATATAAAAATGAAACTTGAATTATAGGAGTGTTATTTGAGACCACCTATCCACAACTTAACCCCAAACCTATTTTGGGGCCTATTTAGACACTTATCTAGCCTTCATGTGGGCCATACACATCCCTAAACATCCCTAAAGTAGTCACAAACCCTCACTTTAGTATCTTGGCCCTAAATGCCTCAGGATCTACCACATGGACACTAACACCATAATTTGGATAGTAACACCAATGGCACTAGTGTCCTAGTTTGGGTGTTATTGTCATTTTCTCACCTTTATCAACTAATGGATATCCTTTTGATTCAAAAACCACCTAGATTCAGCCTAGACCTATTTTAAGACCTTCAAAAACACTATAATAGTATATATATACATGAATTTTATCCCATTATTCACTATATGGAAATGAGATGTTAATAACACAAATTAACTCATAACAATTTTTGCACAATCAAGGTTATTAATCCCTATTCTACCTTACTTCTGCATATAACCATCTACAACATTCCCAAGCTCATATTACTTAGATTTATAGTCTCTAACACACTCAAAGCACTCAAGCTTACATTCATACTAGCTTTACTTTCACTTATACCAACACATAGGTGGGGATAACTACATCAGGCTTGATCCCTCATTAGAGTATTGATATCTAGGCAACTCTCATCACAATGGGGTGTTGAGGATGTCTAGCCTAACCCACTAACATCAAACTTTGTTACTTTTTCCAATAGGATGCCCTAAAAATATGGAGATCTAGGTTTTTCATGTAAAATTTGTCAAAATAGGTCACCAATAGAGATAAAAACTCATGTACACATGAATAGGCTTGGTAGACTCAGACATAGGTGTATCCAAAATCTTAGAATAGTTATACATAAAGGGCACTAGTGCCAAAAATAGGACACTAACACCATTGGTGCTATAATCTAGTTATGGTGTTACTATCCAGGAAGGTTTTTGACACCTAATCCTATTTGTGACACTCAGATGAACTCATGTCCCACTTTACAGCCTCTAGATCTTTCATTTTAATCAGTTTCTATCTAAGTACTTGTTTATATCATTTATTACTATTTTTAGAAAGGTCAAACTAGGTCAATTCTATTACAAATTAGTGGCTATATTTATTGTATATTTCTACCTTGATTTAGTATACTCATCCCCTTTAACAACTTAGGGCTTAAACTCCATAACCCTAAAAAGTTAAATCAATAATTTATTATTTTTAGTAAATATTGGCATACAAGATGAATAGTATACTTGTGTTGAAATTAAATTTTGGTTTTTGTCAAAAAATAAATTTTATTCAAAAACTTATCTTAGATCTCTGAAAAATATTCTTAATTTATCGCAATTGTTAATTCTTTATTTAGAATTTTATAAGGTCTGGCTGTGAAACATTCCACATTATTTGGAAATTTCTGATTCACAATAGATCAAATTGTAAATTCCTTAGAGTTTTTTCATATGTATATTGATAGAGACAAAAACCTCTTTTTGTTTTTCAAAATATTTTACGGATTTTACAAATTTAGCATTTTACTATTTTTTAATAAATATATATCTACAAGCCACACATATACTTTTGTTTCCCTATTTTTTTGGGTTCATCTCATCTCAAATTTTCAAAAAACCTTTCTCAGGTTTTTGAAAAACCCAACTAATAGTCTAAAATTATTATATCCTTACTATAATGGTTGAATGCTCCTTAGCATTTGTAAGCCTTTCGTATCATGTTCTCATATCAATTTTTAGAACATTTCAAATGGATACAAAGCATCCTCTTATTCCTCCTAACCTTAAGGAGGGTGATAAATCTCATCCCTCTAACTAGGTCTAGGCTATCACTTATCTAATGGATAAGGTGGCATACCTATAGTTTCAAATGAATGTGATTGATTAATCTCAAATACCTAGGGTTTATGATTTTAAATCCCTAAGAGATGAAATCAATACTATGACCAAGTTAATGCATGAGTTACAAAAGCAAAATTAGTCTCTGAATTCAAAGATCACTTTATTGCAAAATTAGATTTCATATAAAAAGAACCCACATTATGATACTACAAACCATGTGTGTTCATCTTCACCTATGATCCATGTGTGTGCATATTTTCATACCAATTATGTACCTAATAAGAATCAATATTGGAAGCCAAAACCCAAGTCACCTAATGATAATGATTATACAAGTGAACAAAATCCTACTAAGAGGTCAAGTGAGATTATAAGGGAGATGCTTAGAAATAATTATATCAATATACCTCCTTTATGTCCCTTACAAAGATCCAAATACTATTGTGCATATCATAAAATTCATGGTCATCCTACATATTCTTGTTTTGCATTAAAAAGAAAGACACAAAAGATAACTGCTCCTAAAACAAAGGTGCCAAATGAATAAAAATGGGTACCAAAAGATCCTCCAAGAACAAAAGGAGAAACCTTTACCAAATCGACCTCAAGATTCAAATGATACATCATTAAAGGTGGATGAGCCTTCACATGATGTGCAAATTCCCAATGTTATAGATTTTCCAAAAGATATACCAAATATTCCAAGAATGATCCAAAGCAAGAAATTTTGAAATAACAATCCCAAATGGTAATGTTATAGAATGATCAAAATGCATCTTTTTATAATTATCAAGAGGAGATGTGCAAAGTTTTTCCAGTTTATATCCCACAGGTTGCAAATGATGAAAAAAAACAAGAAACATCAATTTCCAAGAAAGAATCTCCAACCTATGGTGAGGTTGGTTTTCATACATAGATACTCAAATTGTCAAACCATTTATTCAAAATCCATTATTCAAAACAAACCCCTACCCATCTTGATATTATCCTTTAATATTGGTTTACATATATGATCCTAATGATGGTATAACTTGGCATGACCCTTCTAGGCCTTGATGGGATCACAATTATTCTATGAGTTTCAATGTTGTATCTACCTACACATGTTCTTTATATTTGATACATGGTTTCATTTATAAATTATATAGTTGTCTTATCCTTTAAAGGTGAGGTAACTAGTAGTGCCTAGCTTTCCCTCACTTCAAGGGGGTAGCCGGATATTAGTGGGGGCATGTCATAAAGGCATATTCTCCACACCTGGCATAATTTTTAGATTTAGTGGGGGCATGTCATATGGGCATGGCTTCCACACATTCACAATTTTTAGACTCAATAGGGTCATGATTTGGATGCATGTTCTCCACACTTATTTGGTATATGTTACTTATACCAATTTTTAGATTTAGTGGGGGCATATCATATGGGCATGGCTTCTACACATTCATAGTTTTAGACTCAGTTGAGGCATGCTTTGGAAGCATGTTTTCCACACTTGTTCAATATTCAACATCTCTATATTATAGTGGGGGTATGTTTTGGAAACATGTCCTCCATGCAAGTACTTATTTTAGTTTTCAAATTTCTCTACACACAATGGGGACACCAGGTTATAAGTATCATTGGGTTGCACAAGTGAGCTAGTCTCAACTACCAGGTCGCAACTCACCTTTATTCCAATGTTGGGGGCATGTACCTTCCAATATCTCTCTCTCTATATATCTATCTCCATGGATATATGAACTTTCAAGATTTATCTATATTTATCCTAATCTCAATATCAGAGCCTTACAATGATACATCTTTTTCAAATCAACTTGTTAATAAGAAAGGTAGTTACATCAACACATAGGTGTACTCCTAAACCTTGATTTTTTAATTTTAATATATTTTAATTACTTTCAATTATAGATTATATGTACTAATTATATATTGTAACATGCTCTTGGTTGCAGGTTAGTCACCAACAAAGCACTCAAGTTGGGCACATGCAAAGATAAGGCATGCTGTACACACCTAGGTATGCATTCCTTTCCTTTAAACTAGAATTTTCATTACTAGATCAAAGGGGGGCATATGTAGATGATATTTATAAATTACATAGCACCTTAGTCTTATACACTTGGCAAACATAGACCTTAACTATTCCTCTCAATTTTGAACCTTTCCCACTTCCACAAGTCTCACATCCGCTCTATCTTATGCACCTTGGCCTATTTCTTAGTCTGACCAGTCTTATGTTTATTACCCAAGCCTTCTATCCTACCTAAAATGCTTAAAATATAATTATCTTCCATATTTATAAGTTCTAAACCTATGCCTACTTTCCTACTCCCTAGACATTAATATCTGGGACAAACACTAGCATTAACGTTAGTGACTTGACATGACGTAAGTGTCCAGTTCCCTAAAGTCATATATTTTTAAAATTAAACATATCGTAATGGTCATCCTAAGTGCTTTAATGCAAGTTACTTATCCAAAGGGATCAATATAAATACAATATTAACCCTCATTCATTCCTCATCCAACAACATGGGGAAAATACTTAGTATTCTTACCAAAGAGAATTCAAAGGGCATTCAATTAAATAAAGCTCCCTATTCCCATACTAGTCATAGATACAACATATCTACATTTTTGAAGTACTAAACGAGTAACCCAAGATCTTGATTTTCTAAGTTACAAGCTAGGTAATTATTGTACTTACTTTACACATATTTTATGATTCATACATAAGCCAACACATAAGGGAGAACTACATCAGTTTGAGGCCCTCTTCAAAGTATTGGCTATATAGGTAGTGCTCACTAACAGAGGGGTCTTTGGGGTTAGCTTGATGTTGTGTGTCCACTAACCCATTTTTACCCATGGTCATAGTGAAGATGAAAAACTTGGGATTTATAAATTCATGAGGACTAAGAGTTCATGACCTAGATATGAATGCACCAAAGCAATGGTGAAGATAAACCCATAGGCATCTAGGTGGTTACATCCTTTTTTAGTAGGTATTCTGTATAGGACACTTACATCAAACTTATAAAATAACATTGACATAACCATCCCAGGATGACAATAGTGTCTAGATCTCCAAAAGCATCAAATCTAGAATTTGACGACCATTCTTGAATCTCCTTGTAGCTTGTTTTTTGAATGTTCCAAATCTAACACTGTGTTGGCATCAAAACTAGCTAAGTATATTACCTCTTTGTCATTTCCATATAGATCTTAGTTGTACTATATGTATCTAGCTTATACTTAGTATAATAAATTCAATGTATGCTTATATATGAGTTTATCATTTAATTGTATGTTGTAGATTTGATTATCACCCTTGTGCATTGTCATTTCTATATTCTTAACCTTATTAACACCAAGTTAGGATTAATACATCCATTTTAGGGTTTAAAAAGATGTAATATTAGAAGCATGTATGTTATAAAAGAGTTTCCATGTGTGTGTCAATGATATAAACAATATAAGCACATATTAGCATGCCCCACATGGGTAAAAAGATAAGCAATATAGCTCTAAGATTAATATTCCCATATGAACATAAGATGTAAGCAATATGATATCAATAAGAGATTCCCCATGTGGGATTAAGATATAAGAAATTTAATATTAATATCATAAGATATAATATTATAAGGAACAAATATGGGTTCTTTCCACAAATAGATGCATGATACATTCATGGTAACATAGGCCAAAACATGAAATATTTTCATGATATAGATCATCGCAAATAAATATACTTTGTAACACATGACAACATATGACCAACAAAGATTAACATAAATAATTAAAACATAAGGGCCCAAATATAAAAAGAAAAGTAACCATGAAAATTTGACTAAGATGAAAAAGTAATAAATTCCTAAGAACACAAGATATAAAATAACAAGAAATGTTTGAGAATCAATAAATCAAACCAAAGTGACAACGAGTGCCAAATGGAAAAGTTAAAAATATATAGACAACTAAATAAATTTAAAGAAGAAAAATATATCATTGGTCATAACATAGAAGAGCAAGAAAGAGAAATAAACGAACAATAACATGATAAAAGATGAGGCTCAAATATACAACTATCACAAATACATAATATTATTTGGATTATTCAAAAACATTCTTCAAGTGTAGCAAGGTGATATACCCTTGATCCAAAAAAATTGTGATTATAAATAGGCTTGATTTGTGTACATCTCCTACATAGCAAAATAAGCTCCTTACTTTTTCTTCTACATGTATCTCACACCTTCTATGCATTCTTATGCACTCCTCTACATGAAGCTTGATTACACTCTTGTGCATAAGTCATATACTTATTTTTAGACTTTCACACTTAACTCATAACTCTACACACTATCTTGGTAATCACTTACAAGCTCGCATGCCTCCATCTATCCTCACTTTAACACATCCACATGTCATCCTAATTTGACCACATGGCTTGTCAGGTGGCGCTCTCTAGCTTGGAATATTTTTAGTTCAATCATTAGTCGCCACCAACCTAGAAGCTCAACTGTCATCTAGCAAGGAAGATGAAATAATTGTTAACCATATTCTTTGTAACTGACAATAGTTGTAATTTCTCTTGTATTATTCATGTTAAATATGTAACATATGTATGTAGGCAAAGGTCTATGATATACATAGAAATAACATAGACAACATGCTCCAGGTATTTATTCTGTAACACAAGAATTGTAGCACATTATACCATTTCCCCCTATTCTCTACTATTGAATAGAAGTTACATATCCTACAAGTAAGATGTCCATTCCATTAAATGTGTTTTTTACTATTATGTCTAAATACATCTCTATGTATTAACTCTACACAACAAAACCCAGTTGTTCCCCGCATTCTTAGTTCTGAGCTCCATGGTGTGGATCATTAGTATCAGCTCAAAAGATCTTTCTCTTTTCTATGCCTATAAACACATGAGTGCAAATCGAGAAAGAAGGTCTTTCAATCAATTTTATTTTAGAATATTTGGAAGAATACCATAACAAAAGTAAGATGGTTGACACCCAAAAATAACTTGACGTATCCTGAGAGGTTCATAGGCTTATTTATAACACATTAGAGGTATAATTCATTGTACTCTTTAGCCAATTTTATGAGTTGATGATATAACTCAACTTGACACTTACTACTACACCTCTATAGTATGCTCACTAGTGGTTTTAGTAATAAACCCCTTTTAAAGTACAAGTCAATCTCAACATCCTTCTATTTGAATGCAAGATCGATGCCAAAGCATTAGATGCCTAGATTCAAAAACTTGAGGCATACTTCTCATTCGATTATTTCACATATGTTAAGAAAATCACCTTCACAATATTGAAGATGTCCATTCTAGTTGTTCATTGGTGGGAAACCTTCAATACATAGTGTGCACAAGAGTGTGTTCCAAATGAAATATGGAGACTTTTATTGACATGTTGAAGGAGGAGTACTACCCTCTCTGACACTTTGAATATGAATACATCAAGTTATAATAATTGCATCACGACAAGGATCAGTTAGTAGAAGACTACACCAATATATTCTAGGACTACACTACACATATGCAAGAGAATTTGAGTGAACAACATAAGGTACTGAAGTACATCAATAGACTTTCACCTTATATCTATGAAAATATGGAGTTATCGACTTTTAACACTTTGGGGTGAACATATCACAACACCACTAAGATTGAAGCCAAGGTGAAGATGAAGCAACATTTCAATTCTTAATTTAATGCAGTACACAATTGGTAGCCCTTACATAAATCCACATCGTAACCTTCTACACATAATCAAAACACTTCTTATAAACATGATCAAACTCAAAATATTGATCATAACCCAAAGGATCTTATGCCTTCTACTTCAGATAAATAAAAGAATAAGTTAAGTGATAAGTGATGCACTACCATCACTCATCCACTCATGATGATTTTAAATTGCATGCTTAGTAATCCTTACTCACACAATTTGCATCAAGAGACACATCGATGGACAACACTAATCCAAACACCTCTTATCTAAGTACCAACACCATTGCAATCGCCATCTTTTAGGAGCAAAAACATCTCTTCCACACCAAGTTCTAGGTGAAGGGTCAATATTTTCATGTCATATAGACAATGGTAATTAGAAGAATGTAATTTCACAATCCATAGCTCAACACCTTGGTCTTTTTACTATTGTGCATCCCTTGCCATATTCTCTAGGGTGGCTATAGTAGGGTAAATATATACAAGTTTGGTGATAATTCACTTTTTAGTACAAAGTCAAGCCTATGGAGAGTAACATCACTTCTAATATTGCACCTCTGGAGGTCTTTAACATCTTACTAGAGAGGTTGTATTTGTATGATTGAGAAGTTCCATATCAATCCAAGCCAAAACATTTGACTATTCATGCACAACATTATTTATACAACCTCTTTGAGTTATCACCCTCAACCAAAGTCACTTTGGTCTCTACCAAACAATGTTGTAAACTTGTTTCACATGTGCAGAAGTTCACATTGCTCATGATTTATTTGGACACACCTATATATAAGACAAATCACACTCTGACATCACACATCACTCACATTATTTAATAATAGCAACAACCCTATAAGTTATTATAGTAACTTAGTGAATTCTTTGTAGATCCTGAAGGCCTTCCAACACACTACACAATAAAACACTATATTGCTTTAGTTCTTGGATTTCCTCTTCTGAATAGTCCCTTGTATCGTAGATCAATTTATGAGAATGATGAAATCTAGTGCTAGATACAAGAGCTCCTTGATCATGGAAAGACCAGGCCTAAATTTTATCCTTAATAGAGTCTAATAATCTTTGCACCCAAGAAGGATGGGTCTTGGTGATTCTGTATAGAGTATCACGCACTCAAAAAAATAATGATGAAGAATTGGTACCCACTACCACACATTGATGGCCTTTTGGACCAGATTTGAGGTGCATAATACTTCACCAAGATTGACTTGAATTTAGGTTACCATCAAGTTATAGTCCATCCTAAAGACATATGGAAAATAACATTCAAGACATGGGAAGGATTGTATGAATGGTTGGTCATGCCTTTTGGTTTAACTAATGCACCAACCACATTCATGTGCTTGATGGATGATCTAATCTGGCCTTTTTAAAACTCTTTCATCATTGTCTACTTGGATGACATTCTCATCTTCAACAATACTTGGGAGGATCATATGAACATGTCACACATATCTTACACACTTTACGTCAACACAAGTTACAATCTAACTTAGTAAAGTGCATATTCAACATTGCATAGATTTAATGCTTGGGCTACATAATTAATTTCTCAAGAATCCATGTATATATAAATAAGATCAAAGTTATCCAATATTGTCCTATTCTTTGCAATCTCACAAAATTGAGGAGTTTTCTTGGAGTTACTAAATTCTACCACAGGTTCATCCTTGGTTTTTTGCGCATTTTTTAGGTTCTCAACTAGATAACCTACTCAAAATTGAAGTTAAATTAGACTCATGCACAACAACATGCTTTTGAGGAACTCAAGCAATGCCTATTCTCATAATGCTTGACATTGCACACTCCAAAACTCGCACTGATGCATCTGACTATGCATTCAGTGTAATGCTTATGCAACATGGATATCTAGTTACATACCACTCAAAGAAGTTCAGTAACATGATGCACATGTACTCCACTTATGAGAAATAACCATGTGTTATTATTCAAGTAATCAAGCAATGAAACCACTATATTATAGGGAAGGAAACATTTTTTCATTTAGATCATAAGCCACTTTAGTTCCTGTAGATGCAAAACGAGCTAGAGAATGCATGACACATGAAATGGATGACTTACCTACAATAATTTCATATCATGATCAAACACAAGAAAGGGAAGGACAACAAGGTAGTAGATTACCTTAGTTTTATATTGATTGATGCACTCATCATGATGATATACATGTGCATCCATAACTTTTTAGACTAGGTATCCCTCTACTTAGCTAATCAAGACTTCAAACCGACTTACACTAACCTAGAACAAGGCAAACAAGTTCATGAGTTCTACTTGTTTGTATTGGGAATATTTAGATTTTAATAGAGAGATGAACACATGTGAAAATAATAATATAATATTTCAATCTTATTCAATTGATTTTATATGAAATATTATAAAGCACTTATATAGGAAGTGCATAAGCTAAATATGGGGATCTCGAGATCACTATAAACACTCAATAAACAACCTCCAAATTATGTAAAATATCTATTTGTATATTATTATTGTTATTCACAAAAATAACATACCAAATAAAACTATTTACGTAATATTATTTTAACTAATAATATTTACATTATTATAAACTTAATAATGTTAACACACCCTAACATTCACCCCCTTGTGAACATTATCAACCCCTAGTCTACACCCCCTTAATGTGAACATGGGAAAAACATCAATCCCATATCTGCACTTGTACTCATGATTCAGTGATTTTCACAGGACAATCACAAATTTTATTGATGGTTTTACATATGATTTACCAACAACCAAAATGGGATGGTTTTTAAGTGGATAACCAACAACCACAAACAAATGGTTTTACAAGTGGCTTACCATAAACCACATCATAATGTGCAGTACAATTGTACTAGCTTTCTTCATTATCACATATTCAAAGAAGTTATAGAGGAATTTTTAGTTAACTTATTACAAATGTGAATAGGTATACATCATTTGTTCTTATTCACACAAAATTGAAATCAAACACACAACTAAAAATAAAATGCACCACTACAATAGAAGTGGCCCTGTCACTAGTGGTTAATGAGAGGCTCTAAAACCTCCTACCTTCATTGCCTCTGACCTCCAATAGGTTTGCTACTTACTCAGTGGATGAAGTTTTGAAGCTCATACTTTGCATGTCATTTTTATGACAATATCCGCCCTCAAGACTGATGTATTTTTTCCAACTTGGATGTCAGGGTTGCCCGAAAATACGTCCAATACAAGGAGAAAAAATCGACTTTGACAATTTTGACACATTATTAAAAAATGACTCTTTTGACATTTTAAAAAATATTAACTTATTGACTCAATAAAATAGACTATAAAAATACTAATAATATGGACCTTATGATAATCAACTTTGAATATCAACATACATATTTGGACTTAATGTCATTTTTGATATACAACTTAAAATGCTATGCATTTAACAAAACACCTAATTTCCTTTTGAGGCACTTATTCAAACTTAAAGAATTATAATAAAACTACAAGATGATTTTATAAATCACTCTATCAACTAGACGTGGACAACAAACTAATTATGTATTTCAACCAGCCATAGTGACTCAATGCTAATCGACTATAAATGAAACACTAATAAAAGTGACTTTTTATTACCTATATAAAGTCAAACTAACTAATGTAACTATAATACTATAAAAAATAGACTTAAACAACTATTATTATGACACTAACAAACTTTACGTGAAACGATGGAGTCATGGATGGATGGATTGACTTGAGAGAGATACAGTTGTACAAGAAATGCATGAAATAGAAAAGAACAATTGAGTAGACCGATGCCAAGCAATGTAAAATAGTTTTGAAACTATGATTTGAATGAGACATAGATTGAGGCTAAAAGAGGATATCTACCCCAAATTTCCAATGTAATGTGAGAATTTGGTGTAATCGTAAACTTATATCTGTGTAATATACGTGAATGGGATTGGTCTGCACATTCAAACTTGATAGGTCTGTAAACTATAACATAACTATTCTGATAGATATGCACTATAATATTTGGATCAAGTTTTCAGATGAGCAGTATTGAGATGACATTAACATACTAACAGAAGTCAAACATACATGGGATTGAACTACACTATGATATGAATGAATGTTACACAGATCTACAGGTTATAGGAAATCTTCACAAAGACGTAGGCCGAGTGATGAATACTGAATTTGATAAAGGCTAAATATATTGGGCCACATAATACTTTAAAATTGTTGAAGTTTTAATGAATATTATTGGCTTTGCCAAAAGCACTGGTAAGCAAATCACAATGTTCAGTGATCCATTCAAATATACCAACTCAGAGCAATACAAATATTTTGACAGAGGTGTAGGTCAAAGATGCAAATACACATGAGAATCTATTAAAACAATAGGCTCGTGATTTGCTATAAGATAGTCGAGAGCCATAAATGAATCTAAATGTTTCACCATAAAGAATTCAATAGTGTCGAAGCTTTTCTGTAGGTAACTTCAAATAGCTTGACAACTCTTCCATTCACTCAACAAAACACTCTATGGATTCATTAATGCCTCTTGTATTGGCCAAAAAATATAATCAAATACGAAAATGAGACTAGCTTAACCAAAAAATTATCTCATCAATAAAATTCCATTTACGGGGGCAAGAATGCAAATACAAAAGTGCCCCATTTTCTAATTAATTCTCCATAATAATCTTGCTCTGAAAATCCCCGCTTTGATATCAAATATCAGGGATATTCAGTGTTTAACAAAGAGCCAAACATAAGTGACAATAATAATATAATATTACACTCTTTTTCAATTGATTTTATATGACATATTATAAAACACTTATTGAGGAAATGCATAAGATAAATATGGGGATGCCGAGATCCCTATAAACACTCAAAAAACAACCTCCAAACTATATAAAATATCTATCTGTATATTATTTTTGTTATTCACAATAATAATATACCAAACAAAAATATTTATGTAATATTATTTTAACTAACAATATTTCTGTTATGACAAACTTAATGATGTGAACACACCCTAATTGTCTGATCAACTTCTCTACAAGCTCAGATATCTTTGTGTTCCTAGTGTCTCACCTCACTAATGACTTATCTATGAGGCATACTATGCCAAGACCTTGGGGTACTTTGGTATGAGAAATACTCTAACCATATTGCAGTCACACTTCTAGTAGTCATACATGCACACATACATGGAATGCCACATCAAGGCTTGCATTATTTGTTGTATCACCAAGACCACAAACATGAAGATAAGAATTTAAACACCTATATCAATTCTGTACAAACCATGAGAATCTATTAGCATGGATTTCATGACTGGGTTACCTCCAATGAAATGCCAACATGATGTTATGTTTGTTGTAGTGGATAGGTTTTACAAAATGGCTATCATGGTCACTTTCAAGAAGGATATTAATATAGCTAGCACTGCACAAGCCTTATTCAACCATGTTAGGGTTAATTTTGGTCTTACAATATCCATCATCTCTAATTATGATCCATGCTTTATAAATCACTTTTGGAAAGCATTATGGGACTTGATCGATACATATCTAGATTGATCAACAAGTTTTTATCCACAGATAGATGTACAAACCAAGTGGTTAATTACACACTTGTTCCTCTTTTGTGAATGTACAATCATGCACATGCTCAAAATTTGGATGACAATCTCTTATACATTCAACATGCCTATAATAGAGCCTTTCATAGCTCTACAAGGCATAGTCCATTCCAAACATGTATTGGGTTTCAACCTTTGGCATGTAGACATCTCCTACTACACACTAATCGGCACTAAGTCATACACATAAGAATGAAAAGTGGATAAATTGGAGAATTTTTTGTGCCACATCCAATCTATTCATTAACAAGTTCAATAGATTCTCTCACACACACAAGCAAAGTAAGAGAGTGCCATGATGCACATCGCACACCTCATGCATTTTGAGTTGGTGATAAAGTTTGGTTGCACCTCTAAAAAGAGCACTTTAAATATCCACATAAGAAGATCAAGACTCTATGTTATGGTCCTTACACCATTCTACATGCAGCTGGTAAGAATGCCTTTGTTCTTGAACTGATTTCATACTTGAGCATGCACCCAATCTTTAATATGGAACTTCCCAAGCCTTACACTTCACCACTTCTTGAGCTATCTATGACATAACACCCTTCTGATTTGAGTCTCGACCACTTGTGCCCCATAGAGAAGGATCATATCATTGAAGTGATAGACACACACACTTGCCATATCATACATCAAATTTTTTAAATGGTCAATGCTAGACAATATGTTGATCAAGCTAACTTATCAACAACTTCAAGTGTAGTTTCCTCAGTTGTACATGACACAATGGACATTACTCTTCAAAAAAGGGTGAATGATCCATGCACGACTCCTATGCAATAGAATAAGATTCTCACTTGTTCTTCTACATGTATCTCACACCTTCTATGCACTCATGTGCACTCCTCTACATGAAGCTTGCTTACACTCTTGTGCATAATTCCTACACTTATTCGTAGGCTTTTGCACTCAACTCATAAATCTATGTATTATCTTGGTACTCACTCATAGGCTTGCATGCCTAATTTTATCCTCTTTTTAGCACATCCACATGTCATATTTATTTATCATGTGTATTTAGGGGGTTCTCTCTAGGTCATAATCTTTTTAATTGAATTGTTAGTCACCACCAACCTGGATGCTCAACTATCATCTAGTACGGAAGATGAAACAACTGTTAATTGTATTCTTTGTATATGTTAGTAGTTATAACTGATCTTGTATTATTCATGTTAAATATATAATATATGAATCTGGACAAGGGTCATTGATATACATAGTCATAACACATATAACATGATTTATGTATCTATTCTATAACACATGAGCTGTAGCACATTATACTATTTCCCCCTATTCTCTACTATTGAATAAAATTTGCATTTCCTACAAGTAAGAATTCTAGTCCATTGAATGTGTTTCTTATTATTTTTTCTGAATACATCTCTATGCATTTACCCTATAAACCAAATTTGGTTATTCCTTGCACACTTGGTCCTGGGCCCGATGGTGGGATTAAGGCCAAACTAATTAGGTTTAAATTTTCCTTTCCATTCAATGTTTTATCACCCACATTGAATTCTCTTCATTTAGTTTTCTTGTTGTAATCCTTATTCAAGTGATTCTAATAGATTCTCAAGTGGTCAATAATATTAATCATATTTTCTCTATAGCTATCATCATCAATAATTACTTTTAGTGAGCTTTATCACCCATATTGAATTCTCTTGATCTAGTTTTCTTATTATAATCATTCTTAAAGTGATTGTGATATACTCTCAAGTGATAAATAACATCGATAATATTTTCATTTAACATTTATAATCAATGTGATCTCTTTTCTCTATAGCCATCATTATAAAAAAATTCCTTTTAGTGATACTCCTAAGGATTGAATATCAAGATCAAGGGAAAAATTTTCTCCCATCTCATAAACTAATGAAGAAGGAGGTCCTCCATAGATAACTAACACATATTCTATATGCTCATAATATTGTAGACACCTAAATCTAGTCATAGGTACTTGATAATGCTAATTATTGACATATCTAAAACCACTTGAATCACACCCAAATACATGACTCTTATTTGTTAATCCTCTAAGACATTTATCTATATGTGGGTTTGGCCTCTTAGTTTATCATCACTAATACACAAAATTCATTATTTAATGTTCAAACCTCTTTATATCATTATGAGATTACTTCCAATCTCAGGATAATTTTCCATGATTCTTTAGGACATGTCCATGCTAGGTAGAGAGGTCAAATATCGCAGACGTGTCTACCTAGTGCAACATCATTCACACACCATTTAACAACTAGTTTAAAATTTTTAAATATTCATTTGGGTCTTCTTGCATGTTTCATAATGCTAGCTAAAGGAAATTGTCAAAAGGTTTCACTGTAAATAGAAACCAAAGGTCATTCATTATACCTATCTTGGCACTAACTATTTAGTAGTTATATACTATTGCACATTGAGAAAATATGCCCTATTCATCTCAAATTTGATATTATTCACAAGCCAATTATGAAGCATTTCAAATAAACTCAAGAACTAACATTTTCAAGTATCAAATAAAAAAATCACTTCATACATATAATCAAGGTGCACAATCATTCTAGGTGGCATAACTATGTGTGGCTTGATTCCCTCCTCAAAGTATCTAGATACATATGTCATAGTTAGTCATAAAAAAGGTGATTGAGGTTAGGTCATCCTATTATAACCCCCCCTTTTTATAGGTTTATAGTTCTCACAAGTAACCTTAGGGTTTCCAATGGAAAGAGAAGGAAAATTTTTATTTTAGCATGACATCTACATAATCTAAACATATTAAGGATCTCAGTAGACACATGCGTAAAAGGTGAAATAGTTATAGTTTTGTCACAGTCAATGTGGACAATTCTATAATCAATGAACATGAATGGCATGTGTTATTGTCAAGGGAGTGAAAATATGTCCATACACAATAATTTTTTTTTTCAGTCTTAGTTGCTACAGTCTCATCTTATTCTAATTTTTACTATTGGACACTTGCTACAATCTACCAAAATCTAGATCTAAGCTAAGTTTTTTTCTTCCTAGTGTTTTTTAAAAATAGTATATTACTATATTTATCAAATTTCAATCATAATTATTGATGAATTATATATATGTAGCATTTGGATTTATTCAATAATTCTATGCTTATTAGATTCACATAATAAAAAACAAGGTAAAACAACTTGGTGAACCCATACATTTTCAAGCATTATTTTTTCTATTTATTTCTAGGGTTTCAGTTGAATTCATTATTCCCATATATTAAAGAGAAATATGATAATACTTTGCTATATTTGATTGATCATTGCTCTAATATATCTCTTTGACCTATGGGTTTCATATTAAATTCTTGATTTTCATGTACAAAAAACTTTTCTTTTGTTGGCTTTCAATTTCTTTTTCTTGCTTTCTAGAACTATGTTTTGACAATCATGAAACTCATATGAGTTTTTATTTTGGGCAAAGTGGTTTGTAGTTTCATCTAAGCCATGGTGTGAGGGGTACTACTCCAATAGTCAATCCATTAAAAAACACTACATATATATATATATATATATATATATATATATATATATATATATATATATATATATATATGCCTAGGTGTTTACTTTTAAACCATAGGAAATCTCTTGGTTATTTTTTATTTAAGTGCATTGATAAGCAATTAGACCAAATAAATTACTCTTAACATAACTTCGACACGAGATAGTGTGGTTATGAGATGGTTGAATCCTTCATAGTTAGTGCCTTTTTGGGTCTTGTTCACTACTTATGCCTAAGATAAGCATATCTGAGAGCCTACAAATCAAACACATCTTGTCTGGTTACACCCCTAATCCCATTTACAAATTCAAAGTTTTAAAATCAAATCATGGTAATAATGAACAAATTTTTCTTGTATCTTTTGATATAGTTACTAAGGTTCATTATCACATTTTATGTTACTTCCCAAGGTGTTATTTGGATTCACTAAATATTCACATTAATCAAATTCAAAATCATAAAAAGGCTAAAATAAATAATGTACAATATTAAGCCTTCCTCAAATCCTATTTTTAAAATATTATATCCCACCATGTTTCCCCTAAGGTACAAGCACTGTTAAGGAAAAAAAATTAAAATCAAGTATGCCTTGGGAATAAAAATATTTGTACATTTTAAATTTAACAATGCATACTACACACTCTATTGATGGACTTATCATGACCATGGAGATTGATAAATCTAATATAAAACAATCAGATGAGATTAATTACACATGATTCACTATATATCTTATTTCCAATCCACATAATATTGACACATTACTATACATTACAAGAGATGAACAAAAGAAATTAGATCAAGCCACTACATAGGGAGAATAATATGATCCCTTTCATAATCTTAATCAAGTTAATACTTCCACTTCAGGTGTGTCAGTTACTAATATTAATTATATTCTTATATTAACACCTTTAATTACATATATGACATCATCCCTAGGTATGGGGGCATCAAAAAATTTCCATTGGATTAATATGCCTATTTCTACACATGCATCATACATACCTCCTTTGATTACTACACATGGTCCACTACCAACCTCACCTAATGTACACTCTCTTGATTAGGTTATTACATAACTAAATGCTAAGGTTTTACAATTAGAGCTAGGTGTCTCTAAACTTAGTCATTTAATGGATTCCCATAACTTGATTCACAATCCTTTAACACCTGAGATAACATCTTACTTATTACCAACATGCTTTGTAGCACCCAAGCTACTAATCTATGAGGGTAAAGATGATATTAAATAATATCTTGAATCATTTTATGTAACATTCTTGGATTATGCATATATTGATAAATTATTAACCAAGCTCTTGCCATGAAGCCTCAAAGACTATATTTTATGATGGTTCTATGATCTTCCACTTTATTCAGTTAAAACATTCAACCCTTTAGCAAATCACTTTCTAGCACACTTCTCTATTAACATCGATGACAAACTATATTATGAACAATTTTATATGCTCAAACAAGGTAAAATAAGCTAATCAATGAATATGTTCTTCTATACATGACTATAATAGCTAAGATGACCAATTATATGACAGATAATGAGTTATAAGATATCATTACACAAAGTTTGGTAACACCACTTCATGAGTCTATCATGCTCAAAAAATTTGAATCTTCTGATGAGTTATGCCATATGATCAAACAATGTGAATTCAAACTCATATATTTGAACAAACTCAATTATGAACCAAATTCTCCATCTAATTCAAATACTAAGTTTCAAAGCAAATCAAGCTACAAGGTTAAATCTAATGAAAATAATAATTTATAAAAATTAATAGTCAATAGAATATCACAATCGATGAATAAGCTTAAATTGATACCTCCACAAGAAGGAAAATTTCAAGGTTACCATCACCTCCTCATGTCTTGTTATAGAAATTACTTGACTAAAATATCATATCTCTCCCTTCACCATTATAGGTTGATATAACTAAGCCTCAACATAAGGGATTCAATAATAGCACATATTATGACTATCATAGATGTATCAAACATTTTAAAAATAAGTGTTACATACTAAGACATAAGATACAAGATATTATTGATGACAATACTATTGAGTTAAGCATACCCACATAGGAGGATAAACCACAACAAAATGACAATGTAAAGTTGAAAATATTCAGTTTTCCATTTCCAAACCATGGTGTAACATAAATTTAGAGGAACACCATGATTATAAGGTATATCCTCCTTTGACATAAAAACATCCAATAGATGGTATTATTTGTGAAATTATGGGCAGATCGACACCATGTCCTATGATCACATCTAATGGCAATGAGATTGTTGATGATGATTCAGATGGACATGCACTGCACTCTTTATTCAATCATATATTAACAAATAACATATACACAGTGTCATGATTGACAATGGTCCAAGTGAAAACACATATATAATGACACTTCTTCTCACTCTTTGGTATATAGAGCATGATTTACAAACTAAATCAAAAGTAATCAAAACATTTGATGGACATACATAGAATAATCTCAGGCATATAGTGTTACCTCTTTATGTTGGCTCAACAATAATGGCTACTCCATTATTAGTCTTACCAATAATAGGGGTCTTTAATATCATGTTAGAACATTCTTGGATATAAAAGCTCTATGTAGTACCATCCATAATGCATTATGTTTTAAATATCTACATTGTAATCAAGTGGTTAAAGTTCTAGGCATACAATATGAGTACCCTCTATAGTCAGTGGTAACTCCTCCACCTCCCCCACCACCACTAAAATTGGTTATTGCACTTAATAAAGAGCATCGTATAAATACAATTATCACACTTATTCAAGAGCATAGTAGAAAGATAATTATTGCATCTATTTTAGAGCATTATATAGAGACAACTATTACCTATATTTAAAAACATAGTGCAAATATAGTTGTATCATCTATACATAATATTTCTATAAAATCAATGTAGAGGAGAGTGGTACACCCTCCTAGACATCAAGCATCATATCAAAAATTTAGTTAGAATTCAAATATATTTTCATCTTCTACAATGCATCATAAGGTAGTACCTTGGATAGTTAAACATGTTCCACAATGAACACAAAAGTGATGCCTTCTCTTATTTTATATTAGACACCACCAACTCATGCAATTTCTAGAGTTACATATCTTATACATGATATTATGAGCAGTGATCAAGACAATTACATTACAAAAATTAATTATTTTTTAGATTATGATTCATCTACATGTAACACTTTTCATTCACAAAAAGTCACCCTCCATCTCTATAATACAAGCATGCATCATGGTCTTCAAATTGATAAGATCATAGGGTAGTTTATTTCAAATATGTTATAAATACAAAAGCATTCAAATATGTCAAAATTTTCAAAAACATTCAAAATATTCTCAAAAATATAAAATCAAGACCTCAACATAACATGAGTTGCTAGTTTACTTCTTTACATATGTTATTTATCACATATTTTGGTAGATAACATATTATTTTTCATATACACATGAATTTTATGAAGTATATGAGTGTGATGCAAGACATACATATCATACATAGATTCTTAGATGTTGAATCCCATTCTACCCAATGACCATGCCTATGCTAGAGACATCTAATTCTATAGGTTACATTATCACAAGTTATATTTATCGATATCCTTTCTAACATGTTGAGTTACATGTCTTATAATTATATTGTTAATTACTCATATCTTATATGGTGCTACTTAGAAATTTTGCTTTTCTATACTATGACATTAATACATATGAATTTGTTTAGACTAGTTTTCACATGTTCTATGCACATTTAATGTTGTTACTTTCTTGCACGATAAGCTAAACATTGTTTGCTTATTATGTGTGGCCATTTAGCCTTATGTGTGCCACATATATTATTTGTGACATTATTAATGTAATTTGTGTGTGGTCTTTGGCCTTTTTTGTTGTGACATGTTCATGTCAATTGCGAGTGGGTATTGACCTTATACTTGATATTATGTTACATTGCGTGACAATGGGTGTTGTGCTTGTTGATCCTAGTTAGTGGTAACATGATTCATACCATCCATTTTTATTGTGTAATATTATTAAAACATAATTACTTTATTGTGTGTATCATTACTACATCTATCTATACATGACATGTGCATGCCTAACATTACATATGTTACATACATGCTTCAATGATAATTAAATTACTATGATGACATACTCTGCACATGTTGACATAATGATACATGATTATATATTTATCACATGATACAATTAAATCTTATTTTGAGATGAGTGACTTATAGGCTACACCCCTCATCTCAAAAATGGGGCATTAAAATGGGCTTATCTTAGATATTTAAGCCTCCATGAGCTAAAAATTATATTCTATGATAGAGTACAAGTTTCAAAGATTTAAAATAAATTAAAAAATTAGATATATATAGATATTGGCACATTGATACATATCCTGGGGGCATGTGACATGCATATGCACTCATTTTACAAAAACTTAAGTACAAAATCATACACACTTTTATGCATATGCATGGACATATAGAAAATAATTACATGAACATAATTACAAGTTTCATATACAATTATAATATAGCATATATATGCATGGAATTATATATCATTTGTCATAGTTTTAGGGGCATGATACTTATTCATGCACATATATAAAAGTTTCAAAGTAAAAAAAAAGGCTTGATGTTGGTTCATGCACATATGCACTACAATACAGTTTAAAAATTCAAATACAAATGATTGTTATTTCAATTCAAATATATTGGCATTGTGGTCATGATAGGGGCATAAATATTCTTCATTCTTTTTCTATCATGCAAATATAATCTAGATCTATCTGAAACAATGTTATTTATTCTATTATAGGTAATGTACATTTGAGTCTATTTACATTCAATGGCCTTAGAATTACTTCTAGTGAACCCAATTTTCATTTCTACCTTTTTTTATGGTTGATGTACATTTGAGCTTGGTGATGCTCAATAGCTTTGGTATCACTTCTAGCAAACCCTTTGTGATTCCACTTTATTTTATATTAGTATAGTGTTTACTTTTCGCCTTTCATGAGAGTTAGATCATGCTTTGATGGAGTGTTATAGTGCTCATGCATCCACAAGATCACTCCTACATGCCATTACCATAAATAATTAATCTCAGACATTATGTATAACCTAGTATCTTCATTATTGAGTCAAAAATAATATATATAATCTATAAATTCCTCTCTCTCAGAAACTAAGGAGAAGCATAAGGAGTGCCTAATAAATAGGCAAAAAAGTTGGTTTTATAATAAATGCTTGGTTGTTGTGAACAACTTGAATATAGGTAGATTGTTAAAATAAGTGCACAATAAAATATTGTTTGTGTACACAAATAAAACAATCCAACAAATATAACAAAAATCCAAATCAAGCTTAACTCTGTGAATGGGTGTAACAATGGATACAAATAAAATTAGTTTAGAAATGACTCAAAACACTAACCAGTGTGAACTTGACCACTCTAACATCCTCCCTTAATCACAAAATAGGGAGTAAGAAAAGAAAAATCAAAGAGACTAAATGGGTCTCAATGATTAGGCCTGATCAGGTACCCATGTATAAAATCATAGTGAAATACAAAGTGTCCTTATGGTAACCAATCCATCTTACCAAAATAGATGGATGTTGAGTCACTATAACCACCAATTCAAATATAAATTGGTACTCTATATGAGGTTCACTCTGTAAAAAAACATTGATCATAAACTAGGGAAAAAGAGTTACCATGGATGAAATGTAGCACCGCAAGGTAACCAAAAAACTAGTAAAACCATAGTGAGAGTGAAGAAGAGAACATATGCTAGAAGGAATCCCATGAAGCATGACTCAAAAAAATCAACACAAACTTGTAGTAGGTGCACTTGATGGAATGAATCCCATCAAACAAAATATGCACTCAATCAACTACCTTCAAAAGAAAATGTGGTACACCAAAGGCTAACAACAAACACAACACCTAAATCAGTATGTGCACACCCTCCCCACCTATAATGCTAAAGTGGGTATAAAGACTCAAAAAACATATCTATATGAGTGGGACAATCCCACTACAAAACATTCAAATACTAACACTGGGTTGCACCAAACTAGCTACTCTTCAGAGGGAGATCGAACTCCACAACAAATCTAAAAGAAACTGTCAACATCAAAGGTATAGATATAGATCTCCCAATAATATGTCCTTGTTGGTGATGGGATATTAAAAAACTAAAGATTAAAGTGCTCAATATGGAGAATATAAAAATGAAGAAATTAATCCATGAATCTCATTGTGATTACAAGGAAAGGTCCCATACAACAATAATATCACCATGTGACATAATAAAGTCCACAATGCAGTCAATGTGTAGTAAATGACATCTATGAAATGAGAGATGTAGGCTCTAGAAAACACATATGCCTAATAAAGATTTTAAATAACCAAGGAAAATCAAAAATTTAGAGGAGCATCGTACAGTTGAAGAAGCTAAGTGGTGGAGGTTCTTTACCTATATAGTCCTCTCAAAGAACATTGTCAACACTCCCAAGAAAAATCAAATAATCCACCCCAAATGAACATGAATGGTGGATGAATATGCTTGCATATGAGTGAGTTCAAATTCCATAGTAAAATAATGAAAGGTATCATCCAAATAAGTGTTAGGTAGATCATGTTTGATCACTGTAATCTTAGGTTTCTTAGGCCTGAGTAAAGGTACAAAAGAGCCCATGTGTAACTATATATCCTCACAAAGAGTGGAGTGAACAAAAGATGGAACTTTATCAATAGATCCTAATGAAGATGAAATTCCTACATCATAGTTAATGCCATTTTGAGCAATCTACATAATAGGTTGAAAAGGGTGAAAATGCCCTATAAACGCTTTCTAATGCCTATAAGTCTGGTAGTGTGACCCATGGAATGAAGTATGCATGAACTAAAGCTAGTGATATGATTCTCAAAATAAGTAGGCATATATGAAGGTGGAACTAAAGTGGGATGTGTAGAGTGTGTAACAATAGTAGGCATAAAAGTCTCATCTATACAAATAGGATCAACATGAATAATGGGCTTCTCAAAATATGGTAGATCACACTATAAAAGTGCATCAAATGGATGTGTACCAAATTCAGTAACACAACATGAAGGGATATTAGATTGATGTTTTATGCCAATGAGTTTTTTATGTAGAGAATAAATGAGGGCATCCTTTCCATGAATTAGGGAGCATAGAAGAGAATTATGTATCATTAGTTTCCTATTTTCTTCTTGAATTTATAGGAAAGAGGCCATAGGATTAGTGGGTTACTTAGGGATAGGTAGGGTACTATAAAAAATCATACCAAAATAAAAAAAATAGGATCAACACCACTGTATCATGATGTACATTAGTAGGTAGAGGAGGTGAAGGTACCTCATCTAAGTGACCACCAATAATCAAATTTGCATTAGGTGCAGTAGGAAGAGGTGGTACAAGTGTCTCATCCTTAGAAAATGTGTCCTTAATAACAATGGAAAGAGGACAAAAACTAATAGGAGGAGATAAAGATGCCAAATATTCAAGCAAATTACCATCCAAAATTTCATCCTGACAAATAGGAGAAGATTGTGGAGAAATAATATCACCAATAAAATCCTCACTATGAGAGGAAGGAGAAGAAAGAGGAATGATGGGAGGTGAGGAAACCTCATAAAATATGTTAAAATAATGTCCCAAGCTCCTTTAGGTGACATGACATGCTCAATATGAGTTTGCAAACTGTTATAAACATAGAGGAAAATAAATAAAAGTTCCTCCTTTTACAAGGATGCAAGCCACACAATATTATCCTCATCTGTAAAACTGGGAAAGTCACCAAGAACAACTCTCTTTAATCCCTTCATCTGAAAGTGCATTTGTATTTTGGTTTTGTAGGTGATGTAGTTCAAATAACTAAGGGGTTCAATCATATGATAATCCATACTCAGAATCATGAAAACCCAATAGTGGCATAAAATAGATAAATGTGAATAAAAGAGATCCTCTACAAAATATGTCAGTTACCACCAAAATACATCTTGTGAGTATACCACATGGTTCAAAAATACAATGCACACTAAAAAGGACATTGATCACAATTGAAAAAGTGTCCACAAGTGAAAGGAATATAATGTGGGACAATTACAATAAAGGTAATCTCTAAAAATAATGCTAGAGCAACAAATAAGTTTGTTTTCTTGTGAGGGGATCTAACCTCCTACCAGACTGGACCTCACCCTCCGTCTTCGACAAAAGAGGATGTAGAGTGGTATCCCAAAAATAAAATTGGACTCAATAATTAAAATGGCCTTCAAATTACAATAATACCACCTTAAAAAATGTCTCCCCTCTAAAAAAAAAAATCTCTCTTTTAAAATAATGTGTCCCTCGCTTTTTACAAAAAAAATCCTATTGAATAAATTCCTTTATTAAAATTTAATTAATAAAGATTTTTCCAATAAAAAATAGGCTTCTAAGAGGATTTGGGGTTCCACCCCTAAACCCACTTCCAAAACTTACCTTACCATAACATCTATAACCACTCGTGTTATGTAACATGTCAACGACTCGAATGGAAGAATTCAATTTTATCTTTTGAAATCTTGACTTTTAATTTTCAAAAAACATAAATAACTTTTACCCGATGGGTCAATGCTTTTGGGTCTTTGACACCATGAGGAATTAATTTTGTGTGAGGATGTTAAGTGGTCATTGAATATGCTAAAACATATCTATTCATCATTGCCGATAAGGAGATCTCAAGGAATCGAGGGCATGAGTTGTGGAGAGTTCACTAAGGGCTCCATGAAATAGGGTCTGGGTGAGTTGGACTGTAGAAAATAATTTGTTCATCGATCTTAGGGGAATTATTATATAGTACTTGATAGGTAGACTGATCTGTATATAATCATGAACAATTAAACTTAATAATAACAGTCTCTATTCAAATGTAAAACCATGATAGTGGTGGTAGCATCAACATTGTAGATGGATCGAAGATGTTAGATTATTTTGATGCCCATTTGTCATCTTAAGTTAGGAGATGATTGTATTGGATTTTAACACCTCATATTGAAAAAAAATAGGTTTTGTTGGAGAATATTATGCCATAGGAATCGAGCTACCAATATTTATCGAGCAAGGGTGAGATCTTAGGGCACTAAAATGCTGAGAAGTTCATCGAGCAGGTGAAAATTTAGGTGTAGGAGATCATCAATATTTTAAAATAGAATGAATGGATTGTAAATTTGAATGATGATCCTCTTATATAGATTGGTGAGTGAGATGAAATCTGAGCTATAAATGAATGATGCCTAAGGATCAATTTGTAAGGTAGTTCTCAAATAATTGGATGACTGGCATAGAATTTGGCTAATGTAATTTAGATCAAAGCCCAAACAAATAGGCAAAACATAGACTACCAAACATGATCAATCTACATATAAAAATTAATCCAACCAAAAACATACCAAAAAAATATCACTCAAAATATGCAGGTAACAACCAGTACATAGGTAATGCCATCAAGGATGAGGAGAGCAGGCAGGTGAAAAAGAAAAATTACCAACAAAGGTGGTAGCAGGGGTCATTAGAAGATGACTAAATTATGTGTATCAATCAATTCAAAAAATTGAACTGATTCATAGTTTACATAAGCTAATGAACAAACCAATAATGCAAAAATGCAAGAGATTCTAAATGGTAGGATAAGCATGATGTTAACCATTCCAATAGCATGGTCATATGGTGGGTAAAGTAAACCCTTTCAATCAGTATGGAAATTCATGAAATGCAAAAAATAATAATAACCTCTACAAAATGAATAGAGACACAAAATATTGAACAATGGTTGCTGGATTTGCTCTAATACCATGATGGAGTGTTATATGCACTCATGCATCCATAAGATCACTCCTACATGTCATTCTATAAAAAATTCATCTTATAAATTATGCACAAGCTAGCATCTTCATTATTTCCCCAAGAATAAAATATATAATCCATAGATTCCTCTCTCTCAAACACTAAGGAGAAACATAAGGAGTGCTTAATAAATAGGCAAAAGAGTTGGTTTTACAAAAAACACTTGGTTGTTGTGAACAACTTGAATATATGTGGATTTTTAAAATAAATGCATAGAAAAATATTGTTTTTGCACACAAATAAAACAATCTAATGAATATAACAAAAATCCAAATCAAGATTAACTCTGTGAGTGGATGTAAACATGGCTAAAAACAAAATTGGTTTGGAAATGACTCAAACCACTAGCCAGTGTGAATATGGCCACTCCAACATGCATCTTTCCAACTTAAGGGATTGATATTTATTCAAAATTGGGGCTTGATCTCTCTCAAAAAATTTAGTGGTTTAGAATAACCATCTCTCCAAGTGCTTCAACAAGGGGGAACATTTCTCCAATGCTCATCATAGTTTTAGGTTACAGAGCAACATGGTTTAATCTCTATACAAGTGTAATCATTCCTTTCTATCTTTTCAATTTTAATTTTCAAAGTTTAATTATTTCAAATTTCAAATATGGATGGTAAAATAATTCACGTGTTATTGTAGGGTTTGCTAAAGTGAGTGCCCTACACAATTGGAGTTTCCTATCAAAGGTAAAGTTTGTCGTACACATAAGTTTATTTTCTTTCTTCTTTACTCTAGAAATTTTGTTACTATAATAGAGGGGATGTTGACACCTAAATATAGTCACAAGTACTTAATAATTCTATTCTTGAACCACTTGACTTGCACCTAAATACATGACTTTTACTCGCCATTCCTCTAATCCATGTATCTATATACAGGGTTGACCCCTCAATTTTCCATCACCATTATACATGATTTCTAATTTAATGTTAAAACCTATTTATATCATTATTAGGCTACTTATAATATCAATACATTTGTTCCTAATGCTACTAGATAGTTTATGCTAGGCAAATAAGTTAGTGCTAGATAGATAGGTCCATTGTTCTAGACTTGTTCACCAAGTATAGCCTTGTCTTTGCACCATTTAATGATTAGTTTCCAAATTTGAAGTATCATTTGGGTTTTTTTGCACATTTCATAAGGTTGACTAAAGGAAATTATCAAAATATTTCACTATAAATACAAATCAAAGGTTATTTATTATACCTAGCTTTGCACTATCTATTGAGATCTTATACACTATTTCACATCAAATAAAATTTTCCCATTCTTCCCAAATTCAAGATCATTCACTAGGAGTAGTCACAATCCAAGTTTAAAGCATTTCAAATCAATTAAAAATTTAACATTTTCAAGTATTGAATCCAATTTTCTAGTTGTATACATATATTCAATGAGCACAATTGCACAATCACTCTAGGTGGGATAACTATGTGTGGCTTGATTACTTCCTCAGAGTATCTAGATACATAGGCATCGGTTAATCATCAAGGGGTGATTGAGGTTAGATCACTCCATTACACTCTGATTCTCTTTTTTTAGGTTTCTAGCACTCACAACTACCCACAGGGTTTCCAAAGCAAAGAGAAAGAAAATAATGATTTTTGCGTGCAATATACAAAATATGAACATCTCAATATCTGAGTAGATACATGCACAAAGGGTGTAATAATTATAGTTATGTCATAATAAATGAGGAAAGTGTGTAGTCAATGAAAGTGACCAATTTGCATTATTTTACATGGAGAGTGGACCTGTCCATACATAGTCAAAAAACTTTGTTCCTGAATCTAAGCGATCATAGTTCTATCTTATTTTGTTTTTACTATCAGATGCCTATTACATTCCACCAAAATATGGATCAAAGTTAAGTTATTTTATTCCTAGTGTTATCCAAAAATAATATATTATTATATTTATCAAGTTAAAATTAGAATTATTGATGAATTACATATTTACAACTTTTTTCATTTATTCAATAATTTTATGCTTAGTAGATTCACATTATAAAACAAGGTAAAACAAATGTTAGATTATTTGATTTTTCTAATCACTACCATGTTTATTCATTATGTTTGATAAAATATTGACAATAGTCTTAGTATAATCTTTAGATTAACCATTTCCCTATAAGTAGTAAGGAGAATACAAGATATGCTTGATCTTATACTTATCACAAAAAAAATTGATCATTTTATTTTGAAAGGATGAACCATTATCAATAATAATTGAAGATAGTAAGTTAAATCTTGAAATAATGTGTCCTAATAAACTTAGAAATATTTTTAATTATAGTTTCTAATGACACATTTTCCCCCACTTTGTAAAATATTCCATTTCTGTGAAAATGAACTTATGGCCTTATGAAGAGGGAGGATTAATCTTGCCAACTAAATCACATCCCCATATGGAGAATATACATGTTGACATTATGGGTTGTAACTCTTGAGATAGATCATGTATAATATTACTATATCTCTAGTTTTTTCACATAATTTAGTATATTCATGGCAATCACATTTCATTATATTATAATAATAACCTATTCTAAGAAACTTATGTGACATTGCATTTCCACTAAAATGTCCTCCACATTCACTATCAGAACCTCTGTAATGCAATCATATAGCTTATTTAAATCCATCAAAATATATTCTAAAAAGTACACCTCTAATAATGATATATTTGATTGCATCTCTACATAATTTCTAGATGAACCCCTTAGTTGGATATCAAAAAAATGTACTAGAATTTTTTTGGTGCATTTTACATAATTAATTTGTAAATATGATAATGAATGAAATAATTGAAATTATAATTATGTTTAAATACTAACCTTTAACAATTTTAATTTACAATAAAAGCCTAAAAATTAACTTTCACTAATGCTTTTAAGATATTATTCTAAGAATTTCTCTTTTTAAAAAATTAACATAAATAATATTGTCACCATCCCTAACCATTCTTTAATCCATCATAACATTAATTGCATTCAATATGATAACAAACCATGCATTAAGTAAACCATATTTATTTTCCATTAAACGTAAAGGTAAATTTCAATATTTACAATTTATATATTTATTAAAATATCCCTTCAATACCAAGTTAGAAATAAATTTACATTCATCTATCTAATCAACATGATTATAATATACAAAAGAAGTGTCCCAATGTGCAATATTGAGAATAAATAGGAGATCATGTTGAAGGTAAAGGACTAGAACATGAGAGGGTGAGAATCATCATAATGCTTTACCTCCAACCACATAATAAATTGGTTCCCCACAGACCTCTCACAACTGGAGAGTGGCCTTACCCTCATGAGGAAGGTAGATGCAAAAAATTGATAACATGAGGTGTTGGAGACTTAGATTGCACCCTAGTTGAGCAAAAGATTGTTTAGGTTCTCTACTTAAATCTAGTCCAACATGAGAATGACCCTAGGATGTGGGTTACCTAATCTTGGGTTAGACCTCTAGGATTTTTAATGAGGATAGCTCCTTTGATGTATCATTCAACTCATTTCTTCTAAAACTTACTAATTATTGGGGTAAAAAGGGAGAGAAAGATAACTAAAAGGGAAACATAAGATAATGTTGGTGATGCACCTAAATTTATTACTCATCTACTCTATTTGAACTTCTAAAAACACTAATGAGACAAGTAAAACACTGAATCTACAACTCCAAATGTTTGTTATGCATCAATATTTCATGCAAAGGTTTACCAAGTGATCCAAACCTGAGGGAAGTGATGGAAAGGCCTGATTCAAGGCACTAACTAGTCAATGTATCCACTTGCTAACTTCAATCAAATGATATTAAACACTAAACATGACCTACATAAAAAGATAAACTAGTAGCTAGGTGAGATTAGGACTTGACAAGGGAGAGATTTATACCACATATACAAATAAAATTGACATTAACACACTATACCAGAACAATGAAATCTAAAAATAATCATTTATTTATCTCAGGAGGTTACAAAAAACAATCTTGGTAGAGTCTAGTCATGCCCAAGAGAGGGATGAAAATCAAGAGCTCAAAGCTTGAATTTATAGCAGAATGGGATGAGAGAGAGAGGGGAAGGGATGGAAAGGAGAGTGGAGAAGGGGTCATAATGATCAAGGCTAAGATTACCACCAGAAGTAGTCATAATATCTACTTAAAACTTCATCAAGCCCTTCCCTATATTAATACCACTGCATCTTTTCCTAGCGTGGAAGGATAAATCATGAAGGTCAAGACCACTATAGGAAGCAATCACCCCCACCACATGAATCCTTCTCAATATCTTCTACATTAATTCCCTTCACTATAAAGACAAAATCCTCATCTTCATGCACCTAACAAAGTTATGACTATAACTGCCTTGAGTGGCTACAAGTACTTACTTGTCGAAGCTAAGATTGTGTTGAAAGATGAGACACCTCTCCACAATCACATATCTACCACCTTATTTCAAACCTGATCATAAATTTACTATAGATTAAAACCAATCCCATTTATTGGTTTTCATATAGCCATAATTTTAATGGATATACACAGGTTACTTGATGTCATTTCAATAGCTAGTTGCCCATATTTGACCTCTATTAGGCCTAAAAAGACCTATTTTTGCCTCTGAGCATTTATGAAAGCTAAGAACTCATCATACACATGGATGAATTTCAAAATACCATGAACATAGTTTTAAAACATTACTTCAATCTCAATGAACAAGGTTTATAAGTTTTAAACCCTCACACTAGGTCCAAATTGAGCTTTAATGGTGGCCCTTCAAGATATTTGTTCTAGCTCAACTCGGATCACATCATGATATTGGCTCTATGAATTTGCCTATCTGGTTTTGGAAGATCTCTTGATCCAATGTGTTTGCCTATGTAACATCCCTGCCACCTTCTTTATCATATTTTAAAATATGACTATTGCTTCTTTTAACATGTGTCACCATCTTACATATTTTAGATATTTGATTAAACCTGCTCTATTGATCTCCTCTAAAGTATTCTATTCTTGACCTTTGTTTTGGCCATCAATCAATGATCTACTCTCTAGATGGTGCCACTTGGTAACTCTGCATTGATCTTTGGTCTGACTCTTGAGAATGAGACACTTATCAATCTTATGTACCTCTTATAGATCCTTCTATCAGTTCCTATGATTGAATGTGCTTATGTCACATGTTGGCCTCATATTTAATCTAACTCCATTGATTTTTCTACCTTTGATCTGCATTGTTGATCTGCTCGAGAGTTACCATGATTGAGACATTGGCATACTTAAGATCTGTTGACTTGTTGACCTTGCTTGCACCATTAGATCTTCATTACATGATTAAATGTGCACCATTGATATTTATCCCAATCTTTGATGTGGATAATTAATCTTGACTTGTATGCACAAACATGCATCATCGATCTTGCTTAACTTTTTGACTTAGTTAGATGCCCACGTGTCATTAATCTACTAGCTTGATGGAATGTTGTTTCACCACTTGGAAACCCCATGTTTAATGTCGAGATCCCATTGATATTTTTGAACATAAATGATTAATTACTGAGGCCTTAAATTGACATCCTTGAGCATGTCCCAAATTGCTAGATTATCCCTATAATGGCATGTTATGACGGTCTGGCTCCTCTAGGCTTATGTTAGTCATTTTTCTCTTAAAGAAGGGCACTATGAGGCATCAAAATCAAGTTGAAGTAAAGACCATCAAGAGTTTTGAATGATGAGGGTTGAAATTTGGATTGTGAGGCCAAAATTTTAACATGAAGTACTATTCTATGTATACAAATCCTTAATTGCATGCAACCTAAGCCCATTCCAATGCAATATAGAATGGTGAATTGAAGATGAATGATTATGTTAAAAAATACTAGGTATTACTTGTTTATAGCCATAAGACTCATAATTCAAAGGGTGACCCCTAATGTATCATTATTCATATGCAACACTAAGATCAATATTTATTTAAACTCACATAAGGACCTATACCCATTCCTAAGAAATTAAAGTAATGACTAAACTAGTCCCCTATCCTTCTAGTCCCACTATCTAATGCTCACTATACATTTACTCTTAGTTAATCATCTTGCTCAACCTTCCCTAATCTTGCATTGGACATCAATTGACCTCCATAAAATAAACATGACTAAGCATGCAAACAATCTTTGAGAAGTGTTTGGGTTACAATGTAATGCATCAGTGTTGTAGACCACTGTACAATGCATTATTACCCCTCACTTCATTTAGAATTGCTAAGTCCAAGAAAAAAGGTTTGAAATGATCAATCTAGGGTTTACATAGTAAGAGTAGGTGATTTATAGTTGTACTATTCTTACAGAGTCATGGAAAGGATAATAATATTAGAAAATGCATCAATGCATCTAGACAAGGAAGTAATATATCATCCTAGGTTTTCCACTTCCACAAGTAACTTACATGTCAAGGTTTAACACTAGCCACTAGGGTTTGCTTATTGATATCATTACAAAAGTGACATATAAAAGAAGGAAAAACACATCCATAATAATTCAATTTGACACTATTAATAGTTAGGTACCCCATATATCTTATTTCAAAATGAATGTTAATAAAAAATCTTCAAAACTTCTCCAACACTTATTATAGTATTATAAAATGTAACCCAGTGTAATTAAGTTTTGAACTACCAAAAGATAATTGTTAAGCACATACAAAAGGTACAAAAAAACCTTGTGCTAATAATAACACAAGTTATAATGTTCAATAGATTGCAACATCTTGAAACAAGATTGAAAATGTTTTAAGAGTTTTCCAATCATTAAAATTATACTACAGTAATAATTTATCTTATCTTGGGTATGCATAATATAGATATTGCATTACATGACCCAAGTGAATTTCCAAAGGACCAATTATTTATACTTCATGTCTTTATTCACATAATAGTTTAAAATTACAAGTATATTCTAGAGGATAAGTGCAAGTGCCCTTATCCATTAAGGGTATTATAGTTTTACAATTTATTTAATGGATTAACATCTCCCAAAACTTTATAATAACTAGTTTTCAAGCTAATTTATCCATAACTTATCTCTTATGTTATATGTTTTATAGTCTTTTTCCTTGAAAGTTCTTATTTAAAATGTACTTTTCTTGCGATCCTATTAACCTACTATATTTCTTATTGAATACACACACACACCAAAAAAAAATTCTAATGCTAGATAATATTACATATGTGCACATTCACCATTAGATAATAATGTACATATTCTTATTCTTAACTAGTTTAAGATATTCACCATTGGAAAATAAGTAAATATATTCATATACATAATTTTTTTAGAGGACATGTTAGCACAATATATATATATATATAAAATTTATATTAGATGACACATTGGCACAATAATTTATATATTCAAATTCATTATCTACTAGATGGAACAATCCATCAACCAAAATTACAGTTGACATCTTAAACATTTGTGCAAATAAAATTTTCCATCCTCAAGTGGACACTTAAATGAACACATCAACAAATATTTTTGCACCTAAAAGAGATACTAAGCATTTTGGCACCATTATATTATTTTTGATTATCTGCCTAAAATTTCACATTGCATCTATCATGGTATATGATGGCTAAAATTATAGTAAGATGTACAATTTTACAAGATTAAAAATTAGCAAACCAAATATTTTTCATATATCAATTCATTTAAATATATAAAAATATAATAAGTATTAATATTTATGAGAAGATAAACACTTGTAATATGAAAACCTATATAAAAAAAATCGTATAAGATAGGTCCCTTAAAAAGGTAGCCATCACAAAATTTTAATTGACAAACAAGGATTAAGTTGAAATTCCAAGGTACTAATAACACCTACTTTATATAGTTGACCACAAATTTACATTTTTCAAAGCACATATATATAAGTTATATTTACAAAATGTATATAATGATGCAGTTGGTTATAGCCTAATACACTAAACATCTTAATGTACTCAAAAAATTATAAACATCTTAGGTGACTAAGGCTAATTCATATGACCACCCACTATTTAAATACAACCAACATTGATCACATACTACTTTATTTCAATCACCTATGACCACTTTTTAATTGTTTAACCCTAAATTTAGATAATGGGTATAGGGTTAAGAATATAAACATAGTTCAAACACAAAGATTATAAACTAATCTATAGCAAGAAAATTAATTACAAACTCAGATAAATGAATATTTTGAATTATAATACTAAGATATGCTAAATATAGAAAGTACTAAATTTGAAAGATGTTCAATTCATTATAATACCAAAGAGATATGATACTTAGATGGGTTATTATGCATAGGTAGATCTGGATTAGAATCAGGTGAAAAGTATGCATGATAAATATCATGGATTATTTGTTAAATCTAGAAATTGTACTTACATGGCCATAGAAACTACTATCAAATCTAGACACTACTGTCGATGCTAGTTTTTGATTATGATATAAGTGTCTAGTACAAAATAATGACTAGATTTCAACAAGCAACTTTGTTATTATGGGTTTTTTATCACCTTTCTACTAATGTATTCATATCTAGGATACATGCCATCACACTTTGCTAATTGACCAAACCCTTGCTCTTCACCCTTAGATTGAGTTTTGCTAAAAATGTGTTAGTAGGCTCAAAGTTTCAAGCTAACCTGAAGACCCCTTTATCAATGGGCACTACCTACATAGATAATAATCTAAGGAAAGCCTTAGACTTATGTATTTCTCCCATATGTGTGTTGATAAGGGTGCACTATACTATATGAATATGCATGTAATGATCTAGATTGTAATTTGACAAATATCATTCATGGAATACTCTTTGAATGCTTCAAACCTATAATATGACTATTCCTATACTTGATATGAAAATATGGATAAATAAGGTAGAATAACTTGGTTTTGCAGTTGATTGATTGAGCTTTAGTAGGTGTTTTGCTTGGTATTTTATAGATGATTAATGAGAGGGATTTTACTTGTAATTATATCACATTTTGAAATATATCATGGTATGGTTCAATATTAAAAAAAATTTGACCCATAATTATCGAAACATTTTCAATTTGGATGAATTTTAGAAACTAGACACTAAATAAGGTCTCGACACTAGCAACAATAATAGTGTCCCTTTGTGGTCGATAGTGTCTAAAAATCTATAAAACATGCATGGATCTAAAAATGATAGTGAAGGATGTTTATTAGGTTTAAATATTATTTTTTAGTGCAAGAGACCTAGGTCATCAGATTAATATGGGTTGGATTAAGAGATAAACATTTAGGTACAATGAGATGGTGAATATGAGGCTTTTGACAACAGGGAGGTGTAGAATTGAATGGTAGAACCCTAATTAATATTTGTCTAATATAAAAGACTAAGATGATATAAATATGTAATTTTAGTATCTACATTTACCCTCCAATTTAATTTAGTAATGCATAAGGATGAAATTAATAGTTTAAAGGGAAGAAATGTGTAATTGGGTGTGTATAACACACCTTGCCTTTAATTGATCCCACTTTGAGTAATTTTATAGTGTATGACCTATAAGAAAGAGCATGTTACAATGTAAATCAATGTATATAATTCTAAAATTTAAAATAATTTAAATGCTTGAAAAGAAATAGAGCAAGGAAGGAGTACACCTGTGTGTCGATGCAACCATGCTGCCTCTTAATGATTTGACTTGGTAAAGATGCTTCCTTATGAATCATTAGAGCTAGAAAAGGTTCATACCTAAACCTTAGAGATTTTAAGAGGGATATTGGAAGGTATTATACCCTTAATCCAATGCAAGGGTGAGTTGTGACATGACCATTGAGATCATTATATCTCAATCACACAACTTAAGCGTGAATATATAATCTAGTGAAGGTGAGTGATTTATTCAAAATCATCTTATAAATCTAGTGAGATTAGATTATTTAATGACTCCAATATATAAATATGGTGAATTTAAATGATTTAATCACTTTAACCTATAAATTGAACCAACTGTAGTAGTAGAAAAGGCTTGATAATAGTACATCCTAGTATAATCGATCCATCTTGGTGAATAATATAATTGGTAAATTTAAATGTTTTGGTGCAATAGCATGGAATATGCACCTATAGTATGTATAATATAGAGTATATGTGTCATAAATATAAAAAAAAAATATTTCAAATCTATGCAAAATAGGTGTAATGCATAGGATTATGACCTAAGTATATATCTAAATCATGAAACTGAACTAGAGACTTTGTAAGTGTGGAGGTCATGTTTTTATGACATGCCCCCATTGAAATTTGGAAACTAAGAAAATGTGTAAGTGTGGAGGTCATGTATTTATGACATTACCTCATTGAAATCTGGAAATTGAGAAAATGTGTAAATGTGGAGGTCATGTCTTTATGACATGCACCCATTAAAATCTAACAACTGTAAAAAATGTGTAGGTCATGCTTATATGACATGTACAAACTAATATTCCCCCCATTTTAAATTGAGGGAGATAAAAATTAGTAGGTACCTTACCTCAAAAGGATAAGGTAGTTGTATAATCTATGTATGAATCATATAGATATAGGGATAACATGTTGAAGTAGATATGTCAATTAAGCTCACAATATGTGATCACATCACGTCTTAAGATGTATGATATGGATCATGGCAATGTATAGAGAGTAAAAATACAAACTTATCCAATAATAAATCACACACACAAGAGCACTCAATGTAATGCAAAATAAGGGTCCAAAGAGACCTCATATAAGGGGCATGTTCAAATGCCACAAAATCAAAAGGAGTGACATATTTAAATGTCCAAATAATGACATATTCAAATGTCCAATCAACATACAATGGCACAGTGGCCAAAAAGTAAGGAAACATATTAAAATTTTCCATAAATAAGACAATATAAATCAATGAAATACACTCAAGTAAGTGAAAAATAGATGAAACATAAGCAACTAGCATAAGCATATCATACTAATCCATGCATATATGTGTTAGCAAAAAAACTATGTAACATAACATATCAATTACATTGTTAAAAATATGAGCATGGATATAAAAATGTGTAAATTTTAGTATATAATATCAAACATTATAATGTATAAATAATAATAAAGGATATGCAACTTGTATCAATCATGATGAAATAAGCAAATACCCTCAATGTACTACATGATGTAGGTAAAAGAAAGGTCCAACATTTGTAAGTGGATATATCATGTGTCTAGATATGCCTATATCACAATGAAATATGAATGGAAATTGTGTGTATATATAAATTAAATGATATGCTATTTACTAACATAAATTAAACAACATAAATGCCAAGGAGATAATAAACATGGGAATGCTGATTCTTTTTTGAATTTTTTGAATGTTTTTGTATTTTTTGGAATATTTGATTTTTTGGATTTTTAGATTATTTAGGTATAATATTTACTCAAGTGCATAATTTTCATTGGTTTCTTAATAGGTTTTCCTTTAATTTTAACTAGGCAGTATACACTTTTTCCTATTTTTTCTATAACTATGAATGGGCCCAACCAGTTTGGTTTAAACTTTCCTTTCTTGTTTTTTTTACATTGATATTTTTTTGATTTTATTTTAGTACCAGGTCACCCATAGTAAATTCACTTGGCTGAATTTTTTTGTTATATGCTCGTTTGATGCAATCTTGACAGACCCATAAATATTCAATAACTTGTGTGCGTTTGGTACTCAATTATTCTAATTCATTTAATATTTTTCTTGATATTCAATATCTTTTATAATATCATTGAGAAAAACATGCAATGATAGTATCTCAAGTTAAATATGTATAATTGCCTCTGTACCATAAACTAATGAATAATGTGTGGCTTGAGTAGATGTACAAACACTGGTGCAATATTCCCATAAGGCATATGCCATCTATTGGTGCCAATCTATATTGTATCATTTAACTATTTTTCCAAGTATCTTAACAATGGTTTTATTTTTTGCTTCTACTTGACCATTACCGTGTTGGTAATAAGATGTATAATAGGTGTGCTTCACTTTGTTTTGCAAAAGTGCTTCATGGTTTTATTTTTAAATGATGATTCATTATCAATAATTATTTTTGAAGGTATGCCAAAATGGGAGATAATATCAGTAATTAAAAACCTACATATGTTGTCCTCTGTGGTAAATTCAAGTGGAATGGCCTCCACCCATTTTTAAAAATAATATATAGCTATGATTATGAATTTGTGACCATCTGTGGATACATGATTTATTTTTCTAATTAAATCAAATCCCCATAAGGAAAAAGACCATGGTGAGATAATTGGCTATAAATTGTGAGATGTAACATGATTTAAATTGCTATATTTCTAGTATTGAAGACATAATTTGTCATGTTTAATATATTTATGTTCCATTATAGGCCAATAATAACCTTGCTGTAATAAATTATGGTACATGGCCTTGCCACTGAAGTGCCCTCCACACTCACTATCATGTATTTTTAATAGTGTTTCATGCTTCATCTTTGTTTATGCATCGAAGCAATTTACCATCAAAACTTTGCTTGAATAAATAATTTCTAATAATAACATAACAAAGTGCTTTTTGTTATAATATATATTTGTCATTTCATGTAAAATGATCTAGTATGTAAGCATGATAGAGGAAATTATAAATGCCATTGTACCATTCAATATTTTTCAAACTGTGTGTAATAGTAAAAATTACTAAGGAATCCATTTTGTTTGATGTAATGGAAGGTTGTTTTAATTACTATATTGTAAAATTTATGCAATCATCATTGATATCAAAAGGCATTAAGGATGACACACTAGCCATTGTGTCTATGTGATAGTTATATTTATGTGGGATACTATCAGTAGAGAATGTGTCAAATGTTTATTTTAATCTATCCACCATTTATTTATACATAAGTAAATGCACTTCTTTGGTTTGGTAATGGTTAGTAACTTGATTAACAATCAAGAGTCACCAAAAACATGAATATCCTTGATATGATTTTTTTTACTGTGGATAATTTGATTATCAAAGACTCACATTCTATTATATTATTAGTGCAATAAAAGGCTAACCTATAAGAGAATGGCATGTAGTTGCCCTTGGCAGTACAAAATATGATACTTGTAGCTGCACATATCATACATCTGGATCCATCAAAGAACATTATCCATGGATTATGGGATATATTATATGCTACTAATTCATCATGAAAAGCCTTGGTAATAGGGAAAGGATCTCACAATGGAGCCGTAGCCAACTGTTCAACTATAACTTGACATTTTACTAATGTTTGAGATATAAACTTGAGATCAAATTATGTGCATTGCATCACCCATTTAACTATTCAACTAGTTAGGTGTGTTTTATTCATGAAAAACTTCAAAGGATCTTATTTAATTATCACATGGATCTCATTGTTGAGAAAGTAATGTCGTAAATTTTGTGTAGTAAATATTAATGTAAGACATAATTTTTCCATTGTCGTATATTTCCATTCATAATCAGCCAAATGACAACTTATATAATAAATTGTGAACTCTCAATGGTCATCATCATATTGTGTTAGTAGGGTCCTCAAGGCCTCATGAGTTGTGGAGATATAAAGGAGTAATGGTCTATCTGGTATAAGAGGCATAAGTATCAATGGATTTGCTAAAAATTCCTTGATTTTGTCAAAACTTTGAGATAAAAATAATCCCATATGAATTTTGTGTCTTATTTTACCATTCATGTGAAAGGAACTATTTTATTGGCCAATTAAATAATGAAGTGTTGAATTGCTTAAATTCTACCCTATAAAAATCATAGCTATTTTAAATTAGTTGGTGGTAGCATCTCAATGATAGATTTTAACTTTTTTGGATCAACCTTGATGCCTTACTAAGAGATAATTTATCCTAAGATTTTTTTTGAAAATACTATGAAAACACATTTATTTAGATTTAAATGCACATTTAACTTTTACAAGTGTAGATCAAAAGTACAAGAGAGGTTAGTTCATTGTTAGTGATTCAAACCAAAATAAATTAACAAGCATAACATCTAAAGCATGATCCCTCAGAGGGAAAAGGTCTATGAGGATGTAAACAATTAGAAAGACATAAGCCAAAATCCATACCTTTCCAATGGATTCATTCTTCAATCCAAATTGTAAGCATGTTTGTGCCCAAATTATAAAGCTAGGAGTCTTTATCAATGTTGCATGTTCATTTCAATGACATCTCCCCTTGTCTATGAATGGTTTTTATTGATCAATATGAAGGATTATTGAATCTCTTTCTATATTTATGCATAATAAGTCTACACTCAAAAGCTTGTTTATAATGTTAAATAGGTCTTGTATTTATAGATTTATCAAATTGATTGTGATTGATAGATCAAGATTGACATGTGTGGCTAGAATTTAGTCCAATTTGGCTAATAAATGTCATTAATATTTGGGGTTTAGGTCTATATTTATTATGGATAGTTCAATTTTTTGATATTTCTTGCCTTTATGTTAATGCTTGATAACTTTTTATGTGATGTCATGATAATGCCACCATTTAGATATTTGTTGAATATTTGAATATTTCATAATTATAAATTAGCCAATTTATATGTATTTTATTCTTGGCCATTTGATTTGAATTGATAGGTCAATTAATCCTTATTAACTTCCATGTGATTTATGTAACATCAAAATTTGACTATTTGTTCTAATTAATTACACCAAAACATCACTTACAAAACAACAATTTGGCTCAGAGTGAATTAGATGAATCTGATAGTTGGTTATGGTTTACTACACCAATTAAGGATGACCCAATGTGTTTCAAAAGATGCACATCAAGTGTTTGGGAAAATTTGGGTGTTTTAGTGATTTATAACCTGATTTATACATTGTTTTAAAAAGTCATTATGATTGTAATTTTGACATGAAAGTGATGAGAATTGAGTGTTTACATTTTACCCTATTTAAAAGGGCACTGTGAGACACTAAACAAAGCAACAAATTTTAAAAGAATGAAAAAGTCATTAATATGATTTTAATAATGATTGAAGAATGATGTAACTTGATGATGATAGCCTAGCGATGAGTGAGCTAAATGTTAGAAGTGGGAGGTCTCAGGGTCCATTCCCTAAGATGACCACTCTCTATCATCCTTCCCACACTTAGATACAATGGGTTATTCATGAAAAGTATCCATAATGAAATAAGATACTGACTCGATGTTCAATGCAATAGGGTTTAGCATGTGGCTTGAAACCTATGTTCAATGTGATGAGGCAAGTCTATAGTTCATGGATAGGGATATTATTCACCATTGATTTGGGTATTTTGGTTAAAAAAATGTCTATGGTTATGGGTCCATTTCAAAAATATTGATACCCCAAAAATTTCCCCTATTAAAGGGTCAATTGTAGATAAGAATAATAAGAGGAATAGAAAGGAAACAATATGGTCTCCTCCACAACCAGGGTGGTGTAAGCTCAACTTTAATGGAGCTTGTAGAGGGAATTCAAGAGCCTCAGGGACTGGTTGTGTTATTATGGATGACAGTGGAGCTTTAATAAGAGCAATGTCTTTGAAGTTACTTGATGGAACAAATAATGAAGTAGAGGCTCAAACACTGGGTTTAGGTATTGAGTTAGCTCTAGAATGTGGGATTTACTTTTTGGAGATTGAAGGGGATTCATAGGTAGTCATTCAAGCATTAAAAAAATTATAAGGATAAATATTAAAAAATGAAGAACATCTTGGCAATTATTTAGTCCAATAGTTTGATGAATGGAAGTGCTCGTATTGCTTTCATGAAAGCAATCGAGTGGCCAATTTTTTGGTGAATGTGGGTATAGATTAACCAATGTCAAACATAATGATCATGTCAGAGAAGGTTGGGGAAACTGTGTAGGGATTGAATAGATTGATTTTTAATTTTTAAATGTTTTAAATTTTAAAAATTAAAAATAGAGGTTTAAAATCATTATAATTTGATTGAATTATGAATGGAGGTAGTGGCAGTTTCTTTTTTATGATGGATGAGTTGGTGACAGGGTGACGATAGAGTCATTTGTGATCTCATTAAAGGTAATCATGTGATTAAATTGGATTCATGATGATTTTTTGTGCATAATTTTTAGAGGCTTTGATTTATTTTAAATGGGAGATGTGGTTGGTATTTGGGTTTGGGTATGTGGCTGGGTTGTGTTCTCAAGAATGGAGCTAGAGTGCATTGAATTAGTAGGATGATCATTAATTTTTGGCAGAGTGAAAGCTTGATAAATGGGTTTTTTTGGGTAATATATCCAAGACTAGACTATTTAATGTCTTTTATATTCCCATTTTGGAAGTGGCAAAGGTAGTTAATAAAGTGCTTAGGGTGGAGGTGTTAGCTTTCAGCAAGCAAGTGTGAGTAAATTTAGACTTGGCATCTCTATTTGCCAACAATATTTGCTTAGTGATGATAGATAGAGACCAAATTAAAGTAATTTATACTTATTCATTCAGATAGAGCATAGGGAGGGTTTCCTATTAGTAATTGGCTTGCTTCCTTTAGGTCCCTTTCCATCAATGCCTTTCTCAGGTAAAGATAATTTGGGTTTCATTCTATTATATTTTTTCCATTTTTTAAAAGTTATATTCTTGGATTTGGTTGATTTTACCCAAGAAGTAGAAGAGGTCTATTATGGTGAGCAAAACAATGAGGGGGAAAAGGGTATTTTTATGCCTATTATTGAGGATCTTATGCTACCTATACTACAAATGAAAGTTTGGCATGCAAAGAGATAGATGTCAGAGTGAGTGAAAGCAATAAAGTGGTTGGGAAAAGGAGCAGCGAGGGGTATATTCAAGGAACCATATTGGTGGCAAGGTAAAGGTCAATAAAAGCTAGAGTAGGGGAGCAGTAAGAGGAGGTTAAACTTTCTTCAGGTGGAGGAGGTTGTGGGTTCAAAATCAGGTCAAGAGCTAGAAATTTTTTGTCCAACTTTAGGGGAAATAGTTCAAGAAGTGCATGTTTCCCATTCAAAGAAGAAAGACAAGCTATTGGTCTCAAGAAATATGATTGTTAGTGATGGTAAGGTTTTAGAAGTGATCATTCTAGATTAATTTCTAGACTATATTTTGTCTAGTTTGTAGCAGAAAGGTAGGAATGTGTTATGTGAATCTATTTTTTGGTTTTTGGTAATATGCTGGTTTTTGAAAACTATTAGTAGTATGTTTTTTGAAAGGTCAATGCCTTAATAATCCATATTGTTAAGCCAGACCTAGTAAATTTATACGGTATATATGTTTTTAGGATAAGTACCCCTCAACCCTAACATTGAGCTAAAAAAAATGATTGAAGAATGATGGATTCATGTTTTGTTGATTCTTATTCAATTTACTAAAAACAATTTCAAAATGATGTCCTAAGAAAAAATTGGGATGCCCTAGATGTCCCCTCAAGGAAGCAACTAAAAAGTATTTTTTATGGATGCACCCTTGAAAAGATGAAAGCAACACACTTCATGATAGAAGACACTGGAAAATAAATAAATTAGAAGAAAATAGAATTAAAAATGGACCACAGAGCCATCTACAAGCCTTTGAGGAAGAAAAAGGATGCAATGGTAGCGTCAGGGGTAATTTTTTTTAATTTAGAGTTATATATTTATCCTTGGGGGTGGAAATGGCTCAATTTCACCCTTCCCTATTAATAATTTGATTTAGATTTTGACATGAGACCTTCAATCAAAATGGCACATGTTCCATGATAGAGACATCTTGATGAGTAGGTCTGTAAGTATCAATAACCAACAGGGAGTAGTGCATTAGTAAGTACTTTATATTTTTAAAATTTTAGCATTTAATGCATTTAATTCCCTCTATAAGTAGGAATTTTAGTGGTATCACCATTTTTGAAATGATGATATCGTGCATGCAAACTATCACCAATAAAATATTGAGATTGCTAATAAAAATGGTGATATCATGATAAAATCAACAATATCACCAAAAAAGGTCAAAAACACCAAAATGATGAGAATACCTAATTGGTTAGGGAATGTCAAAATGATAGGAATGTGATAAAAATGATGAGATTACCTTATCAAGTAGTGATATCACCCTAAAAAATAGTGAGAGTGCTAAAATGGTTAAAGAGGCTTGAAAAGATGATAACACCACGTGGAATAATAAAATCACCCTAAAAAATGATGAGATTGCCCTAATAAATGATGATATTGTGAAAACAACTAAAGACTAGGGAATCATGAGAATGGCCTATGAAATGATGGGATCACCATAGTAAATGAAAATACACCTTACTAAATGATAATATCACTAAAATGATAAAAAAATCCCAAGTAGAAAAATATACTTAAATTAGAAGAAGCACTTGGTTTGATATGAATGATGAATGTTGGTTTTTAGGTAGGTAGAATGATTGCATTTGATATGAGATTATTTTTAGTTTGTTTAAATAAATCTAGTTGACATAGTGTGCTAACATGTTTATGATTGACAAGATTGAGTTTTTGTGTTGATCACTCATGAGTGGTGTTTGTGCATCCTATTAAAACTAGGTTATGGATAGAGGAGACATTAACATTATTCGAGATAGTCCGATGGAGGCATATTGCACTGATGTTTATGATTCAAGTAGATAGAGCTTACCTATCAACATTAGTCAAGCACTAGCACTTAGAGACTAACACCTTCCACTTACCTATTGGAGAGGTGATGGTGACAATAGAAGATGTGTGGTGTATATTCTACATTCCCATTTAGGGGTATATGATCCACTAGATGTAACAAGGGTAATTATCAATGTTGGAGGACTTTTTTGGCATCACTAATGTCACCAAAGCTGATAGAGTAATTGATATAGATTCCTTAGAGGACTTGGAATTTATGATAGATGAAGCACAACCAATTATTGATCAAGAGGTATTGATTTTGATGGCTATTGTCAGTGATAAATTATTATCTGATAAGATCAGCCAATATTTTCATATAAGCCTAATAGGTGTGATCTAAGATATGATGGACTCGACCACTCATTTTGCCTAGGGTCCAATAGTATTGGCCCAACCATATAAAGATATACATATGATGGCTTATCATTAGGGGAAGAGTATAAAAACCTACACATTACTCCAAATTTAGGCATGGGATCACATTATTGTAGAGTGACAAGTGGGTGATAGGTGATAATGATATCTAGAAGATCCATTGGTATATGGAAGGGGCTGATAGGGCCATCAAGGAGATATATATTTTTATAGATGAGTGATCGATGAGATGTTAGATGGAGAATTTATATGGCATCCATACATGTATATTCAATTTAGTTGGTCTAAGGATGTTATTATGACCCAATATATGATCACACCATGTTACATTATTTGTCACCATGATTTCATAGTTGAGCGGTATAAGCCTAATCATGTGCAAAGACAGTTTGGGTGGTAGTAGGATGTGTCAGATGGGCCTCACTATTTTTATAATGTGAGACGAGAAATTAATGAGTGGGGGATTCCCATTATGAGAGTGGAAATAATGGCCATATTTATGATAATACAACCAGTGTCCTAGGGATATGAGGGAAGAGTGGTAGACACAGGAGTCACTAGGACTTATGTGACATGGTGGGAAAATTTAGACCTATACGACTTACCAAACCTAGGCCTCTAGGGGATGGGTAGTGAAGGCCACATCAGAGATAGAAGACATAGGTGATGCTAGTTCCTTGACATGTATAGGGGCAAAGGATGGGGTCAGTGTAGACATTATATGCATATACAAGTACCATTATAATAGGTGGTGCCTATGGCTATAGATTCAAGCTTGGAAAACATGAGTAGTAGTAACAATAATAATGGTAGTGGAATTGGTGGATCCTTAGTGAAATATGTTGATATGGGAGAGGGAGATGGTCCAAATAGAGATGAGGGACATACATATTTCTAGGATTCACAAGTGACCCTTGTTATTGTGAGAGGGTTAGGACAGGGCCAAAGATAAGCATTAGGCTAAGTAGGGCCATCATAGTTAGATAGATTATAGGATAATTAAACCACCATAAATAGTCGAGAGAGGTAGATAGTAGTGAGGATCACATATATCTTAAGGCTAGAGGAGGAAGTAGTTTGTCTACAAAGGCAGTTAGCAAGAGCCTAGGGTGAGGCTACGAGGTTACATGGCCTAATTATAGAGAGTGATAATGAGATAACTATGTTGAAGGGTACATATCCCATATGACATATATATAGGGATAACTTACCTTGAGAGATGCAAATTTAGTTAGAGTGATCAAAGATTGAGACAAGGCTTAGAGAGATGCCTAGATGCATTAGGCAGACGTGCAAGGCTCCATAAGGAGTGAGATTTAACCAAGTAATTGGTTACGAAGCATGGGCTATCTAAGGAATTAACACATATGGATCATTTTAAGTATTATGTGATTTAGGCCAAGGTTTAAGATGGATAATATCAAAGCCTATATGGGATGACAGTACTAACATGGGTCAGGGCACCGAGCTTTTAGGAGCACACTTAGAGCCAAAGGTCTAGTCATACTTCTAAGCAATGGCACACTTTTGAATTAGAAAAATTAGTGGCACAACCTCCCTCACAATAAAGAGTGATGGAGCCACCACAACAACCACCACCAACACTGGGTATAATACAACGTTGTGATCAAACTCCTTCTAGAGACAATCAGAGCCAAAGCTAATATTTTGATTGTAGTGTTACATTTTACATTTTTTTGATGTATATGTATATCTTGATGTATAGACATTGATTTTTATATGTATATAGATACTAATTTTGTATTACATGATGTATATGGAATCTAGTATTCTTTTGATATATATGATGTTGCTTTCAATTCATTGATGTTGTCACATGTTGTAGATTAGATCATTGATATAGATGTACATTGGTTTGCCATGATTCCATTGTTTTTATTTCCATGATGATGTTATACTTTGATCTAGATATCAAATGTGATGGATGTTGAGAATGTTTTTATTGTTTGATCATTAGATGTGTTATGACTAGTTGTATATGCTTATTTAGAGAATCACATCTTTTTTAGCATAGATGTATCCAAATTATTTGGCCATTAGGTTTTGATTATGAAAAATATGATGATGTTTCTAATTTTATTTTTTTGCATATGAGCACATGTTTAACCGTCACATGAGGGGATGTTTTCTTTTTGTGTGACATTGATATGCAAGTCTCCCAAACACTTGACTTTTAGTTTTGCAAATAACAATATGCATCATAGTTTATAAAAGTAATCATGATATCATTATTCATTATGTGCGTAGGGAGTAGTTCAAATACAAATACTAAAAACTTGGGATCAAGATATGAAAAATCAAGACCTAAGTGTAAATCATACTGTACCAAATAAATCAGAGCAATAAAGAAATATATACAAATGTTAACAACTTGAGATCAAGATATGGATAATAAATACCTAAGTGTAAAACAAAATCCATTAAACAAATATAGACCAACAAGAAATAGATACAAATTTTAACAAATTGAGATCAAGATATGGATAATCAAGACCTAAGTGTAAAACAAAATACAATAAATAAAAATAGACAATGTAATAAATTAAAAAAACAAGAAAGCAAACAAACTAATAACATACAAAACATAACTAAAAATGATAAACAAATAAAATAAACCAGTGTTGTGTTAAATGTGGAAATAAAAAATTTACTATGTGTGATTTTACCCTAAGTGGAGGGAGTGCCAAATAGGATAATGGGATAAATTAGATGAAAAGGGGGAACATAAGAATAAGGAAGGGATAGCCAAGATAACTTTAGATGCCCCATGCAACTGAACACTGCTTACATTGTCCATGTGGACCATCAAGATAAATATAGTTCTCCTGAGAATGGGAAAGAATAAAAGTGATGACAAATGTCTAGGATGAAGTTGTTAGAGGAATGAGAAGTGGGAATGGCTCACAAAATAATGAGAATGTAATAGAAGTATCTCACGAAATGATGAGAGTTTAAATAATTATGTTGAAAACAGTGAGATCATAAAGTAGTTGGCTTGAAAAATGGTGAGAGCGTAAATGAGAATAAAAGAGAAAAATAAATGTGAATGATAGTGGTCGAGCTGACCTGAGATACCCTATGTAACCAATCATTTCCTACATAGTAAGTATGCACCTCAAGATGATGTAATTATCCCAAAAATGGGAGTGTAGTGAATGGATGACACTGTTAATTAAGGTTACCATTGTAGAATGAAATATACCCACCCAAAACATATGCAAACACATAAGGGAATGGGATAATAATTTTTTTTGGATTGAATGATTAGAATTGATTGAATGTAATGGAGACATCATGATTTGGAGAAGGGGGTTCCTGCCCATGAGATATTCAACACAAAATGGGAGGCCTATCCTTATGATACTCAAATAGTGCCACTCAAGACATAACCAATAGGAAATATACTATTCAACATGATGACAAATCATGTAGAGTTTTTTTGGCTTTATATCTCTTTTTTAGATTTTCTGATTTTTTATTTTTGATGACAAATTTTGAATTTCTAAATGTTTTCAAGTTTTTAGAATAAGATATCTACAAAATAATATGAAAATAGAATGTATAAGGGGATATAAATAAATGTACAAGGAACCATCTAGCAAAGGAAAAATAACCTTAGGTAGGGGCTCAAATAATAGATAAATCAATTGTAATAGAGCAAACTCGTAAAATGGTGAGAGCTTGGAGGATGAAAGAACTACTATTTTGTGATGAATGGAGGTGAAAAATAACTATCCTTCAACAAAAAAGTAGAATATAAAAGAGGTGATATAAAATTGGGAATAAGATAATCAAATATATAAAATGAGTTACGTGAAGGACTACCAAGTAAGGAAACTAGATGAAAAGCATGTTGATATACTAAAATTTCATCAATGAGGATGTGTTGATGATGATCAAATTTGAACTACTTGGTGAAGTGTCTATTGAAGTTGCCTATAATATCTATAGAATACAGTCAAAATCAAGATGGTAAAAAGAGATGGGCTAAATACAATGTTGGACTTAGAAATGAAAAATGAAAGGAAGGGTATGCCCCCAAACATGGCCCCTCATTGACAATGTGTAACCAAGTCAAACATGGAAACACTTGAGATGCATAATTTTCATGGGCTCATCAAGCTCATATCCTTCTGGTGTAGCTAACCCATATGCCACATAACCATAATTTACAGTAACAATGAAAGGACCTAGCCAATTTGGCTCAAATTTGCCTTTGTTCTCTCATTATGCATTGGTGGTTTTCTATTTCTCCTTTAAATAAAATATCACCTCTTTCAAACTCTCTTGAGATGATGTGCTTTTTATAATTATGACGTAGTAAATTATAATATGCTTTGAGATGACTCAAGGTGGATAGCCATTTCTCATCTAAGAGTTATAACTCATGTAGTCTAGCTACTCTATAGTATTCATCATCAATGATAACCTGCAATGAAATACATAGAGAGGGCACACTAGTAGAAAAACAATAATAAATGACTAAAAAACTACTAAAAATTACATATAAATGACTAAGCTTGGTCACGTGGCCATTAGTAGTTTATTATCAATCATTTATAACGGGACCAAATTTATGATTAAACCATTTTAGTCATTTATTGGTTATTTTGATTGATCAATTTGGTATTATATTTAGTCATTACTTTAGTCATTGATTTTTGTTAACTAGTCATTTATTTAGTCACGGTAATCATTTATTTAGTCATAGTAATCATTAATTACCATCAATTGGTAGTATATTTAGTCATTTTTATTCACTAATTTCTATCTATTGGTAGTATATTTAGTCATTTGTATTAACTGATTTCCATTCATTGGTAGTATATTTATCATTTTAATCATTATTTTGCAATCAAATGGTCATATATTTAGTCATATTTATTCATTGTTTTCTGTCAATTGGTAGTATATTTAGTCAATTTAATTATTAATTGATGTTAACTAGTAGTGTATTTAGTCATTTTAATTAACTAATTTCCATTAATTGGTAGTAAATTTAATCATTTTAATTATTAAATTCCATCATTTGGTAGTTTATTTAATTGTTTTTGTTCATTGATTTCTATCAACTAGTAGTATATTGATACATTGTTTATTAATTGCATAATCATTATATTTACTACTAGTTTAGTAGTAAATTTTCATTTATATGATATGAATAATTTATTAAATACCACAAATTGTATAATGCATAAATAAATATATTATTAAACTTGAATTAAAACATAAAAGCAAATAAAAAAATAGAAATAAATATATATTTTTAGATCATTATGGGGTTAGTATTGGGCCCACAGCCTACAAACTAAAAAGTTTTACAATCCCTGGCATAAAGCCAACCAAAACCAAAAAACAATAGACACCACCAAAATATGAGACTAAGAGAAACATCGAAGGGCCACACAAGATCCCCATAGAACAGGAAACAACCACAAACCCAAAAAACTAGACAGATTGAAAGATGAAAAACTAACAATTACACTGAACTGATAGCTTACACAATATCACCCATTACACCCTCCTTTTCTGAATCTAATAGCAACACCACATCATATTCACCCCCTGCACATTCCTCCTTCCCTTCCACATTTGATTCCATCACCTAGACCATTCGCTTGAAGCCCCCAGGTGATGAAGGCATAAAGGTCATTGCCACTTTCATTGGTTCATGTTATGTAGCCTCCACTAACACCAAATTATAACAGGATGGTGCTTGTAGCATTCCATGCAACACCCATCTAACCAGCTTCCTCACTACCTCCACCCTCTTTTGCTCATGTCAGTGGTTATGTAACAACACCAACTTTGGGATAGGAATCCTCATTTGTGACATCATTAGCAGTGAAACAAATTTACCAATCTTCATATTAGGTAACATGACCTTATTATGGAGATCCTCCATGAAATTTAAGAGAATCAAGAATCTAGTTTCCAAATCATGAAAAGTAGAAGCAAGAATGACACCTAGGCCATCCTACCCCAAGAACGATAGGGATGGGAGAGGGGTCAAATCATGCAAATGGATTTTCTTGATTAGGCCAACTTGACATTCTAGGTGAACATAAAAATCTCCCACCTTCACCACCACCTCTACCTTAGAGATTAGGAACATGAGATTAGAGGCAAAGATAGAACCACATCTAAGTTTACCCTACACTTGACCCCCTTAACCAAGAACTCTTTCCCAAAAACATTTGCTATAGCAACATGCACTTCCTCTAAGGGTAGCCAAAAAATATATCAGAGATGGGCCTATGATATAAGTCCCTCAAAGGCCATCTCCCTCACTTCACTAGTCCCAAATATGCACACAGTGGAAAGTGCAATATCAATTTGGTTTTTCATTGAAATGTCCCTCAAACACAACATAAAATTTTCAAATGCCACCTGCACATATGCATCACTAAACACGGTAGAAAATGGATGGATAAATGAGCATAGGGGAAGCCTCTAGGTTCCCACATGCAAAGGAGAGCTGTCAATCACTCTATTTAAAACACCATCCAAACATAAATAAAAATCCTCCTTGTTGATCACTTCACACACATTCCTAACAAGCAATGATTAAATGGAGAGAAAAAGAGCGTGCCCAAGGTGTCAGTAGCCACATGCACCACTAAAGGCTCTGATAGATACACCAATCATTTTATAATTGATTTATGTGAAAAAGCAATACAAAAGGATAGTTGAGTGTAAATGAACCAAGATCAATCAACAAGGCTATAGATAAATCCTCCCAATCTTCCCTGATGTTATCCAACCTATAAACCTCAGGTTGATCAATGCCATAATTTGCAAGGATGTTCGCAACCATATTCACCTCCTGAAAGTAATGCTGCCACTTTCCAATAGAGAAAACTTCCAAATTTCACTAAGTTTTCTTCAAGATATTCTTTAAATTCCATGATTTAGCCTCTCTTTTTTCCAAAATCACAAGGATAACTTACGAATCACCTTCCAGAATCAGATTCAGGATCCCACATTAGATAACCAATTCAATACCACTTGCCAGAGCTTGAGTTTTCACTTCATTGTTAGACCCATCCTAAATTTTCTTAGATAAGACTCTAATAATTGATCCATAGCAATCATGAATAATGCAGCCCAACCTAGATGCACTTGGATTACCATGCGTTTCACCATCAAAATTTAGTTTAAACCACCCAGGAGGAGGGGGCATCCAATCTTACTTTCTACTTATGACCTTCTCACCGATGACGACTGACCCATTAACAGGGATAAAAATAAATATATTATTAAAATTGAATTAAAACATAAAATTAAATAAAAATATTATATATACAAACAAGCTACAACATGTTAGAAGTTAAAATATTGATTCAACATCATGATAAAAAAAGGTAATCTGGAATAAAAAATATAATGCAATTTTGATAAACTATAGGATGTTCATATATATATATATATATATATATATATATATATATATATATATATATATATATATATAATCAAAAATGTCAAAGTTTAAGATTTTCCAACTCTTGAAAATACACCATGATAAAGATCCCTGAACAACACATTCAAACTATTGCATAAAGCAGTGGGCCGAGCTATCTAACAATGAGTACATGATAAACATCAACTATGTCATTTTTTGTAAATATTTTAGTGGCCATGTATCACGTGAAGGTTCATTATTTCTCTTTTAGATAGATAGATCCATCTATTTTGTCTTCATAAGCAAGGGGTACTTGTGGCCTTTAAAATATTTACATTTGCATTTCCTATTCCTTTCAATTTGACTCCATGTACAATAGATAGTGAGTGAATCCACCCAATGCCGACAACAACATGATCAAATGGATCCAAAACCCTAACTTTATCCCCTTATTGGAGTTTATCAATACATTTCTACAAAAACAAAAAAAATACACATTATATTGAGATATAAAACATTTGATAACACACAGATAAACATTCAATAAATATTTATAAAAAACTAGAAAATGATGATAGGAAACTTGAAACCATCACCCAACATATTAAACAAATGTTAACTTCATATTATTTAATATATAATGGATGTTAGATACATAAGGTGTCAATATGTTATCAGTCATGTGCCATGAAGATGTGGATGCTACAAGGACAACAAGTGCCATTCCTCCAATTGCTATGGGCTATTTTGTAGTTGTTGTGAGTACCTTTCTCACCATTGGGCATAATTTTGTAGTGTCAATGGGCTCAACTTGTAGTTGTTATAGGTACATCCTAACCCCATATACACCTCTCTAGTAGCTATAGATTAATTCTTCACAAATAATAAGCTATGGCTTTAGTTATGGGCTATTGAGAAATTTATGGAAGACACCAAAAAAGCTAGAGGAGGAGTGAAAGAAGATTAGAGTAGAAACTTCAAACATTGCTAAGGAATGACCACATATTTGAATAACAATGTAAGTGCTACAACAAAGGCATACACTTCCAATCTCCATTTGGAGTGTTGTAGACTAGAATTTATGACTACAGGGATACAAAAGAATCATTCTCATCTTTTGGTCACTTCATAGAAAATAATTTCACTCTACCAATAAGAGAGATCTGGGATCTTTTATGGAGCACAGGTCCCAAGTTTGATAAACCAGTTGATTGCCAAACTAAAAGTTCTCTAAACAAAGAATCCATCAACAAACATCCTCAATTACTGGGAGTAAGGTAAAAGAGAAACAAGCCATTAATAAGCTCATAAAGAGGATATAAAGAGTAGTAAATGTCATCACCCACCCTCTTCCATGTTTATAAAAGACCTAACTTGGATAAAAAACAAATAGCTACAACCACCTTATAGAAGGATGGCAATAGTCTCTCATACCACTACAAGATCACTATTCCAGTGCTTTATAGGTCATCATGATTGCATGCAGGTTGCTGAGGGCATAATTAAAAGATAGGATACTATGATCACATAATTACCAAAGGGTAACAATTTAACAAAATCATGACTACCAAGGTAATAATTGCATGAGGAAATAACAAGCTAAGCTTCCATTTCGACAAACACTCACATGTAGATTTCTTATGCCACAACCCTAGGTATAAATGGTTATAAAGGTATGGTGTATATTTTAGTCATAGAAAAGTGCTTTATTTTTTTAATATAGCATGCATTATATCAAAAAGCATATTTAATCATTAAAACATCATTTATCACGTCTTGTCATGAGCTATGCCAACTCACCACTTAAAACCCTCATTATGACCTTGTCTTATTTTTTTGCATCTTACATTTACCACATCACTTGGGGACAAGTGACACTTCACGTGGGGGGAAGAATACTGTGAGCAATCAATCACATGATAATCTACATGTGCAGATTGAAAACCTTTGATTATGCCATAACTACACCCATATTTGATTAGGGAAAATAATTAATTTTATTATTTTCCACTTCGAGATCAAATCTCATTTACAAAATGACTTAAGCAAGTCATTGTTGCATCTTGTAACCAAAACTACCATTATTGAAGAATCTTGCTTCACTACGAGTAGCAATTTGAAGGTAAAATTGGGTGTTTTAAAGAGATATCTATTTGAAAATTTTTATAAGAAGATAAACTAGCTAGAATGGGAGGTTTAGTAGTGAGAAGGGAACCCTTAAACCATAGGTAGTTGCAAGGAGACCCAGATAGTTAGGCCATCTTCAACAGGGTTGGATGGGCTACCTATTTTGAGAAACTACAACATTTTTTAGAATGTCTCACTAGAGAATTTGTAGGGTCTTTTATAGGAGAACATATAATAGTATTTGGAATCACATTTTTAGTTATAGAAGAAATAGTAAGCCAGGTTACTGGGTTACCAAGAAATAGGGAAAACTGGGAAGAAAAATCTAATAGCCAACTAGCTAGATAATAGTTTTGTTAAGATAATGAAAGGCTAGTGATTAATAAAAGAGGTGTGGAGAAATTGAGTCTACCCCTAGCTTGGAGAAAAGTGGCCTCATATATCATCAAATATCTGACATGTGAAGGTAGGTACTCCTTGATCTATACTCTCTAATTCAAATTTTTGAATCATTTAAGGCATGATATGACTATTAATGTCCCAAACCACTTGTGAAATATCGTAAAGAAAATATCTAAAGAATACCAAAGGAGGGTAGAGAAATATTTATCTCATCATTGTTTGATTTGGTTGTTGGTTAAATAAGGAATAAGAAATACTAGACCTGACCTTAACTAGGAATAATTTCTAAGCTTAAGGACTGATGAACCTCAACAAGAGGAAGGAAACAATAAGGGGGAAATCTCCCAAGGGATAGGTCTAGTAAACAACACAAGAGGATACTACTGACATTAGTGAAAGTAGTCAGTTTGTACCTACTATAGTCTCACCTGTAGTTACTATAGGTAAGGGAAGATGAATAAAATGAGTGCTACCTCCTGAAGATACAGAGGAGGAAAGTCACCAAAACAAACTGGGCAAGATATTCCTTCTCCTACTATTCTAACTATTTCAGTACAAGAATTAGATTCTTCCATCATGGCTCCTTCAAAAGGAGAAGAAGCTCTTTTATCACTAGTTGCACAGGAAGAAGGGGATACCAAAAAACTTGATCCTCATCAAGAGTTTCTTCCATCACCAGAAACACAGGAGAAACAGGTTTCAATAGCTCCCCCTCCTAAAAAGAAAAAGAAGATTGAAAGGAAGAAGCCTTCTACATCAAAACAAAGGAGACCTCCTCCTTGGAGGTCTCAAAGAATTAAAAGACAAAGGTCAACCCTAACATCCTCACCTATAGACATAAATGAGGATGAAGAGAAGAAGAAGGATCCTAGAATTCATAAGACCTCTGATGGGTTTGAGATAGAAAAATGGTCTACTAAAGAAGAGTCTACAAAGGAAGAGGAAATGAAGTCACCTGAGCAACCCAAATTGAGATAAAAAGACATGAAACTACTCAAACAAATAGGGTATACAAAATAAGAAATAAGAATCTCATATCATCCTATAAAAGAGGAAGAATTAATTAAAGAAAGGACCATGGAAGAAATATTAGAACAAGACACAGTTCCTCATGACTAGGAGTTCCAAACTTTGGAACAAGCCATGGAAGAAATATATAGGTTGAGGAATAAAATAGCAAAGCTAAAAGGTAAAAGAGGCTTGAAAACACTTCTTAGGGTAGCAAAATTTCTAAAGCCATCTATGGAAGAAGAGTCTAGCAAAGAAAGGACATTGAAGGAGCCTACAACAACTCCCTTAGAAGTGCCTGTAGTAGCTTCATCCACCTTACCTATAGATGGCATTAGTTTACCCCCAAAATAACTTACAACACATAATGTTCTAGATTTGGTACCATTCCATAATAGGTTTTATTTTGTAGAGACCACTACAAAAGTACCTATAGTAGAAGAAGTAATTGATGTAGACCTCTCAGCTGCTAGGCCAGTAGAAAATGATGACCTTTTGAGATTTTTTGAGGAAAAGTTTAGTGATGATGAAACTTATCATAAGCATTTGATACAAAGGTTTACAGTATATGTTGAAGCAAGGGAACAATAGGAAGATTTAAAAGAAAGCCTAGAAAGGGATGAGACTAAGATCACTTATTTGAAAGAGAAGATCACTAACATGAATGAGACCACTGAGATATTAATGGAATACAAATCAACCTCTAGGGTATATGTTATATACTTAGAAGAAAGGTAGCTCAGATTTAAATATGATAGGATATACAATGATCAGTCTTACATGGTATGTGATTCTAAGTATTTTTTTGAGATCTATAGGCATGCTAACCCTAATATTTAAGCACAATTGAGTGATTTTTACATGCATCGGTATGTTGTGCCACATGACACAAAGTATAATCCTAATATATACCTAGGGGATGTCCAATTGAATGCCTTTACCTCATACATCCTCAATGAAATAAGAAGAAATAAATAGGTTGAGGACTATCAAGAGAAATAAAAAGAGGCTACCCTAATGATTAGGGGTGAATATACTAATTTAGAAGCTATAATAGAAGAATGGATTAATTTTATGAATGTAGATAATCCATGAGCATGGGTCACAAACAAAGAAGTAGAGGTCCAGAACCACTACTTGAGCCTCATGAAGGAAAATGAAAAAAAAAAATGGTTTCCTATTTACACAGATGGGCAGAGATTTTAGATACCCTAAAATGAAAAGAACCTTATTCCCCTCAGAACCTCAAAGAATCAATACACAAAGTATCTATGTACATTGAGATTGTTAGGAAAAGAAGGATAAGTTGGTCAGGTTGATGTTTCATCCACCCATATTTTGGTTCTCGATATCTAATTGGGAAGGGAATGTGCTAGTTGACAGAGACGTAGAAAAGAAAAGGTGGAAAAGCATAGATGATGCTAAAGGGTTTTATATCTTTGAAGGGATGGGATGTATTAAGCCCTTATATTTTAGGAAATATTGTGGGTTCAAAATGCAAAGAAGTCTTGTTCGAGGACAAGCAAGAGGTTAAGTAGGAGGTGTGATGAGGCCACTAATTGTTCTATTTATAGCCTCATCTATACCTAGTTGTATATCTTTTTCCTATATAAATCCATAGAACTATCCATGACTCTTGTAAATGAATGAATTAATGATTATATGTGTGCATTAATATAAACATGTTGTTTTATGGATCAATGATGCTTTTTCTTTGATTAGATTATACTTGTGTAACCTTATTTAATAGATGTTTGAAGGGTAGAATAATACTGCAAGAATCTTACTTGGTCACAACACTTATAGAGAAGCCCATAGACTAAGGGGCTTCCATCATGTAGTAGCTACCAACCTATAGGTTTCCACCTTTAGGTTTCCCATAAAAACTACAAGCTTTCACCTACAGGTTTCTTATAGCAACTGCCAAGCTACAAGCTTTCCACCTACAGGTTGCCAATAGCAACTAAAAGTTTTCACCTATAAGTTGCCCATAACAACTGTAGACTTTCACCTATAGGAGCCTTCAGCCACTACATAGAACTAACTATTGCTATGATAATAAGTAATTAGTTTTTAAGGACACGTCCGACTATCTTAAAAATAAAGTAAATGATTGAAAAGGATCCTCCATAATAGCTGTATGAATCCCTCACATGTATAGAAAGTTGGATGTGATTCCAAAAGATGAATATGATAAGGACAATGGAAAGGAGAAAAAGAAGCAAAATAACAAAATGGAATATATTGTCCTTTACCCAGTCAGGGCTAAAAACAAGTAACTTTAAGTTACTAACCACCTAAAGGTTGACTCAATTAGTTGTAAAGTATTTGTACCTTTTCTAGTTTAGTGTTTACTTATATAATTGAGAAAATTCAATTCTTATACACTTATTATAGAGGGTTTCTATGACTTTACCTGATGAAATAATAGCTGCAGAGTTTTCCTCTTTGAACTACTTTACCTTTGGTGCGTTGAGAAGTGTGAATGATTGCAAAAATGGCATCGAATCCCAAGTATATTTACTACTGAGCTCAATCACCTCACTATTAATGTCAATTCCTATAAAATATTTCATTATATATCTATATTTCAAGTTTGAATACATGCATTTGATTTTGGGAAATTGAATGGTTCATGTTTAGAGGTGTAATCATTGCCACTGATGATTTAAATGCTTTGACATCTTGTATTGTAGTAGCAATCTATCATATCAAGACTATTGTGGGGTAGTGGTATGGTAGAGTTAGCATTTTACTCTCTCTGTTATACTGCACACCTTCACTTTGCTTGTTATGGGACAGTGGGTCAGATAGTCTCATATTGCCACCCCGTGCACACCCCTTTAACCTCCCGTGAGATGACGTGTTAATATTAGAAGTTGAGTGATTGTTTATTGCCATGCTACTGTGTCAATATTTACCCCTTGTAGGGCTATGATAGTAGATTTTTTATTTATTTTGGGTGGGAATATAGGGGTATATTATGAATGTAGTATTTTAGATATCAATTTATTGAAAATATTAAACAATTTTCTAATTTTTTAGTCTCTTAGTTTTAGTTTTCAGTGTCAATCAGACCTAAGAGATCATTTCTTTGTTTGTAATGAGGAGGCTTAGTTAGGTAGAGAGACTTTTAGCATAAAAATCAGGGATTTAATCATTGGGCTCAAAGCTAGTTATGATAATGAAACCAAACAAATTTTAGAGGTTGTAACATAGGGGTTGTCATTTTTCAAAAGTTTGCCTAAGTATGGGACCCTTGTACCTTGAGGATTTTGGTCTTATAATTTGTCATTGACCTCTTATTGCAGTTCCAGTCTTTTAAAGTTCTTTCACTACAAGTTGATGAGAAAATTTAAGTTAGGGGGTTAATTGACTAGCACCTTTGCCATTGCTATCAAAGGGGGAGAATTGAAGCAACAAAACATAGCATGATTCGAAACAACATGATAGTACTAAAGTTAGGGGGAGAATAACAATAAGGGGGAGAATGACAGGGAGTTCTACTTGTCTTTTCACACAAATTATTTAATAGTATAGGTTAAATATTTTGTTCACCTAATGTTAAGATATCTATATGTATTATTAAATCATAGATATTCATTATTTTTTCCTTCACACAAGCATATTCAATGCATGTGAAGGCTAAAAGTTGTATTAAAAACTAAAGCTATCTAAATATAAGAGAAATGACTACAATTTATTGTCAGGATTTTAAAGAGTTGTTTACTTTCATAGGTATCTTGTGCATTATTTGATACCTTTAGACCTTGCTTGCTTCTTTTCATATCTAGCAGTTCTAGAGAAGTTAGAAAAGTCTAGCATCTAGAAAACATATATGACATACAAGAAATTATATTCTAACTAAACAAAATTAATTTCAACCAAAGTAAGAAAACTAAGAAGAAAGATTGAACCTAACTTTAAATACACTTCAAATCAATAGTGAACATCTTAGGTTTTGTATACAATGTACCAGAAGAATAATGATAATTACATTCAAAAATGTATCAATAAAATAATAGTGAATAAGCACACCTATACTCAGATCTTTATTACATTCAATAATAAATTAAGCCATACATATAACCAAAATTTAGGTGACAAGCTAACAAGTTAAGGTGACAAAACATCATCATAATCATCTACATTGCCAGCAAGATCAGAATCCTGATCACTCATGTCTACATCTACTTGATTTTCTTCTGACATGCAATATATTGTCTCTTCCAATCTCTTCATTGGTAATCAAATTCTCTTCTTTAAACACTCCATCATCATCTTCAACCAATTATTCAGAATGTTTCTTGTAAATTATCATATTGCCCATCAAACATTATATCGATAATTTCCATGAATTTTTGTTTCAAACAAGAATATGTTTGAATGACATATGACCATTTTGGGCTTCTTACATCATTAATTAGAAATGATTAGTTAATTTTAAGAGGGGAAACATACAGCGCATCCATCTCTAATAAAAATTATCATGTATTTGTGCGTACAAATCCATACTCATCAAATTGTACTATGGATGGTCATATAAACTTACATTTTATTAATATAGGACTATTTTCACCAAAATCCACTTGAATAATTTCTTGGATAAATCCAACATAAAAAAATTTCTCAGTTTCATGAAGAAATTCAGCACTAACAACATAATCACAATTTGTCTTTCCTTTGTCTTTTTCTCTCACTCTTTAATGAATACCATAGGCCCACATTGCACTAAAAGGCATAGCCCATAAATGTGGAGATTGTGAAATCTCACTTTCCTCCATTGTTATATCTTGACCTTCTTTTGCATCATTGATTGCATTAGCAATCCATTCTTCAAATTTTGGAAAAGAATCACCTCCAATCAAATCATGATGTCTACACTTTTGAGGTCGATGTTGCATCTAAATTTTATTCTCTTTTTCATATTTTATACATAGAATATTGACATACGAATAGTAAGATTAATAATATAAATGTGTAAATGCAATTGAGTAAATAAATTATTGTGTAAATTTTTTTTACCTACATCACTTATCGAATGAAGATGTGTTTTGAATAATATAAGCATGTATCACACTTTAATATTGATGTGATAGCTTGAAGCAATATCCATTTGCTTTTAATACTTCACCTGTAACTCTCTTATCTTCATCATCATCCCATACATGTTGATTGAAATTTTTAAAACCCATCATATATTTTATGCAAAATTTGATGGCCTCTTGCATTGAATATCCTTTAGACATGTTGCCTTCTGGTTTTACCCTAGTACGAACAAAGTTTTTCAAAACCTTCATATATGATTCTATAGGATACATCCATCTCGTTCTTACTGGGCCACAATGATCTAGTTCATATTCTATATGTATCAAAAGATGTATAGAAATGTTAAAGATTATTGGTGGAAATTCCCATTCTAATAGATAAAGGATTTCAACAACCTCCTCCCTCAAAATATCAAAGTTTGAAGGATCTAATACATGTAAAATCATTCTCTTTAATATTAGGCCCAACCTTATAATTGCCAATCTTGGCCCCTTTTCCAAACTTGATATATTTACCACAATAGGTAAAATATTCTTGAATATGACATGATAGTCATGGGTCTTGAGTCCTCTTAAGATATTAATGTTAGTTTGGCTTCTAATACTACTACTTACATATCCAGTGGGAAAGTGAGTCTGAGACATCAACTGTAAGAATTGTGCATGTTTTTCCTTTGTCCAAACTTAAGGAGCACTAGGTTTTCTATATTTTTCATCATCATATTTTTTAACCCAAATATTTTGACAAATCTTTAGTTGTCAAAAGTCTTCACATGATGAAATAGTATCAAAAGTACCAAAAAGAGTTTCTATAATACCATAGGCTATATTTTTCTTAGTAAGCATAAAGTCAACAGTATGCCTAATAACTATATCATTAAAGTATGGTAACTTATAGAATATGCACAACCATTTTACACTGCTTGTCAGGATATGAAACACCGGAAGCACACAATTGATTACCAAACCAAGCAACTTAATATGCGAAAATTAACCAGAATCACAAGTAACTAGAATTCAGAATAACACAGAATATGAGAGACAATACACAACTTGTATTAATACTCATACAAAAAAGAATACAATAAAGAAGATGCCACTTCTTCTCCACCACCTCTTCAGAGGTTTCCCACACCTCAAGTGAACAATAATTCTCTCCTCAAAGCTCTCTCTCTCAGGTCCCAACACACAACTCAAACACAGAGTTGGTGTTCACCTCCAGTGCTCCACGCACTCCACAAGTACTCAAGGTACTTCAAGTAGATCTCCCATGAACCTACAATAACCTGCACCTCAACAGACCATACTTATGGAAGGAACTGCCTTGCCTTCCTCTCTGCTCTATTTGAGTACACACCTATACTCCAAGTAGATCCTGCCTGATTTTGCTCCTTGTTGTGTTGCTGTCTTATCTGATCTTGTACACCTGCAAATCAACCTAGTTCTACACACCTGTGAACCTTGTCTGAAGGAGCTATTTTCTCTCTTACTCCCTAGCACAAGTTTCCAATACAACCATGAGTCTATTATATAGATCTCATCCAAACAATAATTAGACATCTAATTACAATAATTAGATCTACAGCTCTCAGTCTAAAAATAGCTCTCATCATGCAAACACTTGGTTCATCAACTGACTGCCTGTAATATACTCATAGTCGAACCACACAGGCGATCGATGTCGGTCCCTGTCCACCTAGGGGTCACCAACGCCAGCCGATCTTTGACCGACGTCGGTTGCTTCCTTGTCTAATCCTGCCGTCGTCGGTTGGCCTGACCGACGCTGGTGTCTATGACACTCCATAACTCTTAACCTGTGATCTCCATGTCTCCCATGTCAAAGAATTTCGCTGCTCCAAACTCCTCATGACATACCACTGAACTAACCTTACCCTTAGCTCAGCAAAACCCTGTATGTCTGAACCTGTACCAAGTTCATCCTCCACATACAACAATAGGATAATGTTGTGACCATCATCCACCTGGTAAGACAAACACAATGGTTATACTGACATTGACTAAAGCCCTGCTTTGTCATCCACCTGGTACCACCTGTCAGTCCTGTCCCACTGTCCTGCAGTTCCCTCAAGACCATATGCCTGGTCTTCCGTCTCACGTGTCCGTTCACTCTATTCTTCAACTAAGGAATCCATTTGTCTCTATACTTTCACACTGGCTGGCAACCCTACCAAAACTCCCATTTGGTTCTGCATCATATCCCTACCATGCTCCCACCTATTTCCTAGATCCTTCCTGCTCTACAATCAGCAACGAGTATAAAGAAGAGGAACAATGAATTTTAGGGCCTACTTACGTCTTCAGTCCTCTGTATGGGTGTTTGAGACTCCTTGACAGAGTGCTGTCCACCTAAAATCTGTTACCGTGATCGACCTCGATCACTCCATAGTCTGCATCTGATCGACATCAATTCCCATGCGTCTGTCCCTGACTACCGACCCTGTCGACGTCGGTGTCCCTGTTGTCGACGTCGATCCTCATGACCGACGTCGGTCTTACCTACTGCCGACATCAGTCCTCCTGATCGACGTCGGTCTTACCCTGCCCGACATCACCGGCTTCAGTCTGCACATGACTGACATCGGCACTTGTCTGTTCGACACCGGTTCCTCCTGACCGACACCGGTATCTGTGTTCACCTGTGAGTGATGAATTTTTACCCGCGAGCTCCTTTGAATCAAAACCCATATCCAAACTGCTCTGCTCAAAAGTATCCAACACCATCCACTGGTTTCTATCCGCCATCTCCTCAATAAACACCAAGGCTTTCCAGTTCTTAAGCCTGCCAAATATATCTATCTTCTGCTTAAGAACATGCATCTCCTTCCTACTCATGTGACCAAGCCTATGAAGCCACGTCTCTGCAACAGAAGAAGAATCAGTAATATAAAAAAGTAGATAAAGAGTACCTGTTTTCTTACCACGAGCTAATTCAAGTGCATCCACTGTGAGAGTTCTTGTGCATCTCTCATCACCCAATTTTTTTGAAGAAATTAGCCATATCTCCAAACCTGGGACCTGCGTGACCTTCATCAACACCTGTGTGTTGGCTGCTTGCAATTTCAACTTCACTTCCCCTTTGCCAAATCTTTGGCAAGGCTCACCAGCTCCTCTACCTGGGGCTGCATGGAAAGAGGCAACCGAATCTATTAACCAAGATTCAACTTTATCCAAGAAACCTCCCAGAGCATCCTGTGCAACAACACCTGCTACATCTGCTTCTTCAATTCCTTCATGCTGATCTGCTACCAACCAACAATATTCTTTTATCTACTCTTTCTTTCCATGGGACCGTAAGTGACCATCTATGCTTTTCAACTCCTCCATTCTTAGCTTACTTTCATCTGCCATTACTCTACTCCCACTCAATCAGAAACCCCTGAGAGTGACCTGTAACCAAACACAAACCCTGCTTCCTGCAACCTTAGCTCTGATACCACTTGTCAGGGATATGAAACACCAGAAGCACACAATTGATTACCAAACCAAGCAACTTAATATTTGGAAATTAACTAGAATCACAAGTAACTAGAATTTAGAATAACATAGAATATGAGAGACAATACACAACTTATATTAATACTCATACAGAAAACAATACAATAAAGAAGATGCCACTTCTTCTCCACCACCTCTTCAGAGGTTTCCCACACCTCAAGTGAATAGTAATTCTCTCTTTAAAGCTCTTTCTCTCAGGTCCCAACACACAACTCAAACACAGAGTTGGTGTTCACCTCCAGTGCTCCACGCACACCACAAGTGCTCCACGCACTCCACAAGTACTCAAGGTACTTCAAGTAGATCTCCCATGAACCTGTAATAACCTGCACCTCAACAGACCATAATTATGGAAGGAACTGCCTTGCCTTCCTCTCTGCTCTATCTGAGTACACACCTGTACTCCAAGTAGATCCTGCCTGATTCTGCTCCCTGTTGTGTTGCTGTCCTATCTGATCTTGCACACCTGCAAATCAACCTGGTTCTACACACTTGTGAACCTTGACCTTACACACACATACACCTGTAGATCAATGATCTTACTTACCATGTAGATCTCCTATAAAGGCCATGCTCACCTGATGACCAAGATCATACATACATGAAGAACCCTGTTGATTCTCCAATCCAGCACTCACCTTGGTACTGTGGCACTAGGAGGAACACACCATTGCTCTACCTCTCTCTGAAGGAGCTGTTTGCTCTCTTACTCCCTAGCACACATTTCCAATACAACCATGAGTCTATTATATAGATCTCATCCAAACAATAATTAGACATCTAATTACAATAATTAGATCCGCAACTATGAGTCTAAAATTAGCGCTCATCATGCAAACACTTGGTTCGTCAACTGACTGCCCATAATATACTCGCAGTCGAACCACACAGGCGACCGACGTCGGTCCCTATCTACCTGGGGGTCACCGATGCCGGTCGATCTCTGACCGACGTCGGTTGCTTCCTGTCTCCTACCTGCCGTCATCGGTTGGCCTGACCGACGCCGGTGTCTGTGACACTCCGCAACTCTTCTGCAACCTCCTCCATGTCTGCATCAGTGAAGCTTTTAGCTCCACAACCTAACACTGATTTCATTACATGGATCATATCTACTACTAGCAATCCCATTATTTTCAATTATAAATGATATTCTTTTTTGTCTATTCTCAGTAATTTAATCACCCATTACTAGCAATGGTGCTTCATGATTCTCTTCTTGACCATTGAAACATGTTTTTTGTCGATGATATAGATGATACATTTTAAGGTAAGCATGATGTCCATAATAAATAAACTTACACAAACTTCTTGAGTGCCTCACAAAATCCTTAAAGTTGCAAGCAGGACATCCATGGTATCCATGAACAATGAGACCAAACAATGTTCTATATGCAGGAAGATCATGAATCATAAACAATAAGGAAGATCTTAAAGTGAATTTGATTGAATGACCTTCCCTTAAAGATTGAATTACTTCAATTCCTTTCCACAATTCCATTATCTCATCATATAATGGCTCTAGATAAGCATCGATTGTATCAGAAGTCACACTTTTCTTTCCTGGTATAATCAATGATAGCATTAAGAAAAATAGTTTAGTTGCTAACCATGGAGGCAAGTTATAATTTATTAAAAAAAATGGCAAAGTTGACCATTTATTACTTTGATCTAAGAATGGGTTGACCCCATCTATAGCCAAACCCAACCTTATATTATGAGGATCTTGAGAAAAATCAAGCCATCTATTATCAAATTCCATCAACATCTTAGAATCATGAACATGTCATTACTTTCCATTGGTGTTCTTATTTTGGGCATCCCATTTCATAAGTTCAACAATGTCTTTACACCTATACATTCTAAGTAATCATGGGATTTTTAGAAAGTGGTGAAGAACCTTTCTAGGAACCATAACTAATTTCAACCCTTGTCTATACCTCACTTCATGACATTTTGGACATGCACTCTCACTTGCAAGATTAGTGTGAAATAATACACAACCATTCACACGTGTGGATGTTTTCATGCCCTAAGCCTAGCTTAGTGATTTGCTTTTTACATTGACTTCATTTTGTTGGCAATGTGGAGTCATGTGGTAACAACTAAATTAATAATGCCAATAGCTAATCTACACTCTCATTTGTCCAACCAAGCACCAAATGCAAGTTAAGAATTTGAAGGATTGTTGTCAAATGACTTAACTTGAAATTAGCATACACAAGCTTTAAAGCATCCTCCATCAACTTGGATTAATCATTGTTTAGACCCTCGTTCAACATTCTATCAACTTCAAACCCTTTGTCTAACATTATTGCCTTTTCATCTATGCTTGGTGCCTCTTCATCTATGTTTGTTACCTCTTCATCTCTCACACTCTACAATTCTATCATATCTTCATAATAATTGTAATCCCAAGGGATTATACCACTATACACATATCTTATCATATGTTGATAAATCACATTTTTTTTCACCTTTCCACCAAGATAGTCATTACATGAACATGGATATTTTTCCATGTCCCTCTCATCAGGTACTCTCACATCATATGCATGGTATTGATCTGTAGTCGACCTTTGACATTGGTCCATTTTTAATGTTTTGCATTCCAATATTAATTTAGTTTTCTATTTCAAGAAAAAAATAGAAATCTAAAAAACTTTACTTACTCAGGATCTAATATATGTAAACTCATTCTCTTCAACACTCTTCAACACTTACCCAGAATTTAGAGCACTTCATAGAATTAGGATACAAAGCACTCTACAAAATTAGAATTAGAGCACTCTACATGATATAGAGCACTTTTCAATAATTCAAATTCAAGAAATACAATTGGGTATCATTTTATAGAATCAGATGTTCTTTTTATGACTGGAAATAAACAAATGTTATTTTTATGCATGTTTTATTGAGGGCCTTCCTTGTCTAGATGATAATTAAAGAAATGCTTTAGCAATGGAACATGGAATTTATGCTTGCTCTATTGATGAACCACAAGCAATTAAACATATGGCAATCTTTTTAATGTTAATGAATACACAAACACTAACAAATAGGGTAATAAATTCTTTGTTGTAACTTTGAGCATTAATTACTAGCATAAATTATTAACATGTTGAGATAAGATGACTTGTTCTAAAAATTGATATACTCCCATGTGTGGACATATAATATCAATTAAAATAGCTTGGTGGCCACATTGATTTGATGAACTAGCATAACTTTTAACTATGCCATATGAGACCATCTTCTAGGATTCTATGCAATTAATAGATTAGGCTTGCACACAATGTTACCCAAACATTGAGGTCTAGGCTAGGAACATGAGCCCATGGTTTAGTGGAAAAGTGATAAAAGGGATTGAAATTTGGAATCATGTTACAATTTCAATTCCCATATGCTTCAAAATGCGTAGAGGAAACTAATGAAAAACTAGTATGCTAAAATTTGAATTGCATGTATGGTTCTGGTACTTAGTTGCCTATGTAACTACTGTAAGTTACACCAACCAATAACAAACTAATTATGATGTACATTCACTACCCATGCCATGAAGACTTAGTGTGAAGGAGCCTTAAGGATTAGGTTGGTGAATTGGTTAAAAAAGTAAAAATTAATACCAGACCCATGCATGATAACATGAAACACAAATAGTTAACTTCAAGATGTAATCACTACATTGTATTGATTATACAATGAATAAAAGCATCTAATTCTTTCATAATCTCAAGAAATTCAAATTTTTACATGGTAGTCAATGTATTATGACAAGATACCCTCCTATTTATGTAACTCATCTCTTATAATACATCAACTGTGTTCTCCTAGTTAGATATAGTTGCCAATCAGAAAGCTATAGATTTTGTGTTTAAGGTAATGAGGGTTTTGAATTACTTCTGAATTCACTACAGAGGGAATCCCCAAATTTGAATTCATTGTAGAGGGCCTAACTGACTTCAAATTCATTGCAACAAACTCTGAATTCCTTCTAGCCTTTTTAGAAGTCTCTAGGTCCTCTCCAAATAAGCTTTATCACCCATGCAAGTAGTTGTTATACTTATATGCTAAAACCCAAAATGCCTCATTCCATAAAATTGGCACACAAACCCTCTCTTTTTAGCTTCAGCTCCATTAATAATTAACAAACCCTCCTTATATTTGTAGAGGTGCATTACATAAATAATGCCAATTGTACTCCCCACTCCCCCATCAAATTTCCTCTGTCAAATTCTGCACTCTACTATTTCCCTATTCACTATTAACCTTATACGCACAATACAACCCACTCCCACCAATAATTTCCCTATTCGCTATTAACCTTATACGCACAATACAACCCACTCCCACCAATAATTTACCAATTCAAAATTTTTTTAATTACCCATTTTAATATCATATTGTCTAATTTTTATTTGTGTGACTAATTATTTAGTCATTTTTATTTGTGTGACTAATTATTTAGTTGTGTTTTTTACCTGATGATCAAATTAGTCATTTATAGCTGTGTTGTAGAAAAATTAGTAGAATTTAGTCATTTTTAGTTGTCGTGACTAAAAATTTTAGTCACGTAGTCATTTATTTGCCAAATTCTACTAGTGGCAGTTTGATCTCAATCGATAGAATGGCTTCAAAGCCAAAAACTAAAGAGTAAGGTGTTACACCTATAGGTGTGTGGACATTGGTATGGTAGGCCCATAAGGTAGGAAATAATTACAAGTGCCATTATTGGCCAAATTTATTGATAATTTTCTTATAATTTTAACAATGGTCTTATTATATGAATCAACTTAGCCATTACCTTGAGGGTAACATGGAATAAACCATCTGTGTTAATATAGAACTTTGTACAACCATTATCAGATATATTGGAAGAGGGAATGCCATAATGGTATATGAGGTGTCTTAGGATGAATTTGGAGATATGATTGTCAATTATGTAAGTGAGAGGGATTACCTCAACCCACTTAATGAAGTACTCGGTGATAGTTAGGATATGCTTATGGCCTCATAATAAGTGGGGTTTATCTTACCAATGAGATCGAGTCCCCATGTAGAAAATATCCAAGGAGAATTAATCGACTGAAGCACCCATGAGGGAATGTGAATTAAATCACCATGATTTTGGAAAGCAAGGCACTTTTTGACATGAGCACACACATCTACTTCCATTGTGGTCCAGTAGTGTCCTATCCTAAGGAGTTTATTATCAAAGACCATTCCACTTGTGTGGTCCCCATAAATCCCTTCATGCACATCTTTAAGTGTTAATTTAGATTCACTTGAGTTTAAACATCACAGTAACATCCCATCATAGCCTCTATGATAGAGTGTACCACTGAGTAAAGTATAACAAGATGCATTATGAATAAAGGACTTATGTTGGTTGCATGATAGGTTAGTGGGAAGAATGTGGTCTTATAGGTAGTAATATACATCTTAGTACCAAAGGAATTAGGACCAATAATATTGCATACCACCTCAGTGTCTAGATGACTATAAGCTTACATAATAGGTTTCCAATAAGAAAATGATATTCTTGAACATTGAAAGGTATCTCTATTAAAAACCCAATTGTAGCCATGGCATTAGTTGATCTATTAGTGGCTTTAGGTAATTAATCAAAATGGATACATTAAAAGTGTTGTTTGATATTATCAAACATGCCTTTTTAGGGCATGAGATTCTCATCCTTTATTTTATATTGGTTAATAACCTGATTGATGGTCAATTATGAGTCACTATAAGCAACCAATTTTTGAATGTTCCATTGTACTACAAGGTGAAGCCCTATAATAAGTGCCTCATGTTTCATAATATTATTGGTGCATGGGAAAGTAATTTGGAATACCTTAGGAATGAGATCGTGAAGGATACATCAAAGTATAACAGATTCCATTAACATGATTATTCGAAATTGAAGACAAATTCATCTGGGAAAATCATGGTTAAAGAATGCACATCTAAAAAAGGTGTTGTGACAAGTTGATCTACAAGTAATTGGCTTTTAATGGCCTTATGATTAGTGTATTCAATGTCAAACTCACTGAGGAACATGATCCATTTAGCCATGTGACCTATAATGTTTCTTTAGAAAGTAATTACTTAAGGGGATCAACCTTTGTAATAATAAGGGTCTTGTTTAGCATATAGTGACATAGCTTCTATGATGCAAATACTAATACAAGGAATGCCTTTTTAATAAATGCATAATTGTGTTCATAGGTGACCAGTGTTCTACTTAAATAGTATAATGTGCATTCTTTTCCTTGGTCATCATGTTGGGCCAACAGTTCCCCCAATGCATGTTCAATTACTATGATATAAAGTAATAAGGGCATACCCAACATTTGTAGGACCAATAATGGTGGGTTTTCTAAAATGATTTTTAGTTACTCAAAGGCATTTTGATAGTTGGCATTCCATTTAAAATTGGTGCATTTCTTCAAGAGGTGAGTGAAAGGAAGGCAATGATCAATAAACTATGAAATAAAGTGACGAATAAATTAGATTTTACCCAGTAAACTATGGAGTTGTTTCAAATTAGAAGGGGGAATAATTTATGTGATGGCATTCACCTTGGATGGATCAACTCCAATTATTTGGTGGGAAATATTTAAGCCTATCAATTTTCCTATAGTGACTCTAAATACACATTTCTTTGGGTTGCGGTACACCTTGTACTCACATAGTCTCTCAAATATTCTCCTTAGAACTTCTAGATGTGTAGCTTGTGTTATTGACTTTACCAGGATATCATCAACATAATATTCAATAATGTCATGCTTCATGTCATGGAAGATGACAATCATGGAACATTGGTATGTGGCACCAACATTTTTTAGACCAAAATGGCATGATAACAGAATGTTCCCCACAAAGTGGTGAACATTGTTTTGTGTTGATCCTTTGATGCAATATTGATCTGTTTGTATCCTAAAAAGACATCTATGAGGGATACCATTTCATAACCTATTATTGAATCTACAATAATGTCAATGTTTGGTAATGGAAAATCATCTTTGGGAATTTCTTTATTGATGTCCCTAAATTTGATGCATAGACAAATGACTTTTGGTTTATTACTAATTGGAATAATATTAGATATCCTTTCAAAATAATCAATTGGTCAAATAAATCCGACCCCCAATAACTTTCTAATTCTTACTTGACTATTATAGCAATTTGTGGATGTATTTTCTATAATTTTTGTTTAATGCGCTTGGTATCTGAGTGTAAAACAATATGTTGTACAACTAGAGATAAATCCAACCTAGGTATATATACGTAATACCATGAAAATATGTCAATGAACTCTCAAAGAATAATATTAATAATAAATTCATGTTAATCTATAGTGAGGGATGCACCAATCTTAACCATTTTAGGATAATCAACTGTACCAATATTGGATTCAATGGTATCTTCCACTAGCAATGTAGAACCATCTTCTAAGAAATTTGGCACAAAGGAAAACTGATTTTCTATATCTGATTGTGGGCCAACGGGTCTACTCATGTAAGAAGAATATGAATCCCCTAATTTAGGTAAGGACTATTCAATGAATGTTTTTGGGAAATCCTAAACTAATTTTATAAATACTTATTATTCTTATACACCTATATCTGATCCAGAGATAATATGTGAGATTGTAGGACTCTAAACTTATTAAGGAGGAAGGTGAACCTCCCCATCCATTGGTGCTTGAAACATGTTTTCACTAAAGGACTTGTCTTCTTATTTACTTTTTACCTAGTCCAAAAGCACCTTAGAGATATTTTCACTAGAGGACCTCAATGTTTGATTTTATTTATTTTTTTAACGAAGGAAGTTCACCTACCCTCCAAAGTAGGTAGTAGGGTCTAACTTTATCTCAAATCCTTGTTTGTGATCTCTAATTGACAGACCATGTCTAAGACTCAGGAATTCTGATAATGTTTCTTCATTCTAGAAGTCATCTAATGGTATGGTGTGATCTTATTGATCCCAATTTATTAATTTAGAGTAATGGAGGATAAGATAAAATTTAGGAGAGGATGTGAAAGTGAGAATGACATTGGTATAAAATAAATTTATGTCGATGAGCTCATCATAGATACTATAATAGGACTTTGCATCACTACTAGGATCATGTTCATTAGACTCTAAAGTATTATCACTTTCAAGATTTGAGGGGTCACCCCTAGGTGGTTTCTATCAAATAATTTGTCTACTTTTGTGTTTAGTAGTAGAAATAGGCTTAATAATACCTTGTTGAGTTGGTACCAAGCCTTTCCATTTATAATCTTGATGCTTCATGATTTTTTTAGGAATAGGATACTTTGTAGTTTGGTAACAAGAGGTAAATTCATCAATATACAACTAGGAATCCTCAGAACTGATGGGTAAATCTTGATCTAACGAAGTCTTTTTGAAAAATATAAGAGAGCCTTTGGGATGAGGCCCACTATTTTTGCACCATTCCATGTTAGGCCTATCATTAGATTTAATATCCTTGGGTCTAACATAGGATTTAGGATACTTTGAAAATTTGGTAATGTGGAAGGCATCCTAGATGTTGTATGTACCAATACCTATATCATAAATAATGAAGTGGAAGGAAATTTGTGGGATAGAGTGTAAAAAGTAGAAGAAAGGTCACTTGGGTTAGTGTAATTGAATTTGGGAGATTCAAGAGTTTCAACCTTGGCCTTTTTAGAAGCATGTTTAGTACTAGGACACTAATTATATTAACCATACTCAACTTCTAAATGCTTGAAATAATGTTATGGCTATAAGTCACCAGGAATAATGACCTCCATTCTAGAATGGAGGATATGGAGGCATTGGTGAAGTGTGGAAGGAACTGCATGTACTTTCATAGATTAAAGGGTGCCCAAGGACCAAATATAAGATAGTTTAATGTCAATGACATGGCAAAGGGTATCATGAGTGATGGGTCCAATGACAATTGGTAATCAAATAGTGCCCTATGAGTCCCTCTCTATGTCATCATATGCCTTAATCATAATGGTATCTGGTTACAAATCCACTAAAATATACCCCAAGATGTCTATTAGTTTCAATAAAGCTATATTAAGACCTACACCATTGTTTATGATAACCCACTTAATCTTGTGGTAGTTTATGATGGATTCAATATGAAGAGGGATGTTGTGTAGGGGACCAAAAGATGACATGTCACTTTGGTCAAAAGTAAGCTATTGAATGAGGGATAAATTCCCCATAAGTTCTTGGAATGTGGTAGACTCAATGTCATTTGGAACCTTGGATTATTTTAGAAGGTCATGCAAGGTCTCTTTATGGAATTCCAATGTATGTAATAGATCTAAACTAGAAATTTACACCACTGTCTTGTTCATTTGTTCCATAAAATCATATGGCTTTTCATTGGAGGAAGAAGGTTTAGAATTTGGAAACAAGGGGTTTAGGATGGAAGTATTTTTGGATGGAGGCAAAGGACCTTGAACCGTAACCTTTGTAGTCTAGTTGTAATAGTGAAATTTTAATCTGGTAAAGTATTAGGTGAATTAGAGGAAGATGATGTAAGACCTAGTATAGTAACCCATGAGAGCTGAGGTATAATAATGATGTTATGTGTTGAAAAAGAGCCAGTAGGATATGAATGATGAGGTCCCAAAATGGAAGGATCAACACTTTGAGGTGTGATTGAAGGTTGATGATAATTGATTTTAATAATAGCTACATAGTTATTGGTGACATGACTTACACCATTGTTGTAGTTATATACGAAATCATGGTAGCTAATTTGATTAGCTTGTAAATCTTGACCTTGATTATAATTTCCATGATTTTGATTATACCTTTGATTCTGATTCTGATTACCAGATCAATGTTGAGTATTAGAATTGTGCTTTAGAAATGGGTCTTTATGGATACCCATGTTTTGGTTGGATGTCGAAGCAACATCATCTAACTCAATGTCACCTTGCTCTAGTAAATCCTAAATGAAGTTACTTAATTGGACACATATATGAATTCCATGCCCTTTAACATGGTGAAAATCATAATACTCACCTCTATACCATTGAGGTTTTGGTTGGTCCTCTAGAAAAGGATTTGGAGTGGGCCACATGACCATGTTAGTTGTAACTAACTTCTCAAACACTGACTCAATAGATTCATCGAGGTCACTAAAGAATCCATTCTAATATTGTTTTTTTTAGGAGGTGGTATTTGTATTGTAATGGTTAAATTAGATTGATTGTTTTGGATAGGTGGTGGTCACATCGTTTGCATGTGACTTGATTTTGTTACCATATTTCTTACAAAATTATTTTTTTATAAATGGCTTTGGGATTATTTGATATAATTGCTTGTGCTTGTGGAATATCTTAAGATTATACCTAATTCTAAGAATATATAGATTAACCATGCCCTTGTCTATAAGTCCTTTTTCAATTTGCACTCATTTTTCTATAATATCCTTAAATGTGTCAACACAATGAAGTATTATGCTATGAACCACCTTTGAATTCAAATTGGTAGAAAAAATATTAGCTAATTATTTATTTGGAAGTTTATATGGAAAGTGATTAGCTAATATTCTCCAATGCTATAGGTAAGTGTAAAATATTTTCCCACCATGTTGTTTAGCACTACATAAGCCAATCATGGTCAACTCATGATCTATGTTGTAGGATAAATGATTTACAAAAAATTTAGATAGGTCATGAAAGGTGATGATAGATCCCTTTGGTAGGTATAGAAACCACTCTAAAGTTTGTCCACCCAAACTATGTGGAAATAAATAGAGTAATATATGTTACTATATGATAATTCCTAGAAAGACACAATGAACTCTTTCAAGTGTTCTCTAGGATCACCCTTTCCTTTGTATTTATCAAATTTAGGCACCTTAAAATGAGATGGAAAGGGTATTGGAGGATGCTTATGTCAAATGTGTAAGGACATATTTCATCAATTTTGTACTTTTTGCCTTGATTACCTACTTGGAGTCCTAAAATAACTTCCTTTATCTCTTGAAATTCTTGGAAAGTGGGAGCATATAGGATGGAGGAAGGATATTTTGATAACTATTTAGAGTGGGTTGGCTTGATTAAGATAGATAGGCTAATTATGATTAAAATAAGTAAGAACATGTACCCTTTAGGCTAATTTTCTAGGGTATTTCACCCTATAGCCATGATTATACCATTGATAAGGTAATTTTTATTATTGACTAATACTAAGAACATGCTGTTGAGTTGGAAGAATTCACTCGAGATGGGGGAATTTGATGTTGAAATGTAGAAGCTTGTCACAAAGTAAATTGATGTTGGAAAGTAGGAATTTGTTATTGGTTAGAAAGGATGGATTGTGGATTAATATGGACCTATTAAGGATTAATCAAACCCTATTGTTGAGTTGGAGGATTTTCAACTTGCCATGGCAAATAGATCTTGGTTGTTGGTAATGAAGAATTATTGGAAACATATTATTGTGGATCGAAATAAATGAGATTGGGAGTAAGAGGAAATTGTTGGGGTTTTAAATGAACCTATTGTGAACTAGATGCAATTTGTTGAGAGTTCAAAAAATTGTTGCGAACTATAATCAAGGTGTTGGGAATTATCTGCAACTTGTTATTAAGAACTAGATTAAGGGTGCTAGGAACTAGGAATAACTTGATAGGGATTTGGAAAAAATTATGGTGGAGTGATAAATTGTAGTAATGGGTTCATAAGAAGAATCTATTTTGGAGTCATATAGGAATCCAAATTTTATGGGAGATTAGCTAAACAATCTTTTTGTTATTGCTTAATGGGGAGTTTTTTCTCCACAAGTGGAAGAATATTTAAAGATCTAGCAACTAGGGTAGTGACCACACAAGCCATAAGTTGACTAACTTTTTAGAGTTATGAAATTACAAGTTGGTAGTTTGGGACGGGATCTAGAAGTTATCCATTTCCCTTATTTGAGGATTTTAGAATTTGACTAGAAGTTTTCACAAGGGTTTGTCCCTAAATAGAAATTGGCTTTAGAGGCACCTCTTCTATTTGGACATGACTATGCACCTCTTCGGTTCTTAATGGTACCTCATTATATACATGTTGATATACTTATTCTTCTTGGTTTTCATTATCTTGAAAGGACCCAAATGGATCATAAAACCATTATCCCTCAAAATTAGTGTTATACATAGCCCCACTTCTTGTGTATCTAGGCATTTTGGAATCAATCATCTTTGTTATTGAATCAAGATGAGAGATCAAATTAATTTGATATGAACATGTATAATGCTTTGTATAAATAATTCAAAGTGGATGCGTGGATCTTAGAAAATGATGTGAAGTTGAGTTATGACTTGAAATGCCATTGGAATATCTCATGATCAAATTAAAATATTTAAGTTTGAACTTGCCAAAATAGAATGTCAAAAGTATAAAAATGTTTGATTTGAATTAGAGTGAAATACTATAAAGGCCAAAAATGAGTTCTTGAATGTCTTTTAGCCAAATTTGATCTATAAATTTTGAAAATATTTGACTTGATATAACCTTCAAATATGATTAAAGTTTGAATTTCAGAGTGAACTTGAGTTTAAAGTTGACTTTTTAAAAATTATCTTTGGTTGAATTTTAAAAGTTTATTCTAGTATATTTTTTTGAAAGTTGACCTAAGTTGACTTTGGATTAGAACTAGACTTTTGGTTTAAACTGAACTTGATTAGGTTTTTGAATGAGAAATGGAATTTTGGTTCAAAAAAACCTGATTTGGATTTTTTTTGAAATGTATAGCATAATGATACAACATAGATAGAGTACTAACATAAATAGGCAGTGTAATGCTTTAGAATAGAACAAATTTGGCCAATTTTTTTGGCAGAGTAATGCCTTATTGTGTGAGTCTAAAATGCCAATGTTTTGAATTTTAAAAGTGTTTGAATTTGTTTGACGTGTTAGGTGTGTCACACAAAATGAGTATAAGATGGAAAACAATTAATAACTCACATTCAAAACAAACCGTATCTCTAGTGGAAGAACATGTGTGTAATGCAACTACAATCCACATGAATACCTCATTTAAAGTGACAACATATTAGTTTCAACTAACCCTCACTTTGAGTGGCATGTTGTGAAATATTAGGGGAGATTAGTTTCCCTTACACTACAAGTTGTTTATGTTTTAAATATTAATCTAAAATTTTGACATGGGTTTTATAAATGGTCCTCAATATAGATTGTAGTACATGGGGTTCAAAATCTATTGAATAAGAATGAAATGCAGATAATTCACAAGATGGTATAGTCCCTTTATGAGTAATTCAATCGTAAAGGTCTCAGTGAAGTGATACCAACAATTTAAACATCAAAGGTGAGGTTTGATAGCATAACATTAGGGTTAAAACCCTTACTATCATTAAACCCTTTATGGGGAATTTTTATATGCTCTTATTGTTAAGTTCCCTCAATTTATATCACTAACAGATATATGGGGTTGGTACGTATATTGGGAGATGAAAACCCATGTGTAATATCCTAAGAACTCATGAGAAGGAGATGAAATCCACCCACCTTGTGCAGTCAATAAACAAGAAATAGGATAACAATAATCCATGTGTTTTTGGTCACCCAGGCTTCTTAAAGGGGGTAAGTGGAAATCATAAGCATAATATATCATTTATAAGCAAAAAAGTAAAGAAAATATGCAAATAGAGTAATAAATAAATAAAGTGTTCTTAGAGCACCAAATAGAAGTGTCAATTTTTTTATTAAGCACTATATCAAAATGTGAATTGAAAATAGGCTTAGTTTGGTCATAAATCCACTTTATTTGGCTAGTGAAACCTATAATAAACAAGTTAAGAGTTTGAAATGTGGTATTTGACAAGCATGGGAAGTTGAAAATTTAGTTTTTTAGCTCAAAGGAAAATACACAGTTTGATCCTACCATTTAATGGGGTAATAATGCCATTTAGCAAGGCAATCCTACCATTCTATAGAAGAAAAAACAATAAACAAAGACCTAGTGATTCTAATGATTAGTGTGGAAATATCACCAATTAGTAGGATGGTATCATCATTTTGTAGGGCATTCCTACTGATATTAGAAAATGATAGAAAATAAGAAAAAATAATGTTGCCTTAGTGATCCCGCCATTTAGTAGATCGATCTCATTATTTATTAGGGCAATCTCATTGATTTATATTTGGAATGTAACATCTTATTACTGCCATTTTTTGGTGTAATATCATTGATACACAGAGCATTCTTGATAATGCATAGGGCATTATTGTCATTTTCCTAAAGACACATAGAGATAAAAAAATAATGTAAGACTGATATTGCCATTACACATGTTTATATAACTGATTACAAGAGTGATCCAATAAAACACAGAGCATTTCCATAAATTTGTAGAATATGAAAACACTGAAAAATTAGTAGAAAAGAAGAAAAAAAACCTAAAAATGTTTTTTTTTTGAATTTGGAAGGTGATGGAATGTTCTCAATAGGATTTTGGGGTGTGTCAATCCCACCAAGCATTTCAAATGTAGATCACGAGTATAAGAGAGGTTATTTCATTGTTAGTGATTCAAACTAAAACAAATTGACAAACATAACATCTCAAGCATGATACCTCGAAGGGGCAAGGTCTATGAGGATGAAAACAAATAGAAAGACATAAACCAAAAGCCATACCTTTCTAATGGATTTGTTCTCCAAGTTGGATTGTAAGTGTGTTTGTACCTAGATTGTAAAGATAGGAGCCTTTATCAATTTCATTTTTTCATTTTTACAACATCTCCCCTTGTCTATGAATGGTTTTTTTTGATTAATGTGAGGGATTGTTAAAGCTCTTGATAGATTTTTGCATAGTAAGTCTACACTCAAAATCTTGTTTAGAATGTTAAATGGGCCTTGTATTTATTGATTTGTTAGATTGATTATTACTATCATATCAAAATCGAGATGCATGTCAAAAATTTAGTACAATTTGGCTAATAAATGTCATTAATATTTGGGGTTTAGGTCTACATTTATTAGGCACAGGTTTAATTTTTTGATATTTCTTGCCTTTATGTTAATCTTTAAAAATTTATGTGTGATGTCATAATTTAGATATTTTTTAAATATTTGAATATTTCATAATTAAAAATTAGCCAAATTCAATGGATTTTATGCTTAGCCTTTTGATTTGATTTGATAGGCTAATTAATCTAGATTAGCTTCCATGTGATTTATGCAATATCAAAATTTGAATATTTGTTATACTTAATTTCTCTAAAACATCGCTTATAAAAAATAATTTGGCTTAGAGTGAATTAGATGAAGCTAATAGTTGGTTACAGTGCACTACCCCAACCAGGGATGCCCTGATGTGTTTTAGAAGATGCATGTTAAGTGTGTAGCTAAATTTTGGTGTTTCAATAATTTCTAACTTGACTTACATATTGTTACAAAAAGTCATTCTAATTTTAATTTTTACAAAAAGTGATGAGAGTTGAGTGTCTACAACAAGTGTTTAAATATTTGTTGTAAATTTGTAGCGTGATCTTATCAATGTTTACATTTTGTGAGTAAATCATAAATATAGTCCTCAACAGTTTTATGGATGGAATCATGAAAAATGTGTGTCACTACCCTTTGATATGTTACTCCTACATTTTTGAGTCTCAAGGGCATGAAAGCATAACAAAATATTCCCCATGGGGTGTTAAATGTTATTTTTTCTTAATTTGTTGGTTTAATTTTGATCTGGTTATAGCCGACAAAACCATCTATCAATGAATATGTTTCATATCTATTTGTAGAATTATTGATCATGTTGATGTTGGGTAAAATAAATTCATATTTCAAAAAAACTTTTTTTAAGTGATGATAATCAATGGGAATGTCACCATTAGGCTGAGTGATGTGTAAAATTTTATAAAACTAATCATAAAGTGTAATGACTCTTGTGAAGCCCACATCTAAGAGTCTTTTAATTTCATATTTTACTAGTAATGCCACATTGGGATGCATTTTACAATTTTTTTATTTAACTGGTTTTGCATCTAGATATAGTAATATATTATGCATTGCCACTAATGGGTTAATCCCAAGAATATCTAAATAATCCCAAGTAAATAATCATAGGTAATCATGTAGGACATGCCGATAGGTTTTACCATCATCTTTTTGCATAATTACAGTGAGTAATATTGGTCTAGGATCTTTATCTCTTTCATAGTTATATTGTATTATTTCTTCATTAAGCAAAGTGGATCTTTATGCGATATATGGTATAATATGAATAGTGTTAGATGCATCATGTTGGATATTAGAATTATTACTCTCACCAAAGTAATCATTAGCATAGTTGGCATATGGAAACATGTTCTTATGATATAAGGAAGGGAGATGCTCATATGCCTCCAAGTACTCTAACAATGATTCATCATTTGAGAACATATAATGTCTAAATTTTTGGTGAAGCATTTTCATCAATTAAATAAGGGTTTAACAACTATAGATCAAATTTAAAAGTAGGTACATGCATACATTATAATTTTTCCATGATACAAAACATGGTTTACTGTGAGTAGTGTGTTTGTGCCTTATAGATTATGTAGAAAATCCTAAGCCTTGCCAATTTATATTATGTGTAGGAGAAATAGGTTGGGATACACCTTGTTCAATTTTACCTAATCCTTGTCCTTTGTATCCATGTTTTAGAAAATATTGAGAGCCAAAATTTGAGGTATAATATTATGGTGTGGGAATAATCATTTGTTGGATCATTGCACAATGTTTGAAGGGATCAATATCCATTGGACATTTGTAGATAAATTCCTAGTGGCTGAATTTCAGGCATGCATGTAAAATAGATGGGACTACTTGCATTTCATGTATCTAAGGTTTCCCTATAAATTATATTATAGTTCAAATCATTTGGCATCACTTGGAATAAATTAGGAAATGTATAGGGTTCCACAATAATGTGTAATGTTATTTTCCCCAATACCTATCATGAAATAATGTCAAATCCATTGATGCTCATACTTGATTATTTCTAGGTCTTTAGCCCCAATGACGAGTAAGGAAAGGAAATATATGATTGTCTATGAGTACTCTTTTAAACATTTTATTATAAACACACAGTTGTATGTATAGTTATAAACACCAATTTATAAGATGTTTAGGTGGTAAATCCTCTTTTTTTTTAAATATATTATGTTCAATCCATTTAATAGAGTTTATCATGGATGCCACATATGGTGGTTACACATCACTTGGTAATATGGTCATACATAATGCATCCAAAATAACATCCTTGTAATGAGAGGAGTGATGTAGTGAATTCAAGAGTGAAGTTTCAATAATAACATAATTGGAGTGGTTTGTAGTGTGGTATGGAATAAAAGGTTGTTTCATGCACTCCTTTTGGAATTTAGTAGTGACAAGAAGGGTCTCATTGGAAACACTATAATGACATGGGGCATGCAAGGATATATTTGATTTAAAGGGACAAGATTCTAAACTCCTTTTGTTTATAGTTTTTATTGAGTTAATCGTGCACAAAACATAACAAGTAATGACTACCATTATATACTAGATAATGAAGTAACTAATAGATGCATCCATATTGAACATGATTATATGAAAATACATTCTAATTTTTAGGTTTTAAATATTTTGAGATAAAAAATCATAGATTAAAAGACAATAAATTAAGAAACCCTAGGTCAACCTAGGGTTTAGATACCAAAGGTCAGGTTCACCAAATGTGCAACCCTAAATTTAGATAGTGGGGATAGGGTTAAGAATGTAGAAATAGTTCAATAGCAAGGGTGATAATATAATATATGATAGGCTAATTAATTGAAAAATTAGATAAATGAATATTTTGAATTATAATACTAAGATATGCTAAATTAAGAAAGTACCAAATTTGAAAGATGTTCTACTAATTACAATACCAAAGAGAAATAGTACTTAGTTATGTTACTGTGCACAGGCAGATCTAGACTAGAGACATGTGAAAAGTATGCAAGATCAATTTTATAGATTATTCATCAAATTTTAGAAATTGTACTTGTATGACCATGAACATAATCATCAGATCTAGACACTATAGTCAATGCTAGTCTCTAACTGTGATGCAGGTGTCCAGTATAGAATAATGACTAGATCTTAATGCAACTAACTTCACTATTTTGGGTTTTCTATAATTTGTTTGTTGATGTATTTAGATATAAGATATAGGTTGTCACTCTTTTCTAATTTACCAAACCCTATCTCTCCATACTTAGAATGAGTTTTTCTAAAAATGGGTTAGTGGGCTCATGGTGTCGATCTGACCCCAAAGAACCCTCTATTAATGGGCACTACTTACATAAAAAATAACTAAGCATGGCCTTAGACTTATGTAGTTCTCCCCTATGTGTGGGAATGTGTGTATAAAAGGGTGAAATATACTATATGAATATACATACAATGATCTAGATTGTAATTTGATAAATATCACTCATGATCTACTCTTTGAATGATTTAGAAAAAAATAGGGATGAATAACTTGGTTTTTAAGTTGATTGATTGAGCTTTAGTAGGTGTTTTACTTGGTATTTATGAGTATAATAATGAGAAGGCTTGGACTTGTATTTATACCACACCTTTTAAAAATACCTCTTGGTAGATTTCAATAACATAATTATTCCAACCCATAGGTTTCAAAACATTTACAATTTGGATGACTTTTAAAAACTAGACACTAGATAAGTATCTAGACACTAGCATTAACATTAGTGTCCCTCTATGGCCGGTAGTGTCTAAAAGGCTAGAAAATAGGTATCAATTTGAAACAAATAGAGAAGGATATTTATTAGGTTTTAAGTTTTTTGTGAATTCCAGGAGACCTAGGTCATATTAATAATATATATCAAACTAAGACATAAGCATTTAGTCAAATTGAGATGGCGAATGCAAGCTTTCGCCAGTAGGGAGGTCTAAAATTGAAGGGTAGAGACATGATTGATATTTGGTAAATGTACAAGAATTAGATGCTATAAATATTTATTTTTAATATCTAAAATAAGCCTTCTCGTAAGCTCTTGGCATAATTAGCATGTCCTCAAGTGGACATATATCAACACCAAGAGATATAAATAAATAAAATATTTTACAAAGCTATGTGAATATGTGGAATGGTTAACTCTGTATAATATTGAAAATACAAGCCAAAAATACCCTAAGATAAACATTTTTGGATTGAGGATGTTTGAGAGACATTTGGGATGATTCTACAACTATAAAAGAGCTAGACATAATTTGAGGTAAGTGTAAAAACTACAAAATTCAAATAATCAACACTTACCAAGGGAAATAAACTACTAAAACCATCTAATTATAGTGGAAACATAGTTTCTATAGTTATGTGGACAAAGTTATGAGTGGTGCTAGATTATATATGAAGTCCAAGTTGTTTAATTTTAATGAAATTTTTTGTCTTCTAGATTTATTATAGTTTGTCTGTACCATTCCAAAATCCATAGATCTTTATTCTCTCCCCTCCTTTTCATTCTCAAATTTTTAGTTCCTCTCCAGAGATCTTTCAAAGGCATTTCCCTTATTGATAGAAAATTTATGCTTAACATAATTTACCCCCAACCAAGTCCATTGGTGTTTAATGTGGTTCAATTCATCCATGCATGCCTCTTACTCATTTAAGGTTTAAATAATTGAGGAGTTGAAGTTTTCAATGTATTTATAAAAAATCTTTGCTTCACATTAAAGGTGAGTCGACCCAATCCACGTGTCTTTTAATTATGTTAAAGTTTCTCAAAGTCTAATTTGAACTATTTTTCAAAAGACAAAGACCCTTTTAAATTAAAATTTTATTTCTATTTTATTAATACATAATAATGTATTAACCCTCTTTGACCATTATCATCTTGTTTATTAAGATATGCTACAATCTTATACATCCTCCTATATACATATAATTTTATTGGAGGTACCTAATGTTTTACCCTAAATCTGATAAAACACAAATGAATTATATTTGTAATTACAGGTGTAAATAGAAATATCAAAATGCTAAATATATAGAATGATTAACTATTCTGATTTTGACCAATTACTAAATATGGAAAGTTACTATTTTAGGAGATTACTAAGAAGTAATGTATTTAGCTTACACACTATTTTTGTTGAGTATTTGGATTGTTTACAAGTAGAAATTAGAAGAAGAGGTGATTATACAAGCTTAGTATTAGAGTTAGTAATATAAAAAAATATGAGCAACTTTTTTATAAATGGATGGTGGCGTAATACATTAAATTTCATTTACTATGAACTTCTCTCAGTTGATTGTAATAGGTTGCTGATAGGAAAAGATAGAGTAGAATTCTAGAAAGAATATATAAGAATCAGAAACAAAATATATCTATGGACATAAACACTATATGTGGATAGTGGCATAATGTGCATGAGTCTATTCACTATGTACTTATCCTGGTTGAATATGTATAAAAACTAATCATTGTGCCTATTGACCTCTATTTCTTAAGTAATCTATGACATCACAACTATGGTTTGATTGCATAAAAATAATTATTTGTTTTATCTTACCTTTGAAAACCTTAGGGAAATATTATAAAAAATTTTCCTACATATGAAACTTTTGCCTAAATGGATTAGGCCACTCTCTTAAACCCTTCAGTAACCTTCTACCCCCATGACTAGTCCCTTTTTGGTCCTGATTTGATGATGTAGTGCAGTATCTTGTGAGGTATTGGTGTGGTGTGAGAGGGTGAGAAGATTTATTGTTAAGTGGGTGATCCAATGGTGGAAGGAGGAGACAAGCCTCATGACCCTAACACATGTCACTTGCAATATTTGAGGTGGATTTGGTTCTTTTGAGGAAAAGGCCTAGATATAGGTCTAGAACTGCCAGTAAAGGATCCAGTAGGTTTCCATGGTGTTCGAGCACTCAAAGGAATGATTTAGGTTTGAACAAAGTATTAGATATTATAATGAGTCAAAAATGAGGCCTATAGAAGCTACCATTCCCAAAATACCCCAAAAAGTGCATTAGATGACTTAAGGGTCCTCAAAATATAAATTTTAAGTGAAAAAGTAAATTTTTAAGGAAGTCAGATTGGTTTTGACTTACTACCACCTAATTATGGCATGTTTAACCCTTTTAGACATTTTAAAGGTCATTTTAAGTCACTTGGAGTGGAGGAGATGAGTTTAGGATTATAAGAATGCATTTGGAGGCATGTTTCACCCTTTTAGACATGTTCAATGTCATTTTAAGTCATTTGGAGTGGAGGAGAGGAGTTTGGGAGCAAAAGAATGCATTTTGGAGCCTTTTAGAGCTTTGGTAAAAGATTTTTTTGGATATTTTGATTAATTTAGAGGATCAACTATCATATTCAGGCATTCATGGTGTCCATAATATCCTCTTATAGACCCTTAAAATCATATTTCAGCATAAGAACCAGTAAAGGTAAGGAAAACCTATTGGATATAAACTAGACATGCAATAGGTTTTATACCATTATTTGAGGTAAAATAATTTTAGAATGTTTACATAAGGAAATAAATGTCATTTAAATCCTAAAAAAACTTTCCTAAGTGTTATATTGCATAGGCAGGCTTCTAGTTCTTCATGATAAGGAAAAACCATTTTGTGTAGTTTGGGATAGCTTTAGGGGAGAGAGAGAGTTGGGATAGAATATTTTAGGAATTTATAGGGAACCAAGTTTCCTTAAAATTTATGTAATTGGTGGTATAGTTCATCTCTCCATATTTATAAACAATCACTAATAATTTAGGGGTGTCTAGATGGCCTACTCATCCAAACAGGGTCTAGGTTTTCCCTTCTTTCTTTGATTTAAAATTCATTGAAAAATAATGGTTTTATAGGAGTCATTTTAGGGTAAATATGACCTATTAAAATTGGTTTCATCATCTATCTCATCCTAGGAAGGTATTTCTGGCATAAAACCTATTTTCCTTATTATCTTTGTGAAATGGCCATTTGATCAGTTTTAGATCAGAACCTAGGTTAAAGGGATAATGTACTTAATAATCCTTTCTAAATATCAACAATAGGCAAGTGATATATCTCATAAATCCTCATTAGTTCATGAGATTCTTGATAGACTAAATAATCAAGTTGATAATTAGAGCTCCAATGGAGTTGCAGGTAGGTTTATCAACTACAGAGGTTTTCCTTTCCTTTAGTGACTTAAAAATAAAGAGGATATGATGTGTGCACCTATAATATGTCATATAAATAATATTTCATCCTAGGTATGAGTCTCAAAAATATCAACATCATGAAGTTGATAGTCAATGCTATATGAAAACATAGTCAACCATGAATGTGCACCTACAGGTGCTCTCAGGCGAATGCCACATTGAAAAGGGGTGTGAAAAGTTGTTTCAAATATTGAAATGTTTTGAAATCCCATTTTTAAAATTTTGGAGAGTGTAAATATAGATTACAAGGTTATATTCCATACATACAATCCATGAACACATTCACTGCCTTGTCTGCAACGTCAAAACACACCTATAGATGCCTGCAGATCATTATGTTAAGAGTGTTGTAACTTGTTAAAAATCCTTAAATATGGGAGGATGCATTGAGAAACTTTGAGAATGACCAAAATTCATTGAATGCCTATATTTCATGCATACACTCTACATTCAACTTTCATTATTGCCTTACATGCTACTATAAGTGCATATATATGCTTATATAGAGATATGAGGGTTGGAATGGAGGAGTTTGATACGTTTATACACCTTAATGAAGTTTGGATAGTGGGAAATACTATAACAGTCATGTTTTAATAATTAGGCAAGTCAATAGGTCCTTGGAAGCCATCTTCTAGTTAGTGAATGTGTTTAGGGATAGAATCCCTAAAAGTATCAAAATAGAGCCCTAGGCCCTTTTGAAGATATCATATAACAATGTTTAATGATTCCTAGATGAGTATTTATGCACCCATGATGTAGCCTCCACATAGGAGTCTAACCTTACAAAAGAGAGAAGGTGTGTGACTGGTAGAAAGTAGTGTTTGGTGACCCCAAAATCATGAATTTTTTCATTGTAAAATTTTAGTGTATTCTACAAGATTTGAACCTCCAAAGTAACCTCTAAACCCTAATATAGAAAGGGGAGGACATATCTACATGATAGGTGGTTCTAAGTAGTCAAAGAGCACATTTTTGATTCAAATTCCATCAAGAAGGTTTAAGGAGCTGAGAATGAACCTCTATCAGTAACTACATGTGTATCTTTTCCTCAAACAAGCCACCTACAACCTGCCTACAAGTACCTACAACCTCATGAGTCAAACCATGGTGGTTTGACCTACAAACATGAGAATTGGTTGATAAAAATGGATTAAAAACTTTAAAATAATCCTAGAATATGTGACATAGGCCACAAATAATCAAAATAAACCTACAGGTTTCCCTTTTGATGCAAGAAAGTTCAACTATAGTTGACCGTACTATTTGAGGTAGGGTTGTCTTGGTGATTGAACTAGCATCTAGGTGACGAGAGGTGACCTAGGTAATTATGGGATGATAGTGAGGACTTAAAGAGGATTTTAGGCATTGAATATAGGATCCAAGACCAAATAAACACCTACATTTGTGGTGAAACATAATATACAGTCACATACAATTAGTAGTCTTGTGACCAATCAAAGTAAGGAAGTATTCATAGAGATTATAAAAATAGGATGGGTGTAGGCACATTTTATATAGACTCAAAAGTAGAAGGACCTTATCATGACACTCTAATATTGGAAATGAATCATGAAGGATTCTAACAATGCAATACATAATCACATGTATAGAGTCTATACAATCATTATTCTCCACAAGTCTATCTTCAAGGTTTTGAAGGATTAGAAGGTCTAGGAGAGTGGAATTAAAACCAATTTAACCAATGGTGACATCATGAATATATATAAAACCAATTATGGGATTGGTTTTCATCTATAGAGGATTGTGTTCAAGTTTGAATAGGGTCACAATCAATGAAAGGGAGTGTCAAATGAGGCCTGCATGAAGGATAAGAAGAAGTTTGGATGGATTGAAGTCCATTAATGTAGTTAGATCAAGTATATAGTGATTTTTAAAGGTAAAATTAATCTTCACAAATGTTTGAGACCTTCCAAGAACCCTAGGATATCATCTTACTTCCTTGCAAGTGGGCATAGTTTGTTTGAAACAACACAATCAACTTAGAGGTTAGTTGAAGGAATAAAGGAATGTCAAAAGAGTTTTTGATTATTGAAGGAGGTGTGTGGGGTAATTCAAGGATTTATTACCATTATAAAATTTTTGGAACATTTTAAATAAGACTTAGAACATATTTCTTCTACCCAAGTATCAAACATTCTTGTACATTGCTTGTTTCTTGTACAGTCCAACAGGATCCTTGTTGAAAAAGAGGATTAGAAGAGGTAGGAAAAATATATGGTGGTTGGAGAAGGTGTAAGTGGTTTAAAAACACCCTAAAAATTCTTAATAGATCAAAGAAACTCCTTGAGAAGATTAAAACCCTCGAGATATATCTCTTTGTATCTTGCGGAATGTGATTTTGTGTTCTGTGTGGTGAATAATGTTGTTAAAAAGTGGAACATAGGCATACTTGTGTGAAAAAAATGATTGGAAAAAGATTATATAGGTATAATATTAATTTATAAACTTTTAATTACTTTATAAACAATTTATGAAGCGTGCAAAAGCATATTGAGTGCTCTCGGGTCCTCACAGGGTCTGCAAGCCCTAATTGAGGGTTTTGACTTTCAAATATAATTTCTAGACATTATACCCATTGAAAACTCACCAAACTTGGTAATTTGATAGGTTTTATGGTAATAAAATATATTTTTAAGGTTATGGTTTTAATCCATACAACAAAGTATAGTTACGAAGGACTGAGAGGAAACAGGGTTGGAAAGGCCTAATTAGGCCTAGACAGATATCAAGTTAGGGTTGATAAAGTGGATTGAAAGAAGTTTTGGAGTATGAAACTTAAAAAAAAGGTGATAAAGGATAAAGGGTACCTAATTTTACTATTTTTTTCCCAATACTCATACATACAAAGCTGTACATAGGGATTTTCTTCAAAAAGGTACTAGCATGTGTGTGTTGAGCAGACAAAGTTGTGAATGAAGGGTGTTGGAGCTTGGAGGGGTTTGAAAATAAATTGAGGAGAATTATGAGGCATTAATTAGTATTATGATACAACTTGAACCAAAATACACATTGAGACCATGGAAATCATGAGTGAAGCACTAGACTAGTAGGTAGAGTTGGGAAACCAACTTGTATTTCAAAGGAACTCAGTTTAGGGACAAAATCCCTAAAAACACAAAAACAAAGACCTAGAACTTTTTTATGATGTCATATATAGTGTATCAAGATTTTTATATGAATCCTAATTTTTCCATCATGAATCCCTCATATAGGGGTATAACCTTGTAGGAGAAGGTGGTTATGTGACTGAGAGAGTATGATGTTTAGGGGCCTCCAAATTGCACATTTGTTCACTAAAGATTTTCAGTGATGTCTATAGATTTTAACCTCAAAGGACCTTCACAATCCAAGGTTGAAATATAAATCATATACACCTATGAAAATTGGTCCAATTGGTGAACATCAAGAGGACACCAGTAGTTCAAAGGTCATCACAAGGGTTAAATTACAAAATAAGGAGAAAAAGGACACCTATAGCTACCTTAGAAAAGTCATAGTTAAGGGGGTGTTTGATACTCCTAGTGTGCTTAAAAGGACCTAAGGGATTCCCCTTCAAGAATTTGGTAAAACTTAGAAGGTGGTCATTGTTCAAGAGAGAGCCAAGGTACATAACATGAGAAGTCTTTAATAAGGCTAATGAGCATAGGAACACCACCTATAACTAGCCCCAAAAGACAACCTACAACTAGCCTTAATAATTAGGACTAATTCTTGTGAATGAATAAGAGGTTTAAAATAATTTAAGAAAATATTTTTGAAGTTTTTTTGAAATCATTTGATATGAAAAGGAGGTTTATACCTCTTGTTACCCTTGTTCAAAGCTCCAAGCACTCTCTGACCATACAATATGCTAAAGTTAAGCTACAATCAAGAAATTGGATGTGATCTCATAAGGACACCTAAATATTTATAAGCACCTTATGGAAGGATATCGAATTGTTAATAAGTAAAAAATAGGAGATCAACTCATAGACTCTTTATGTGTTTTCAAAATCCATAAGGCATCCTCAGGTATAGTCCATACAAGCCTTAGTCCAAGGTCATATCACAGTTAAGATGAAAGAAATGGGAGATTGATATCAAGATGTGAGGTGAACAATGTAGGGTTTCATAAGATTCTGATGATGAATATGATTAGAACACACCCATACTGACAATGACCATTCCATGACATCCTCTCATAGCATAGAAATAGAGTAAGGAGAGGATTTCAAGACAATCTACAACCATATGCAAAAGCCTACATAGTAAAAGTTTATAAATCTATCTTAGGTTTTGAAGGATGTTTAGAGTTGTGTCACACATGGAAAAACTTGGAAAACTAATAGGGGAATTGGGTTTCCATCTCATGGAGACATATAACAAGTAATAGATTAATCAAGTGGTCATAAAGGTGTTATGAGGACTAACCTATAGGCCTACTCTTTAGAACACTGCATACAGTGATGAGGGTATGAATGCCAAAGAGACATATAGGGTGATGGAAACCTAAATAAAATTTCAAGTCACATCAAGGAAAAATAGAGAGACTCTCAAGGGCATGAACATAGTCAATTTGCACTAAGAATACCACCTATAACTCTCTAATGGAACTCAATCCTATTTTTAAAAGGGAGTGAAGAGGATGTTTTCATGGAAATAAATAAGAATTTCATGAAGATGTAAAGGTTTCATACAAATTAAAAACCTATTCATGATTCAAGGCAATAGGTACATTAAGATAGAGGTCAAAGACACTTCTATAGTTAGATCAACTTACCAATTCATATTAAGGTTAAAGGACCTTCAAGCATCATGAAAAGCATTAGAGCTAATTGTCTAATAAAAGGGTTTCATGAAGTGTTTTGGGGTCATAAGGGTAAAACATGGTGTGAGGTGGATATAATGAAGAATATAAGTGTTCCAAAACACTAGTACACTCTCAGCCACCGTAAAAGGATCACCCACAAATAGGCTTCCTAAACAGGTGAGGTCTAGAAGAGGTGGCAGAGGTTAAAGGCAATCCAATGAAGGGTGAAATAATGAAAGGAAAGGTTGAATAAGCATTTAAAATCACATTAAACTTGTTTATATCTCAAAATAATTAAAAAAGGAGGAAAACTCAGTTGTGAAATCTGACCAAGCAGGCACATGTCACTAGCTTTTGCCAAAATGGGCCCACAGGCCAAAATATGTAAGATCTAATCAAAAAATTTGGTGGAGAGGATAATTATATCCTAATATACCCATTAAACATATTTTTAAGTTTTTTTGAAAATGGTAACTATTCACTATTTTATTATATTCAACCTTATATCTAATCACGATCAACATTGGAGCCTGACTTGGAGGAATTGGTCAGTTTGGGGCATCTATAAGTTGAGTCAAAGCATGAAATTTGGTAATAATGGTCTAAATAACCCCAAAAATAATCCAATGCAATCCTATATATCCTATAAATAGTGAAAGTATCCTCTATTCGTACACATTCCTCTTGCAGTCAAGAAGGCAGCCATTAGAGGCCAGTTGAGGTTTTGTCAGTTCTAGGTGATAACAAGTAGTTTAAGCCTTGGAGAGGTCTTAAAATAATATAATATAATGTTTTAAAACTATATTTTCCTATATAAGTGATCAAATTTAAGGTAAATTTTTAAGAAAGGCAAGTTTTGGCATGAAGGAAGCATGTAGGCAACTCAAGGTAAATTTTGGTAAATAGGGTCTACAAGACAAATTATGCATCCAAAAGACTTTAAACTTGGTAGGAATGGTACTCATGACCTAATATACCTATCAATAATATTTTGAGGGTCATATGATAAGTATAAGTTCCTGATATTTATACACAGTCCCCTCTATGTCTCATAAAGGTCACTATTGGTGCAAGCATAATTTTTGAAGTTTTAAGGTGTGGTTAAGGGTTTAAAGCTTATATAATTATTTTAAAAGCATGGTAATATGGTTTTAATATCATAAAACACATTTAAAGAGTGTTCACACTCCAAACTTCATGCCAACCCCATAGGTAGTCTCAAAGGCATAAAGAGCCAAGTTGGTTTTTGATCATTTAAAAAGGTGGTATGATATGTTTAAGGTTCCATGAATATGTTTTAAATAAAATAAGATTAGTGGAAAGATCAAATTGGTCTTTTGGATAAATTTGAGATTTTTACGCTTAAGACACCCAGTTTTAGCCCATCTACAGATGCTCATATATTTCATACCATTAGGAGTTGGGAAAAGTGATTCTAGTATGTTTTGAGTACCCCTATTTACTTAAAATTAGTTTTTGATTTAGGTTAGTTAAGGTCCTAAGTTTTATGAAAAATAATTAAGAGTGTATGTCTAGAATGCTTGTAAACCCTATAAGCAATCATCTCTACATGCGTATTTTTCATATCATCTACAAGGAAGCCCAATATTTTCAAGGGTGTTTAAGGGGTATATGTAATATAAATACATGGCAATGGAATAGAGGTCCACATTGTATGAAAAATCATCAAGAAGGTGAGTCTGCTTGAGCTTGCAAAGAGGATTTTAGACCATTTTTGGTTTTTTGGACATAGAGGTCCATCAAATGGACTAAATTTGTTAGAAACCACATATAATGTGTATAATACTCCCTAAATATCCTAACCAACCTATTTTTTAAAAGCATTTGGCACGTTTGGGTGCCTAAAAGGCCCAAAATGACTCAAAAATGCTTATTTTTGTAGGTCTTCAAAGGGAGAAATGGTATAAAGCCATGTAAGAGGCCTAATGGGATATAAATCATCTTTATATAGAACTTGTATATCTTCAAAATGGTTTCTATGGTGCTTTGTTGAGCTAAAGGGTAAAAAACCTAGTTTTTTGACATTTTGTGCATTGTTACAGGTTTAGTGGTGATTTCCACCATTGTTTTAGGTCTTTAAGGTTTTTAAAATCTTCATTTTATTCATCATATTCATGCCATGGATGTTTTTAGCTCTTATACATGTATAGAAGTGGTCTTCAGGGTGCCAAATGACCTTGGGAGCAAGTTTCAGAGCAGTTGACTCAGGGTGGTTCAAGCTTGTGACCTCCATCAATGGGGTTTATGAGAGTTGTAGGTTTCATGGAGTTTATTTTAGTTTTAAGGAGAAAAGTGAAGTTGAAAATATAATAAATCATCAAATTTTAGTTTTCAAGTTTCATGGAGTTTATTTTAGTTTCTAGTGTTTTAATAAGCCAAATGAGAGGGCTTGAAGGCTATTTAGACTAATGAGGGTTAGTTTGTTGAGAAGGGATTAGTTATAATTGATCCAAAGGAGATTGATACTTCATGGAAGTTTTTGTGTGTCATTTATTGAATTTTTTTTGCTTACCTCTTCTTCCTCTCTTCCCTTTTTCTCCTATATCTCCTCTTTCTCCCCCATTTGTGCAAGATATTCTCATTTGACATAGAAAAACCCTGTCAAATTTTGTAATAAATACCATTTGAAGAAATAAAGATCATTTTCACCTATTTATTACCTCTAAATTATGTTTATAAATCTTTTGCATGATGGCGTTATGAAGAAGTGTTCTTCCATATCTATTATCCTTCTTTCTTACCTATTTTTGGGTGTTTTCAAATTAGTTTCAGGTATAAACTTGAGATCTTTCCACCATTAATGGATGATTGGTGTGAATTTTATAATTCTTCTTTGCTTCATGTATTATTTGGTGAGCCTAGTTTAAGAAATACTTATGCAAATTAGCTAGTTTATGAGGTTGTGTGAACAAAAATTATCTTATGCCAAGTTAGTGTTTATTTCAAACTTATGTGAGTGTCAATTAATTTGGTGTATCACTCTTTTAGTGTTCTTAGTTATCCTATACCCCCTTTATATCCCTTTTCTAAGTATAAGTATTAGTTTAGGTGATCTACCAAGAGGAAGCCAACCTTCTCTAGAGGTTCAACCTAACTACAAGATACCCATAGCCTGAGGTTTCTCAAATATTGTAGTTGGGAGTGAAAAATCTTGAAGAACTCTCCCACAAGGGTGCAATTCTATGCTATAATAGGCACTTTGATAGCTTGTAAACCTATATAAAAAAGATGGGAATGCAATGGTTTGATCTGACCTCAATCATCCCCTTCATGATTGATCTCTTCATACATATCCAAAGCTACAAGGAGGGAAATCAAGCACACATGGTTCTCCCACCTAGAGAGAATGTGAAATTATGATTCTTTGACTATATTTGTGTATATATAAAATTTATTTATTACTTGACAATGATACTTCTTTATTTTATTTAGAGAGATCTTGACTTGGCTTATAGCTACTCCTTGTGAGTGATTCAAAATTTAGAGAGAATAGGCATATTTTCTCAATGTGAAAAAGTGTAAGAGATTGAACCAAGTGAATAGAAATTGGGTGAAATGAATGAATCTTGACATTCATTTATAGGTGAACCTTTTGAAAATTTCCTTTAGTTGACCATGTGAAACATGTGGGAAGACCCAAAATAATGTTTTGAATTTTGGAAACTAGCCATTATTTCGCATGGGACATGACTGCTATAAGTGGTTAGGAGCCAGTGCACTCTAGTTTGACCAATGCAAATATGTATAGGAGGATCAAGGACACTTTTCCTCTATTAGATATAGTCTAAAGGTGATTTTAGATAGCTTGAGTATTTAAAATTAACATTTTGATGTAATGATAAAATTAAACAAAGGCTAGAGTCTGTATATAGATAAAATGGCTTTGAGAAATGGCAAATGAGAGTCGTGTAATTGTGTGAAAGTTAGTGGTTTAGAATGTGTCAAGAATTAACATTGTCAAGTAATTGTGACCAAATTTATGTGTCTACATTCATAAAATTTATATATTAAAGGATAAATAATTAAACTTAAGTATGTACAACACACTTTATCTTTTAGAAGATACTTTAATTATGTAGGGTAGTTTAATTTAGAAAACCCTGCAATAACTCATAAAATAGTTTTTTTGTCGATTTAAAAAAATAAACTTTGAAATTTGAGAAAAATGAAAAGATAGCAAGGGAGGAGTACACTTGTATATAGGTGAAACCAAATTGCCTTATAGCCTATAACTAATGATGGATAGCCATGCCCGCTCATTGAAGCACTTGGATAATTTTATCCAGAGTCTTAATTTTGAATAACTAAGCAAGTTCTTGACTTGGAAAGATGAATTAGTACAACCCTAAATGAATAGTGGAATAGTACACAATGTACTAATTCAAAAGGTAGAATCATGCTAGGTTCATTATAAGTGATGACAATGTTATTGAGTGTTATTAGACTCAAATGTACATCACTTGCACAAATTCTAATCACATTATTGCAAATAAATCAAGATTCTAACCTAGATAATAAAAAAGAAATGAAGAATATTCATGCTACCTTCATGACTGAATTAATCATATAATTACATTGAAGTAAATTTATTTTGAACTTTGAAATTTGAAAATGTGCATAAAAAAATATCGTGCTTATTTACATCTTTGAAACTTTGAATTTTAAACTTTGAGACTTTTTAATTTTTCAACTTTGAAACTTTGAATAAGCATGAACATGGATGAGAATCATACCCCCTAAATTTGGCCAAGTAATATATAATGTTATATACATATATTATTAATTTTAAATGTATTAACAACCTATAAATTTTATCTAAATTATGAATTTACCTTGAATCTATGAAAAACCTATATCTATAAAAATCCTATATTTTAGTATAGGATTTGATTTTGCATTTTTGAAAACTTGTATTTTATATTTTTGAATATAGGGCATTTATTTATGAAACTTTTATTCTAACCTAAAATCTAATTATTATTTGCTCATGGAGGCTTGGATCTCTAAGACAAGCCCAGTGTGATACCCCATTTTGAGATGAGAGATGTAGCCTGCAAGTCACTCATCTCAAGAGAAAAGTTAACTATATCATGTTATAAAGATACAATAATATAGTGTTATGTGAACATGTTAGAGAGTATGTCATCATACAAAATACAATTGTCATTGGAGTATGTATGTAACATATTGAAAGTGAGGCATACACGTGTTTATATAGATAAGCATATCATTAAAGCATATAGTAAGGTAACCTTCTATATAGTGGAAGTGCATGATATGTATCATGATACCACTAATCAAGCTTAGAAAACACATAAACACAACACATAATGTCACACAATGTCATGAATAAGGCCAAAGGCTGCATTCAAGAGACATATTCAAATGTCACATAAGCAAAGATTGCACACATAAGTCCAAGGGACAAAATAAATTGACATGTTCAATTTTTTCTCATACCAAGAAATATATCATAAAGATGTTAAAAAAAAATTCACACAAGGGCTAGGGGCCATACACAATAAGAAAGTAATATATATCCTATCATGCAAGAAAGTAAACAAATTGAAGGAGCATGGAACAAGTGAAAACTAGTTTATTCCATCCATATGAATCAATGTTATAATATAACAAAGTAACATATTTATGTTATCACAGTGTAAAACATGAGTGGTTAGCCAAAAAATTATAAGATATGTAGTTCAATATTACATTTAAGGTCATAGAAAAATATAACCTATGATGGTGTAGCTTGTAGATTTAACTACCCCAAACATATGCATGACCACTAGGTAGAAGGGAATCCAACATCTAAGAATTCATATGTATGTCCTACATCACACTCATAAACCTCATGAATAGGGAATATTTTAGTGGCTATTTACAACCAAATGGCTATAAGTAGGTTTATTTAATTTTGAAAATGGTTAATTTTGTGAAAATATACATAGGTTAAATAACCTCAATTTTATATAATTTCATAGTTTAGGACACATATTTTCCTTATATATTATACTTGATCATATTTTAAGACACAAACTCACCATAGTTATTATACATGTATCAGTCTGAATCACAAGGAAATTATACTAGACATGTATAGGTTAGTTTGGAATCACCATGTGTGTGTGTGTGTAATAATAAGAACCATGTATGACAAAATAATCTTAAGGTAATAATTATATTTACTCTATGAAAATGTTTTGAATATTCTTTGGTGCCACATGCTCTTCCTTTTATATTGTTTTAATAACTAAAAAACTTAATAATAAATAATTTTCAAACCTGATGTTTATTTTATTTCTAACATTGAATGTGGTGTAGGTAGAATTTAAGATGCGATGATTGAGGTTTAGATCTTTTCCTATTTTTTAGTGAATTTTCATTGGCATATTAAAGGGCCGAAGGAAAAATTTAATGTTTTCTTAATATGTCACTTGTGAGACTAATAGAGGTTGCTCAAATACATGTGTGATAGTTTCTTGATTTTTCTTGTCAATTATGTAAGTTATTGGTGGAAGTGAAGCTCTAGTATTCAAAAGATTAGGATGAGAGGTTGGAAACAAAGGTACAAACAATTTATAAGTTGGTTTCCTTATGTTTGCAACTGCAAGGTATGGATTTGTGTTTATTTTATTTTGAAGACTAAGATAAGTTATTTGCATACCTAGTCAACTGTTTTAAAATGAATAAATATAATGATAAATTCTTTGAACAACATTTATTTAAATATATATTACTAATGGTTTATCAAAATTTCTAGTCATTGATGCAAGCTATTGGTGGAAGCAAAGCTCTGGTAGTCAAAATATTAGGACGAGAGGTTAGAAATGAAGGTGCACACAATTTTTAAGATAATTTACTTGTGACTGCAACTACAAGGTATGAATTTGTGTTTCTTTTTTTTGAAGACTGAGAGCAGTTGATTACATGCAAAATCATCTATCTTGAAATAAATAAATATAATGATAAGTTCCCTGAAAAGCATTTATTTAAGATATTTACTTATGGTTTCTTGATTTTTGTATTTATCGGTGCAAGCCATTGGTAGAAGTGAAGCTTTGGTAGTCAAAATATTGGTATGAGGTGAAGACAATTTCTAAGTTGATTTCCTTATGATTGCAACTACAACTATGGATTTGATTTTTATTTTTCTGAAGATTGAGAATAGTTGTTTTCATGCACAATCATCTATCTTGAAATGAATAAATATAATGACAATGTCTTAACCATATCCACAATAAATAATGATAAGGTATACCAAAATATCTTAACCATATCTAAAATCATTCAAATATATTTTTATTTCAATTAACAAGCCATACCAACCAAAATATAATTATTACCTTAAGATTATTATGTCCTAGGTCATAATTGGTCCTTAACATATTTATAAAACTGATTAAAACAAACATTATCTTCTTTATATATGATTTTAATGACTAAAAATTTAATAATAAATAATTTTCAAACCTAACATTTATTTTATTTTTAGCATTGAATGTGGTGCTGGTGGTATTAAAGCTACAAGAATCAAGGTTTAATTTTGCTCCATTTTTTAGTGAATTGGCACTAGCATATTGAGGGGCCCCATGGTAAAATCTAATGTTGGTCTGACACGTCACTCATGGGATTAATGAAAGTTGAATGAATACATATGTGATGGTTTTATTGATGTTTATAGTCATTTATATAAGCTAATGTCAGAATTAAAGTTGTTGATCCAATATAGATACTTACAATTCAATACACTATAGATACCTCAAATAAGTTTGGTATAAGATAACAAGGGAACACCATAATATACTTATGCATCTCTATAATAGAGTTTACAACTATTATAGACATGTTCTCTTAATCAAACAGAAACAAAAATACACAAATTACCTCTTAATCATTTATATACTCTATATTATCTTAAATAAGATTTCACAAAACCCTGATAAAATAAATCTCAAAATTAATCATAAAATTTATTGTCCTTCCTTGATCAACCTCAAATTTTAGATGCCTAAATTTGAAATTTCAACATGCCAATTTTATTTATTTTGTTCTTGATAATTGTTATTTGCATTCCATTCAAAATTTATTAGACTTGGATCTAGTATAGAAAAACTGTAGTATGTTTGAAGAATTATTAGTTAATCATCTTCTTTCAAATGTTGACTGCCAAATTGCTAGAGTTCTATCAAATGAAAAATCAAAGACATTGTATCTAGTTGTATAGAGCATCAAACAAGTCTCCATTTTTGTTAATCTTGTTTCTTATCTTTGAATTTAAAAATGACAATGCACTAAAAATTATCTCATCTTCCACTGAGCCCAAAATCATTATTTGGCAAAAATTATCAAGATTAAAATATTCTAAGATACCATCACATAGTATTTTACTCAAACTTAAAGTAGTTGATAGTCTAGTGATCGATCCATCTTCAAAATCATGGTCCAAAACTTATTGTGGTAAATCGAACAGACCGCTCCCTAGCTTTGAAAAATATAGAATGCTTTCAATTTGTTTACCATTCAATTCTACACTCTTACAAAAGTGTTGGGCCAAGGTTTTGATTTTATTATAAAAATATGATGAGCTAACATTTTTCCAATATTGAAGGTACATAATAGCCATGAATTATAGTAGTTCATCCAGAGGAAAATGATATCTAATCTATAAAGATAAACATTTTGTAATTTTCTTCAAGGTGTAACTTACAAAGGATACAACCTCAAGGAATTTGTCCCTTGTAACATAGATTTATTTGAGTCTATTAAATCGATCAATTGTGTTAAAAGTGTTAGTTATGGTCTGTAATAGGTTTATACTAAGTAATGCACATAGTCTTACCATATGTACGACACAAAAAGAGTCCTAGAGCCTCATAATCATACTCTATTTTGTTTTTAAATGTTTAAGATAATAATTATATTTTGGTTGGCATGGTTTGTTAATTGAAATTAAAAAATATTTGAAAGGACAATATGGATATGGTTAAGACATTTTGGTAGACCTTATTATATAGTTTATAATTTTAAAACTATGAAAAAGGTTTTGAATTTTTTTTTAGTTATGTCAACCTCACTTTTCATAGTTATCTTTCCCTATGGACCCATAGTTGGTTTATACTCTATATTCTAATTTTTTATCACTATTTTTTCGATACTCAGTTTATTATATTATCTAGTTGGTCTTTACCACATACTTATTTTAAACAAACAAGAAATTGATTTCCTCTAATAAATAATGACATGCATTATACTTATTTTAAATAATGCACAAAGAACAAACTGAGTAAATGCAACAGCGCCTCATGATCATACTATATTTTTTTATAATTATTTAAAGTAATAATTACACTGATTGGCATGATTTATTAATTGAAATAAAAAAATATTTGAAAGTTGATTATGGATATGGTTAAGACATTTGAAAGACAATGTTTTGAGCAAATATCTTTAAAAAAATGCTTTTTAGGGAACTTATCATTATATTTATTCATTTATTAATTATATTTTTGCTATAATCAGTTTATTATATTACTTGGTTGGTCCTTACCACATACTTATTTTAAACGAATAAGAAATTGATTTTCTCTAAAAAATAATGACATGAAAGATACTTATTTTAAATAATACAAATAAAACAAACTGAATAAAGGTAATAGAGCCTCATGATCATACTGTATTTTGTTTTTTAATGTTTAAGGTAATAATTCTATTCTAGTTGGAATGGTTTGGTAATTAAAATAAATAAATATTTAAAAGGCCAATATGGATGTGGTTAAGACATTTTGGTAGACTTTATTATATAATTTATAATTTTAAAACTGTGTATATTTTTTGAATATTTTTTTCAATTAGGTTATCTTTGTTTTTCATAGTTGTTTTGCCTTGTGGCCCCATAGTTGGTTTATACTCTATACTCTAATTTTTTGGCATAATTTTTGCTACACACAATTTATTATATTATCTAGTTGATCTTTTGAAAGACTTAAAGATGTTTGTACTCAATTTATACTTAGTCATATGACCATCAAATTTATACTTAAAAAGGACCAATTTAATCTTTTAAAAGAATGAAAAATTTAATCATTAAAAATAAAGAGTCATAAATAAAATCTTGACTTTCGACTTCTCATCCTCTAACCTCTTTCTCCATTGGTTTTTTCACTGTTATTTCTTGATTTGAATATGACGCTTGATTCACCAACTATTTATAAGTTTTTTTGAAAGATATAATATAAATTGCCAATCAATTTATACCAACATGATGATTTTTCTAAAGATTAGTCAATGGAATTATACCTAAAATCTAGGATTTGCCAAGATTTTATAGTAAACTTTTTAAGGACCCTTCTTAAAATTATCCTTGCTTCTGAAATGTATGTATTTGAAAAATAATATGTTATCTACAAAATATGAGATAAATAACATATAAAAATGAGTAACTGGTAACTTTTATCATGCTCAGGTCCTAATTTTTATTTTTTTAAAATATTTTGAATGTTTTTGTATTTTTGAAATATTTGATTTTTTTTGTATTTTTGATATATTCTAGAAGGAAAACTAGCCTATGATCCCATCTATAAAAATATCATAATGTGTGCTTGAATTATAGATTTGAATCTTGACTTTCCATGGATGAAGAATGTTATATGTAAATATATATAAATCTAAAAAAACATCAACTATCATGTCATAATTGTCATGATCAATGTTTAAAGAATATATTACGATATGTGTAACTAAAAAAGGTGTAAGATTTGGTGAAGTATGATGTGTAACTATATTTGTTCATTGTGGAAATACTAAATTATTCGAGGGGTTACATTAGGCACACTAAAATAGATTTAGATTTATTTGAAGCTTGCGTAACTCTTTGATATGAATATTGCTCTTAGGGAGGTATATATTTTCCCATTAGATTAGTTGTATATAAGGACTCTGTAGAGATGTCACAATTGAATATGCATTATTCCCTTGAATGGGTACACTGATTATATTTGTACTATGTTTTGGAGTAGGTGCCATAATTAACTTATGATGGTGCTCTTGAATAGGTAACAACTAACTATGGCGGTGGTAGGAAATGAGGAGGAATTACCACTAAATGTAGAGGGTACTCATATGGAATGCCTTGAATCTTGACCATTTGATTGAAATGTATGTATTTAAGACATTTATGCACTATTAAAGGTATTGCATAAATTTTCTATGTCTAGGGCCATCGTAATAACATACTAAAGACCCATGTGCTTGGTAAGATTAGTATCACATCATGTCCCACTCTAAAAAAACTATTAAAGTATTAGTAAGGGATATGGATCTAATGATTTGTAGTTCTGATTTTCATATACATCTAGATATTTATGTTGTATGATTGGCAATCATATTATGTTTTTATGATCAGATATGTTGGAGGACATTTTCATATGTTTATATTATGTTCTATGACCATGTTTGACAGGGATTTCATTTGTAAATTGATTTGAATTACAATAATTCATTTATAAATTATATATTTTGAGTATTTGATTAGTTGTTATAATCTTAGACTAACTACCTTTTGTTTGATCGGAGTGGTTACAAGACTATCCCACCCTCATAGAGTGATATAGAGGGGGAGTATCATAGGAGATGATGATGTAGATATTAGCCTTAGAGATTGAGATAAATGAACCAAACCCATACACACACACACACACACACCATACTATCATTTTCTTAAATGAAATGGATGGTAATAAATATGTTAATATGTTGAGTGTTGCTTGCATTGTTTGTCCTTGCAGATAGTAAGACATGTTTACATTTGTTTTGAGTGATTACTTGTATTGATAATTTGATTAGTATAATATGCATATTTTATGTTGAATTTCATGTTTCCATCAAAACTAGATATGAATTATATTATGTTGAATTGTGCAAGATAAGCCATTTATGTGTTTTAACACATAGGAGAGTGTTTGTTGTTTATTTATATTGTTTAATTGATTACTTTATGCCCATTTTTGGTGACAAAGTGGGGGGGCGGGGGCGGCGGGGTCGGGTTTAAATAGGGTGAAAACACCTAAAATAATTTAATTAAAATAACTTTAGGTTTTTTTTTTAATGTTTATTAGTCAATTACCATGAATTAAAAGGGAAGAAATTATGTTTAGTTATATTATGTTTGACTTGGCCATTCTTTTAATGATGGATAAGTTGCATGTGGTGGTCGTGTTAGAAATTATGGCATGGGACTATGAATTAGTAGGCAAAATATGAATATCTGGTGGAATTAAAGGTGTGTTCATAATGAAACACTTATAATTTATTAGGAGAGGTGATTGGTCATGCAGAATGTGGCTAGAGTTTGGAAAAAGAATAAGAAGGAAAAATATGAGAATGGACATGAAATATAGGAGAACAAAGCTCAACAAAAAGAAGAAAAAGCCACCATTTCACACAATTAAATGGCATCCATTGTAGAACCAAGTTGATGGAACTTAAAGTTTTAATTTTGGTTTGATTGCAGATGTAGTTAAATAAGAAAACAAAATTATATATGGTTCTTTGATGTCGGTTTTATAATGTACTTCATCTAAATGTATGAAATGGTATAATTTTGTTATATAGAAACAAGGTTTTAAGTTTATATACATAGGGATGGAACTCAGTTCCATCCACATGCCTATAAACATGATGCCAAGCCTATGTGTAATGAAAACTAAATTTTTATTGGTAAAAGTTTTACACTAAAACCTAGGGCTTTAGGTCTATAGATGTGGAGATAGAACTTGGTTCCATCCATAGGCCTATAGAGATTAGGCCAAATCCTTTTTGAAAAGAAATCTAGGTAATTTCAAGATTAGATGAGTTTAAAACTTAAATAGATAACATTTATAGTATTGTTAGTATGAAACTTTCTTGAAATTATTAAGGGTGAATAAACCTTGTGCCTTGTTTCATCCTTCTAAGTTAGTAATTTGGGGTGAGTTCCATTTTAGATTAAAAACTTAGCTTGCATAAATTTTGAGCATGCATATGTTTTAATTAGATCATATGCATTCTTGAAAAAACCTCACACAAGCTTGGCATGATATATGTGAGTTATAGTAACCAGTCTATGTTCATTTTATTTGGGGACTGCCTTTGCACTTGTCTTATTTATCGTGAAGTTTCTAGAAGGGCGATAAAAGAACATTATTTTTTTGGAACATATGTTATTATATGGTATATTTATGTGTGTGTGTGTGTGTGGGTGGGTGTGTGTGCATGTGTGCTTACAAGGATTTTTGCAAACCTATATTTTATCAATTCGAATGATGAAATCTGTGTATATATAATTGATAGTATTGGTTTATTCGAAACTTAATTTATTGACATGCATAAATGAATATATGCTTATATATAAATATAATGATGAATATATTTAGTTATGCATGCAAATGCATGGTTTAAACAAATATTGTGATATCTAGATGAACATATACTTGTCTCCTTTTGGATGATTCTATATATCCATAGGTTAAAATGGGAAATTTTTAGTATAAATTATACAAGTTTTTGTATTTATTTAAGAGGATGATTGTCCATTAGTTGTACAAATAGTTAATAGGATTTTGAACAAAGTAATGTTTTGAAGAGATAATATATGTATATTAAATACACATTCCTAGAGGTTTTATTATTTGTAAATGGTTATTTTGTTTATAAAATCAATAAGGCATAACTTGCATATAAAACATATATAGGTTGTACTTATGTATGAACTAAAATATGAGAATTTTCTTGTCTTATGTAATGATAGAATAAGTTTAGAATGGATAAAGTTGTCAATGAAGTATAAAATAAGATTAAGATACATTATTTATGTTTTATGAGCTATCTAGAGACTCATTTGGCTTATATTGTTAACTTTGTTGTATACTATTAGATCTTATATGATTTGAGTTTTAAAACAAGTAAGATATATTGAAAAATTGATATAGCATCTTAAATCTTCGATTCCTATTTATAAACCTTTTTGTATGTCTAGTTTGAATATAGTTAATTTAAATAACCTATATATGACATTATGAGGTTAAGTTAATGGAAACAATGAGATTGTTGAATCATGATTGCTTGTACCTTACATTATCATTTAGATTAGTGTATGCTACAGTTTATATTTATTATGCCTTGAAGTTATATTTTAAAATTAATAAGCTTGTTTGATAGATAATAAATGATAGATATATGAGGGTGCTGACTTGAAACTCACATATCTACCCCCTGATATCATATGATAGATTATTATTCATTAGTAGAGAATTTATGTGAGTGGAATTGAATCAGATCTATGTGAGATTTGATTTCTATAATGAAAACTTTGGCCAAAGTAATGTTATAGCTAAGACATTATCTTTCCACTATAATTTATATTTTATATGTGTATGTTAATGTCATATTATATATAGGATCATTTTCCATGGTCTATGTGGTTTTTGCATGTATTAGTGAGTGCACACATAGGTTTTAGTTTATTTCTCGATATCCAAACTATTTTTATACGCCCTTCCATGAAGGGAAGGGCCACTACTAGTGGGGAGGTGTGAGGGAGACTGATGATTTATGGTTAGAGAAAAATCACCCTGATGATACTCTCTCTCTTCATCTATTCAACCATTTGGTAATCTCACTCATGGTTAATTGTATGGATCATTGAGTTGTTTATGAGACTTAATTATACTGTTATACATGTTATCTTGTATCTTTGACCTTGTAATAAAATTCAATATGAGGTACATTATCATTGATGACTATTGAACACAATAGTGGCTATGAGATTTGTAAATAATTCTAAATATTGTAATGGTAGTGGTTGTATGCTTATTTATAGCTACATTTATGGATTATATCATTAATGTGATGTACTTGAAACTTTCCATTATTCATTCTATGAGAAATATTCATGTTGTATTTTTTTAGAGGTTGTTTGAAAACTAAATGGATCATATTATTAACAAGCAATTTGATACATTTCTACATTTATTGCTTCTAATACATTTATTAGTCAAACAGTGATATTACATATAATTATGGATGATATTATAAGTAAATTACATGGATTTTTTTTTTTTTTTAAATGTAACTTTTATGTAACCCAGAGGGTTTATAACAATTAGAAATAGAGTTTCCACTATTTCTAAACCCACTTGGAGAGGTAGTACTATGTCTGTCAAAGTGTCTTGTGTATGATCATCAAATGCTTTTACTATTCTTGATGTAGCTTGTAGATATTTCTCTATGTATCCAAGACTATGAATAAGTGATATATTATGTGAATTTTCACTTAACCCATTATCAATCATTACACTATGGATGGGTTTATTGTTGATGTATGCTCTAATAGAGTGCATGCCTATCGGAATCATCATCATTGATTTCATTTTCATCATATGTAAATATTTGAAGTGGTGTCAATGTTCTTATACATTACCAATAATTCCATATATTGGGTTCCCATACGACTTAGGATGAGGGTGTACATTATATACATGATGTAATTCCAAATTATCTATATTATCTATATCATATTTGGAAAAGGATTACTAATTTTTTTTCTAGATTTGCACTATATTTTGTTATGGTATTGCTACTTCTATGGGTTTTCTTACCTCAATAGTATTATTTTTTATCAGATCTTGTATCTTGTGCCTCAACCTATAATTTTTTTTGTGGAATTCTTAATGCATATATTGTAGTAACAATATGCATTACTATAAAATCCCTTAAGTTGAAGCCTGGTCAAATAAATCTCGAATGGTATAGTTAGTGATATAAAATTTTAATTGATTAACTTCTATACAAAAAATATGAGGTGGTTGTGGTAACCTTATAAGCTATCTCTTAAATGGGGATGCTAATTAATTTTTTTTAATTGATTATACTATTGCATTAACTGCTACTTTTGCTTCAATTTCGATTTCATTAGATTATAATTTATATTTTGTATTGATTTGAAACTTGACATTTTATGTATATGGAGTACTTGGTGCATATTTTAGCTTCTTAAATGTTATGATTTTGAATTATCTTTATTTGATTATATGACACAACTCATCAAATGATATGAATATATCAAACATGATTGATTCATGGAGAGGTGATAACAAGATTTAAGTGAATATGTCTTATATTTCATTATCTATCATAGAGTTTGTCATCTTTGTTAGCATGGTCTTGTACCACAAAACATATTCACTAATCAGCTCATTCAGCACATGATAATTTTTCACCAATGTTGATTTAGAAGTGTGCTAATAATTGATATGCATATATGTTTAATGGTCTAATTGATTTAAGAAGAATATTTTAGAACCATCACAATGCATAATCTTTGATGCTTCTTAGAAAGATCTTGGCAGTAATTTATCATTATAAGCATAGTCTAAGCATGCTACATGGAATCGATATAGATGTTGGTTAGGATCAACTTTACCCTCATAAAGTGGTAATTTAGCTGCTACATAGATAGTTGGTAGTGGATAAGAGGCTATTTTGTGTGTTAAAATATTGTGATGTAGAGTATGAGAGTCCATTACATGAGTAGCTTTGGATTCACCTTGATCTAATTGCAATATTTTAACATGTAAAGCTAGAATAATTTGAATCAAGAGAGGATGTCTTAAGTGAGGTTAGGATGGGACCTTGAGTACTAATCAAGGGAGGTGTATATGATTCCATTATAGAGATGGGCATGTTAATCTATTTTAACCAAGTGATTCCCCCATACCTAAAAATGTTGGCATATATGTAACTATAATGGTTGTTATATGAATGGAGGCAATGATAGAAAATGGATCATGTTTGACAAATTTGAAAGGAACATCTTCTTATATTTTAGATTATGTAATATTTTCTTGACATGTAGTATTAAATTCTTGGAATAATTGAAAAAATTTATCCACTTGTTGGGGACATTGCCAAAGTCCTTGATGGAAATTAAACAATTCTTGTACTTGCTTAGGACCTACTCTATTGAGTTCATTATGATCAATTGTATTAGAACTTTTAGAATTATCTTGATTTAATCTATAATGTCATTCTCTTGATTATTATTTTTATCACTAACATCATATTCAATACATATATAGTTTTAGAGGGTTGCATTAGCATATTAATAAAAAATGTCTATGTTATCCATTTTAGAAGAGAACAAAGGAATTTGAATATGCTCAATGGGAGTTTCACTTAATATAACATTAAAAATTAGAGGGATAGAGGATGTAAATTTATTGATTGGAATGTAGATATGTATAATAAGAAAAAGGAAAATGGGTGCAATAATAAATTAAAGTTCTAAACTTTAGAACAAGGACTATAGAGTTCAACTAGTCAAGGGTTTATTTTCTTTGTAGGCTCTTAGATAGACTGATCCCAATCATAAATAGTGAATACACTATGGAGGATTCCACAAATCCTATAGCCACACTATCTCGTATCATAGGGTATGATGAGAGTAACTTTCTGGGGCTAATCGCTCACTGATGCACTACAAGAGAAAATGGTTGAAAGCTTCTTGTCGATAAAAAATAAAACCTAGACATTTATGATATATTGTGGCATACATAGAAACTAGAATTCATGAATAGTGTTGTTTAATGGCTTGAGTATTGGGTAAGTACCCCTCACACCATGGCTTAGGTAAAATTGATAATCGATTTTCCTAGAACAACAACTTCTATGAGTTTTAATATTGTCGAAACACATTTTCTAAGAAAACAAAGAAAAAGAAAGTCAAAATAAAAAAAAATGGAATTAGAAAGAATGACTCAAAAATAATAGTTCAGGTTCACTAATACATTTTACCATATTTTTTATTTTATTTTTAAATATTTTTACTTATAGGTGTAAATCTGAAAATATGATAATGCTAAAGATATACAATGTTTAACTATTCCAATTTTGAAAAATTACTAAATATAGAAAGTTGTTATTTTGATAAAATACTAAGAAGTAATGCCCTTAACTTGCACATTACTTTTTATTGACCATTTTGAATGTTTTCAAGTAGAAATAATAAGAAAAAGTGATTATATAGACTTAGGATCAAAGTCAGGAACAAAAATAAAATCTGAACAAGTCCACTATAAATGAACCATGGTGCAGTATGTTTCAATCTGTTGAATGTGGACTTCTCTTAATTGACTGTGATAAGGCACTGATAGGAAAAAATAAAATTATGGAAATGAAAGATCAGAGGTATAAATAGAATATATATAGGAACATGACCATTATAAGTGGATAGTGGTGAAATTCACTTGAGTCCATTGACTATGGACTTATCCCACTTGAGTATGCATAAAAATTGATCTGTAAACCTTTTGCACCATTATTTATTGAGTAATATAAGATATCAAAACTATGGTTTGGACACACAAAAATTGTTATTTGAATTCTATTTTATTTGAAACCTCTAGGGCATTTTGACAGCTTGGAAACCTACAAGAGAAAGAGGGAAGTTTAATATGTTGAGATGACTTTAATCACCCCTTTGATAATTGATCGATTCCTATGTACTCAATAATCTAATGAGTGAAATCAAGCCCACAATTCTCCCACCAAGAATGAATGTGCAATTGTACTCATTTGAATATATGTATGTAGATATAAAATGAATTTTGATACTTGAAAATTATAGTTATTGATTTGATTTAGTGGGATATTGACTTGGATTATGGTTGCTCCTTGTGAGTGATTCAAAATTTGGAGAGAAGAATACATATTTGCTCAATATTTAGAAGTGTAAAAGCTTGAACCAAGTGAATAGAAAGAGGGAACGAATGAAGTTTGACATGTATTTATAGGTTAACCTTTTGAAAATTACCTTTAGCCTATCATTTGAATATGCAAGAAGACCCAAAAGGATGTTTTGAATTTTAAAAACTAACAATTTTTTAGAGCAGGATGTGGCCACTATAAGTGGACAGGGGAAAATTGTGTTCTAGATTGACTAACATGGACCTATCTAGGAGGACCAAGGACACTTGTCTTCTATTTCAGATTTTTTGAAGGTGATTTTAGATAGCTTGAATATTTAAAATTGATATTTCTATGTAATGATAACAAAAAACAAAGGGTTGAAACCACATATAGATAAAAAGGCTTAAATGAATGGTGAATAAGAGTCATGTAATTTTGTGCAAGTCATGTGGTTTGGAGTGTGTCAAGAATTATAGTTTTAAAGTACTTGTGATTACATTTATATGTTTATACCCGCCATATAGTCTCAAGTTAAATTAACTTCAAACCATAAATACATTCAATCAAAATGTAAAACAACCTTGTTTTAGGGATGGTGACATATAAATAGTTTCATTATCTCGAGTTATTTTACATAAGTCAATTGGGTCTTCGATCTAATGACCTATCACTAAGGAGTCAAACAATCACAAGGCAATATGTGTAATGAAAAAACTAGTCATTAAATCAAAATAAGTACACCAAATTAATGTAGAATAATACCCTTCCTAGACATTTACCCTAAGTAAGTAATCTAGGTCAACTATCCTAGTGTTGTTTACTAGCTCACATCAGTTTCTCTCTCTCTGATATCCATACTCTACATCCATTCTGCTCTATTTAATGATTCTTTCCCTCTAACATGAGAATATTTTACCCTACAATCACCTCATAGTAAAATACAAGCAATTAACTAGAATAAGATATCAAATCAACATGATATAATATTAATTTGCATCAAATACCCATGCCAACATATAATTTCAACATTGCATTAAATAAAGTAAATCACACAGCTACTTAAAAAATGTTTGTCCATCACTATTTTTAGTAGAATAATAATATAAATCCACACAATTAAATCCATATGGTATACATTCCATTTGTTACAAACAAAATTGAAAGATATTCTAACTACAAACATGAGATGTGACATCTTCCCCTTTTGGGAGGGACATCAACCTGATGGCTACTAAAATAAAAGCTAAGCAAATAAGTGTGAAAAAAATATAAATATTTCATCATAGTCCTCCCATGTCATGCACTCCTTAGGATCTTGGGCCCATTGTAACTTACAATAAAAGACCTCACTATTTTTCAAAATTAGTTTTTAAGTCTCAATAACTCATGGGGGTTTTACCAGAACCATTTATGGATCTTGGACTTGTAAGTATTTACAATAAATTACATGAGAATTTTTTTATAATAACATGTCAACATTGAAACATGAACACAATTATGCATTTGAAAAAGTGTTTGGGGTAGTGCAAGTCTATAGGAAAGTAGGTTTACAACTTCAAGGACGTCAAAGTGTCCTACATATATCATAACTAGTTTGGATGACTTTCCAATCTTGATAGAACAATTCTAGAGTTTTACCCTCACAAATACCTTATCTCCAAATTCAAAGATTATATGGGTCATATTTCTATCTATGTAGCTCTTCTACCTTTTGATAACCTTGAATAATCTCTTTCTATTTAGTTTTACATATTCTTCCTTTCCTGAAGAATCTTAGGACCAACTACAACTTTATTACCTAGATACTCCCAATTAAGAGAGGAATGGAATTTTATATATTAGAGTGTTTGAAATGGAAGCATGATAATAGTTAAATGATGTGAATTATTATATGCAAACTATACCAGAGGCATATCCTCTTCCCACTATTAGTATTGATCCATATAATACATATGAAGCATGTCATATAAGGTTGGTCATTTTTGTTTGTCTGTCTCTATGACCCTTTCAGTTTGTCCATCTGTTTCAAGGTGATAAGCTAAACTAAAATTCAATTTTTAAAAAAAATATATATGCATTAATCTAGACAATTTATTTACTTGAAATAAACATGTGTGCAATAAAATTCCATTCGACTGTGCATAAATGACCTGCAAATGACTTATTCAAAGTTGAAAACCTAATAGGACTTACAATATATAAAAACCTACAAAGATAAAGGATGAGTGTAATGGTATGAGATGACCCTAAACACCCATAAAACTATTTATCACTACCTACATATCCAATACTCTGAATAGGAAAATTAAGCCAATGTATCTCTCCCACTCAGAGCACTTAGTTCGATTGTGTTCCTTTTACTGCATGTATGCATCTAGAGATAGATTGCATACTTAATAATTATTTACTTGACTTGGATAGAATATGATTTTGACTTAGATAAATGTAGCTTCAATTTAATATAATTGAATTAGGAAAAAATAGGGAAGTGTTTTTCAATGTGCAATAGTGTAAATATGCCTCAATATTAAAATTGTCAAGTGATAGAATAGGTGACTTAGATGTGCTTTTATAACAATCTATAAGGGAAAAAACTCACATTACCTATCCTAAAAATACAAATCAACCTATAAAAGACATGTTAAATTTTAAAAATAGTCATTATTAAGTGAAAGAAATGATTGACCCATAGGGGTCGGGATTGAATACCAATATTATTGCATTTTGGTCGATTATGTCTTGGAAGGGTAACATTTGACTCTTAGTATTTGGTATGTCTATAAAAATTATTAGAATTTTTTTTAGTGATTAATAAGGTGTAAAACAATAATTTAAAAAGGGATAGGTCTATACAAGAACTTATGAAAGAGTGAGGTGGAGAAATAGGGTCAAATTAAGTTCTAAAGTCAATTAAAGTAAAAGTGGGCCAAAACTAACATTATCAAGTATTCATGACCAAATTTCAATATCTATATTCCCCCTCCTTATAGTCTATAAATGTAATTATAGATTAAAATTAAATATATACTTGAGTGTGTATATCACACTTTGTCTTTGAGCAAATACTTCATTTTTGTAAGGCACTTTAACTTAGTAAACCCTGCAATAATTCATGAAGTAGTCATTTTATTCATTTGAAATTTGAAAAAGATTGAAATTTTAAAATTGAAAAAAATGAAAAGAGAGAAAGGGAACAATACACCTGTATGTATGAAACTAATGTTACTTTTATAACTTTACTTGAAGATTATGCTTCCTTAAAGCATTAGAGAATTGTTGCTTACCATGCAACACTAGGAGAGATTTGGTTCCTTTGTTGAACCAATGGTGATTTGAGGGTGATCAAGCCTCAATTTTGATTGAACATGAAAATAAGATAGAACCCATTGAGGGATGTAGAAACCTCAATTTACATTATTGGTTTTTGTAAACCCAAGATGAGAATGGGTTTATATCATAATAACTAATAGAAGGAATCTAACATTTATTTAATATGAATGGCATGCAAATATATTAATTAATTAATTATATAACTTATAATAATAATAATAATTAAATAATGAATAAAACAAAGAGATGACACATTACATAGTTTTTATGTGGAAAAACCTTAACGAGATTAAAAAACTCATAAAGTTTATTCCATTATTTGAGAAACATTTACAAAATGAGTAAATTCATTATTCACCTCACTTCTTCACAATTCTTTACATAAACTTTATATACCACCACTCCCATAATTCATAATGTTGTAATAATCAAAGAATATGTTTTCACCAAAGGTTAAAACATGTTTATAAGGGTTTTGGGTAGTTGGAACCAACTGATCCACCTATTTAAATTAAACATAATATTTATTACTTGTATTACCAATTTTTAAATATTTATTTATGTGTAAATAATAAATATATTATTTATTTGAATTATAGAACAATGTGGGCCATAATGTGACCCAAAAAATATTATTGTTCCAACATTCCTCTTTAATGTTTACTGGGGTTACATGCCACAGTCACCTTATTTTACAAAAATAATTACCATCCATAAACCATACACGATGAGTTCTGGGTAGCATGTAACACTTGAAGGATTTAAACACCTTCATCATGCCAATATCACCTTTTTATATAAAAGGAATTAGAATCCATAAACCTCATAGGGTGAATAAGGCTAGCTTTATAGTGGGACTACATCCCACAGTTTCTAATGGATAAACTTACCAGCATTTAGATCCTTTTATAACATAAGGACCTCTATTACAAAACATGTTTGACTATTGGGTACACTATAAACTCACATGGGGTGAAATTTACATAAAAATCACATAAGATGAATTTTTTCAATGCTTTTACAATAGAGAAGAAGTATACACATGAAAATAAATAAATGGTCATTAGGAGGTGATATTGTCATGCACACTCCCCTCAATGGAAATTATAATATGCCCAGCATTTTTTTGAACTTGTAAAACTTTGTAGCACATAATGGTTTTGTGAAGATATCTACCAGTTGTTCATCTCTAGGAGAAAAATGTAGATCAATATCACCATTGATGATTTTTCCTCAAATAAAATGTACATGAACTTTAAAATGTTTCATTCTTTAGTGTTGAACTAGATTTTTTGTCAGAGCTATACAAATTTGATTGTCATAAAGAAGACTTGTACTATGAGATACATCTATATAGAATTGTTATAACAACCTTTATATCCATATTACTTATTGATTAACTTCTATAATACTTTTATACTCTACTTCTTTAGAAGAGATTGAAAAAATATGTTACTTTTTGCTACTCCAAGTAATAACACCTGCACCAAACTTAAACACACCCAAAAGTATATTTATGATCTATAATATCACCAGCATGGTCAACATCACAATAAATTTATAAATTAACATTATCAATAGAAGAATAATATAAACCATAATTAATTATTCCTAATATACCTAAGTATCATTTTTGTTAATTTCTAATGATTTAGATATGGATCTTGCGTGAATCTGGAAGTAACACCTACATCATATGCAATATCTAGTCTAGTAATAGTTATTTAAATTAAACTTCCAACTAATTACCTATATAAAGTATGATTAGATTTTTCATATGCAAATTTTGGATCAAGCTTAACACCAACTTCAATAGGTATATAAATCATGCTAAATTTAACAAGAAAGTTATGTGCATAACAGGATGGAGTTACTATAATAGAGTTTTTATCCTAAAATATATCCATGCCTAAAAAATGATGAAGCAAACCTACATCAATCATCTCAAAACATTGATTTAGTTTATATTAATATTTAAAAATAAAACTCCTTTGATTTTTATAAATGAGAAGATCATCTACATATAACACAATTAAGAAAATATGACCATTTCCAATTTGTAAAAAGAGATCATTATCGATAACAATTATAAAAACCTAATTATTTAAAAAAAACTTGTGATTTTAGAGAACCAAACTCGAGGAGATGGTTTTAAACCATACAAATATTTGTTTGACTTTCATACATAATGCTCTTTGTTAAGTTCTTCAAAACCTTTAGGTTGAGTCATATATATTTCTTCTTATAAGTCACTATTCAAGAAAACATTTTTAAAATCTGTTTGGTGTATTTTCCAAACATTTTGAGCTGCAAGAGTAATAAGTAATCTAATAGTAATCATTTTTACCACAAGAGAAAAAGTTTCAACATAATGAATTCCAGGTTTTTGAGTAAAACCCCGAGCAACTAACCTAGCTTTAAATTTGTCAATTTTCCCAATTAAGTTATTTTTTAATTTTATAAAGTCATCTAAAATCAACAATATTTATTTTAGGAGGGCTAAGGTCCCAAATTTAATTTTAATTAAATATATATATTTAGATTGCATAACATCTTTCCATCTATCATCTTGAATGGATTCTTCAAAATATTGGGGTTCACATTCATAAAGAGTCATTAAAGCGTGATAAGTATGACAACTTCTAGTCAAATTATTAATATTTTCAAGATTAGAAGATTGAATTAAGGATTTATCCTCTTTAGGTATTTTAAATTGAATACAAAATGGATAAGTCTCCCCTCAAACTCAAAAATATCTAAATTTGGATCGTCTTCCTCTAAGGCATCTATTTCTTCATAAGGAGGAATGAAAGTATCTAGGTCTTCATAAAAGGAAACTTAAGAGGGTTCTACAGAAGGATCATAAAAACATTTTTCAAAATTTTGAACATTCCTATTTTTAATGATTTATCTTTTAAATGGATCATACACCCTTAATCCTTTGATTCTTCCTCCATAAACTATGTTTTTTTAAGAATATGAGGTAGGATCAAGTTTCTTTCTTTTAACTTCAAGAATAAAAATAGAAGCAAGACTTCCAAATATCCTAAAGTGAGAAACACTTGGTTTTTCATTAGACCATTTTTTTAGAGGAGAAAAAATATATAAGGCTTTAGTAGAAACTATGTTAAGAATATGTACATCAATGTTTATGGCTTTGGCCCAAAGAAACTTGGAACACTTGTTGAATGTAACATAGTTCTAGCCATTTCTAAGATAGTCATGTTTTTCCTCTCAATAATTTCATTTTGTTGTGGAGAATAAGGAATTGTTAACTCTCTTTAAATACCACATGAAATTAAAAATAAATCAAAATATTTACTAATTCATTCACTGTCATTATTAGTTAATCTCTTAATTTTTAGGTTAGAATATTTTTCAATAAAAGATTTAAATTATTTAAATTTAGACAATACTTCATTTTTTTCTTTATTAAATAAATATAAATAATTCTAGTGGGATCATAAATAAAATTTAAATCATATAAAGATCCATTAAGTGATGCAACTTCAAGTGGTCCTATAACATCACTATGAATATGCTATAAAGGATGAGAGGAATTTACATTATGTTGTTTGTAAAAGTTTGAGTGTATTACTTACCGTGTAAGTAACCTACACATGTTTCATGATAAATTTTAATTTTAGGTAATATGGTACAATATTATGCTCAACATATCACAAATATTCTTAAAATTAACATGTCCAATCTTTTCATGCCATAATTGAGATTCATTTCTAATTTGAGAGGAGCCAAGATGCAGAAGAAAAACCAGTAAAAATATAAAGACTATTCTTTTGAATACCTTCAAAAATTATAGAACCAAAATCCTTAATAAGTGTTATAAATAAATTATCATGTGTAAGTTGAAAATATTATAAATTTTTTTTCTTAAGTTTACGAACATAAAAAATATCATTTAAGAAGCCATTCAAAAAATTTGTTTTACCTCGTGTAGTTGCTTCTAAAAATAAATTATCACCTAAATATATCATTTCATATATGTATTTAGTATTAGATAAAAAAATTAGACAAACATTCCATGTGATGTGAAGCACCACTATCTAAAATCCATTTGTTATTAGTAGAAACAAATAAAGCAGCTTAAAGAACAACAATATTAAAATTTTGAGCCAAATAACTATTTTGATTTTAATGTTGATTTTGATTAGAAAATTTCTTCCCTTTGTTGTTTTTATGGTTTTTATAATTTGGTCTCTTTTCATTTTTATGACCAAATTTATCACAAAGTTTACAAATCTTGTTCAATTTGACTGTATAGTTATTGTTTATATGTTTCTTTTTTCCATCCTTATTATTGACATTAGATGGTTTTGACTTAAATTTTTTATTTTCATTATTTTTAGGAATATTATTTTGAGCGATAAGTACTTGAGTGACATTATCTTTAGAATCAAAATTCATCATTACTTTCCCTTTTTGAATGAGAATAGCTAAAAGGGTAGTGAGGTCAGGTATGTCTTCATCTTTTTGATATTTAGAGTTAAGAATGGAAATAAAATTTTGAAACTTCGCATGGATATTCAACTGAATAATGAAATAGAGAAGTTGATTTTGAATTAAATTACAATTACATATATCTAAGTGTGATTTGATAGTTTTAATTTTAGTAATAAAATTAACAACTTTTTCATCATATTTTATGGGGGTTGTCATGAGTTCAAGAATAAGTATAATAATTTTAAAAAGTCATGCATTCATGCATTAATACAAGAAGTTTCCAAGTTTCATTAAGAGATTCTTAATTACCAAAATGTACTAGGAATTCATCCTTAACACTCCTTAAAATGATTGACATAAATTCTTATATTTATATTGTTAAACATTTATGTTTTCAGTTGTCACATGTCTCCTAGATGGAGGTTTATCAATATTGTTAACAATACTTTATAATTTGCTAGCCATAAATTCAACTTTGATATGGATCTTTCAAATGTTATAGTTAGTTCCATTTAACATTTGTGACTTATCTATACACTAGCTTTGAGAGGCTATTTTTTATGACTATAACACTTTACAATAAATTCTCAAAATAAAAAGATATACATATACTTTTACACACATTTTTGTGTCCAATCAATAATGATAAAATGGCCAATGCATTTTTTTATGCCTATAAAATAAAATAAATACATATTTAATTCTATGAAAAATAAAGATTGATTAGAAAAGGAAAAAATATTTAATTTTATTTATAAGTTGACTTCTTGATTAAATATGCTAGCACAAATACTTCATCTTTAATCAAACATCCACTATTACTTGTAAATGACACATTGACTTTAATTGCACATGTTGTGAGCTTTAGGAGGGAAGAACACTAGTAAAAAAATATTAGACCCCTTTATTTATTTGAGGATCAATAATGAAAAATTAAATTTCCTCCTTGGTCATGGATAAAATTTTAAATTTAACCAAACCTATCAATTCAAAAATTGTTGAAGGATAACTCTTTGGAAAATAAAATTATAAATTCCACTTAATACAAAAAAATTAATTCTTGAAACTTGACACTTTTATTAATACTTAAATTCATTAAAATTTTACTTGACTAAACACATATTTTGAAACACAAAAATCATGTTAACTTAATCTGAATTGATTTTTGAATGGTGCACTACATCATGCTCTTCTCAGCTTCTAAATTTTCAACTCTAACTTCCAATTTTTGCATCTTAGAAACCACATCTTCACCCTCATAAAAAAACACTCTTATTAGGAAAACTAAAACTACCACCACCAAAAAACTTCAAATTCTTATATTTATAAATATATGACAATAAATTCTTTTCAAGCTCAACGTATGTAGCCATAGCTTTGAGATGGTCTTGGATACTAACATCACCACCAAACTCTTCTTGATATTTCTTCTTAATCCCCTTCAGACTCATTACCCAGAACATCTGTTGGAAACTCAGCATGCAAATTATCATATAGTTTGTCCACCTAATGTTGACTACTACCAAACACCTCAAACTCCTCTTCATCCTCCATATTTTCCACCTCCAATTCTTCCTCCCCATAATCTGACACAATTAAGGCACACAAATTCTTTGCAAAGGACTTAGTAGAGGTAACAACATGGGCCTTTGTAGTAATTTTAATGGTAATAGATTTTTGGTTATGACCCTTTCCCTTCCCTTTAAGATTGTTTTCCCTTTCCCTTTCCTAAAGCACTCAACCAATTTGACAACTACAAGTGGCCCAACCTCAAGGGACTTAGCATGGTTGTACATAAGGTAAATCAAGGATTGATAAAGGTGTAGGGGATCTTTCCCCAACTGAATCTTAGTAATGGAATGCTCATGCAACATCAATAGATATAAAGATAAACTAACAAGAAATTTGTGTCTAAAGTGATTTCACATGACTAAATGATAGGTAAAATTAACTCCATACTTTTTGTCAAGTGTAACATGCTTGATGATTTGTTTTTCCACCTCTTGGTAAGGTTACAACAAATATTCATGAAGAAAACTTCATTGGTAAGGAATAAATTCCTCTCTCGACATGAGGAATTTTTACATTTCCTCTTTTTTCTCTCTTATTCCTATAGAATTTATTCACATGAGTGCTCATTCCCATTCTTATTAAATTTCCACATTATTTACTTTAAATAAATCAACCACTATATATGGCCTTGATATTCAATTGTCACTTTGTTCCTTAGTTCTTGTATGCATGATCAAAATAGAATGGAGAAAATCCATGGTCCTACATGACCAAAGATAGCAAATAGTATTGGAAGCATGGAATTAATATGTATCATTCCCCCATGTGATAGATTTGAAATATATAACTGTATGTATATGAAAATTTTGTAATTTGTGTTTTAAGCTTGAGCATGAATCTATTTCATGCACCAAAAATGCATAAATTTGTACTTTATTTTTGTAGTATGAGTGTATATATATGGAATTTACCCCCATAATTTGTACCAATAATAGAATTTTGAATCATTATAAATTATTTGAAGCTATATTTTATACTCAAAACTAATTTTTACTCATAGATACTTATTTCATATATGAAAATCCTACTGCAATCTTTTGAGGTGAGGGATGTGCCCCACAAGTCACTCATCTCAAAATAAAAGTTATTTGTATCATGTGTATCAAGATTTAATCATTGAATATCATAGAATATGTGAAAAGGCATGTCATAATAGTAAGATATGTATCATTCAAATCATGTAAGTAACATATGAGGCAAGGCCTAAAGTGTCAAATCGAGATAAATATATCAATGAAACTCATAGTAGTAGTTGTAATAGAAAAATTATACATAATAGTTCCTACTCGAATAGTACACAATAGTTCCTACATGATATGGATCATGACTCTCATCAAACAAAATAAGCTCAATAAGCACACAAACAAAACAAACATATCGTTAAACACTAATGCTAAGGGCCACATATAAAAGATGTTCAAATTTCACGTAAGTAAAAATTGCACAAACAAGGCTAAGGGACACATGTAAAGGACATGAATAATGTTTCAAATAATGGACATGTTCAAATGTTGCATGCAATATAGGGCCAAAGAATACAATCATTGAACATGATCAAATGTCACACATACCAAACAATGATCTCATAGAGATGTTTAAGCAATTTTTTACACAATGACTAATGACCATACATAATAGACAAGAAAAGTATAATCTTATATGTATGAGTAATAACATAAAATATAGCATAGAAATAGAAATATAGTCTACACCATATATATAATTTGATCATATCCTAGTAAATAACATATCCATGTACACAAATATAAGATAGAGATATTAGCATTATATTTTTAAATAATATGTATCTCAAAACAATATAAGAATTATAAAATGGTACATCTATAAATACTATAACCTTTGGATAAGATACCCACAACATGACATGGTCGTTGGGTAGAAGTAAGTCCAACATTTAAGTCCTTGTAAATTTGTATGTCTTGTATAACACTCATAGATATTAGTGAAATACATGTGATAGAAAAAGATAATGTTATCTACCAATCATGAGATAAATAATATATGACAATGATTTAAAATAGATGTCTAATCATGTTCACGTCCTGATTTTAGATTTTTATAATATTTTGAATGTTGTTATATTTTTTCCATATTTGAATCTTTTTATTCTATTTGAATTTTACAACAAGCAAAAAAATAAAATAACATATGAAACCATGGGTTATAAAGTAGAAAAGGGAAGGGATCTAAACAATTCACCATGTGTCACAGTAAAGTATGCACTAAGTACGATGGTTGTATGAGCAAGATACCACCACTATAGATGTGAATATGTATGTAAAGGAAATTATTCTAGATTCTTGTGTCATCAAATGTATACTTTTCAAAGTATGTAATCACATGTATGATAAATATAGTACACAAAGGAAAGATTTCACATGAATAATATTGTTGTGTAAACTAGAACTTAGTGCAATATCAAAAAAATAGATGTATTAAGGTTTTGTCTACTCAATTTTTAATTTTGTTGTGTAAAAATGCTATAGAATAGAATCAAGTGGGTCAGGATAACAATTGAAGTTGACATTGATTATTTTTGGTTGATCTTGTTTGTGATGGAAAAATGTAGTTTTCTCTATTCAGATTGTGAAAATAATATGTTAAATGGCATATGATGTAAATATTATATCATTGTGATGGACTATTCATATCAAAAAATTTAAAAAGAAGATCCAAGAGGCCAAAAATACATACAAAGATCCAAGGGCTAGGATATTGATTAAATTGATCATGTGTAAGAAGTAAAGAAATACCATAATGGATAAATTAAGAAGTTGTGTACAATAATAAATATTACAGCTTTACCAATGACTTGTTCAATAGAATGTTCCCATGTAGTTCTTACATAAAATATGTAATCACCCTCTTAATTGTGTGTTAAGACACCAATTGAGATGGGATGTTGATATGTAGATATCATATCATGTGTCATAACCATCAATTATACTGCCAAATTCATCTTACATATTAGACATGTCATTTCTATCATCTTTTAGGCTGACAACCCTAGATAGATAAGATAAGATATATAAGGAGGGCCACCCAACTCCAAACCATATAGAGTTGAGTTGAGTTTAAATAGAGAGGGAGAGGAAGAGGGAGGGAGAGGGGCTCCCCATATATATAGAGGTGGGCCACCTCTAATCCCCCCAACCATATAGAGTTAAGTTCCCTTTATATATATATGGGAGTTGAGTTTAGAGTTTAGAGTTTAGAGTTTTATAGAGTGGGGAGGGCCACCGTATAGAGTTCATAATCATACTCATGATCATAATCATCCTCTTGGTCCTAAAACTATGGAATGTCATTCTTGTCATCTTTTGTATTTGTATATGTAAAACCAAATTCTCCATACTATGATATTTAAATTTCTAATTGCTTTTTCTTTGATATGTGTGTTGTATCATGTGCCTTTGTTGTGATGGTACTAGATATCTTTATTGGAATGATGACTGAATAAATATTTTAGTTTGTGTATTCTTTCTCTACATATTTTTGCTCTATTGAAATAGCAACCATTTCACTTTCATGCTCAAATGTGGCATATTCATGTTCTCTACCCAATGTTTCCCTTGTTTCTCTTATCCATGATATTCATAATTCAACATTATATTGGGCTAAATTAGGGCATATGTTGAATACCACTAAATATATTTTTTAGAACAAGTGTAAAAGATAGTTCAATGGATCTAATAAATGATTGAGATGAAGTAGTATTATTTAAATGTTCCTTATCATATCCAAAAAAAATAGGAGTGTCATGTTGCAAACATTCATGTCAATAGTGTTATCAATCACAACATTTATACATTACTTTCCATCCATGAGAGGGTTAAAAATCAAATGATTTAAATACGATGAATGATTTTTGGTTAATTCCTTTGAAACCACACTTGTAACATCAGCTTTTATAGGTGTATCTTTCTTTTGAACGTCTTTTGTTAGGAACTTTTTCCTAAAGATGCTTTCTTGCTTAGTTTGGGCTTGTTTTCATAAATTAACTTTTAATAATTGTTCTTTTTGTAACTTTTGTTCTGAAATTTGTTTCTTTTGTTTATTTAGATGATCATTTTGTAATTTTTCATTTTGTAGCCTTGATTTTTCATCTAGTTCATTTTGTAACCTTTATTTTGCATTTTTTTCCTTTTGCAACATTGCTTAATCTAATTTTGTCATTTATTCTACTTGGACTTGTGCCTTAAGAGATGTAATCATAATGTGAGTGGTATCTTGATTGATGTATATATTATAGGATCACCAATATTAGTGATAATTTATATTTTATTCTTCAAATCCAAACAAATATATGCATGATGCCCATGCATTATATGATATGAATAATAGTATTTTTATCTCCTTAGAGGATGCATAGGAGGTAATGTGATCAAATTATTTTGAATAATTTCTCTTAGAATCCCACTTGAAATATTATTAGCATTTTGTATACTTTTTAATCAATAATTGTAAATATATGTTGTTTTTGAACTCATACTTGATATATTTTGAGGTACAAAAAACATATGATTAACATTAGCATGGTCTAAACTATTTATGTATGTGATCTTATTTTCTAATGATATGATCCTTGAATTGAGATAGTGATTTTGATTTTAAATATCTTCTATGAACTTTATTGTAGTGACTACTTGATCTTGAAGGGCTTCACTATCAGAGTAGTCCATGATCAAGGATCAATTGGATAGGTTCAAGTGAATGAAACTAACTTTGTATGGAGTAGTGAAATTTGAAGAAAAAATCACAAGAGGAAGAAGCTTATCTTCACAACAAAAAATTATATTAATATTCATTCATTAACCAAAAAGTACATAGGAAGATAGATTATTTAGTGAGGAATTAAGTCACCCAAAAAGGTAATTAACTCAATTCATAATTAGAAAATTACTTAAAGTAAATGTCTCCAAATGACCTATTATTTACCTAAGCAAGCTAATTATACTATGTAGGTAAAACCACATAGTGGGAGAAAGCCTAAACTAACACCCCACCTTAAACATATCTTAAGGTGGGTAGAAGAATTGGGTCCTGACATAAAGGCCTGATGAGGTACCCAAGTACATAGAGATGATTCCCCACATGAGGATGAAGATGAACTGCTCAAACCCCAAGAGGAGCCCACAAATGAAGATACTTTCTCTTAGTGAATCTTGGGCCCTAATTTTGGCTAAGTAATTTTTTGTAATAACTAGCATGGAGAGGCACAATGTAGAAGACCATGGTGAGGAATACCATGGTGTAGGATTTCATGGCATGAAAGGACTAAGTCTCATGGAATAAATGTGCATGTTAAATGGAGAATTTGAGAATGAAGGACTCAAAAATTAGTGGAAGACTTGGGGAGCATGAAAAAAGTAGATAATGTTTATGGAATAATTCATAGGGATGGAAGAGAACAAGTTAAGCATAAATCTAGCACCAACCTGTAGGAAGATAGGCACTTAATGAGAAGGATCTAGCATTGAGAGAGAATATAGGGGAAGAAAAGCCCATGTCCTTAAGAACTTAATGTAAATAGATTCCATGACTCAATTTTATTGATGATAGTTGGCGAGTCATATTGAGAGTAACTACTTTTATAATTTCTTGGTCAGGGAAAACCATGTATAAATACTCCTATGATGTACTTTGTAATGTGGTTGTTTATTTGGATGTTATTGATAGAGTTAATACGAGTTAGTTAATTATAACTATGAAACATTGTATTCTTTAGAGATCACCTATGAATATGATGAATAAATATCATGTTTTGACTTAATATTATTGTTTAGCTAACTTTGGAGTTAATGTTATTAGTTATCATTTATGCCATTATTTAGCTAATTGAGTTAAGGTTACTAGTTATTATTTATGCCATATTTTTATTTTTGATCATTGAGCAATGAACATGTGTTAAGTTAGATATGGATTTTGGAATGAGTATAATATTGTGTATGTGTTCGATCACCCTTGTCTAAGTTGTTGGAAAAACGTACCCTTAGATGATAAAACCAATGAGAACCAATCCTTCTTTGCATGCTTCATGTGAGTGTGAAATAACTTGTTCTTTCATGAAATTCCAATGTGTTAACACATTGAAATATTAACCACTTAGGTGTATGCCTTGGGAAAGTTGTGCCCATGTAAAGTAAAATAAACCCAACATTTTAGTTCTATTTCTAGGACCCATAGTGCTTGCATGCATGATGGTGGAAGATGTTGGGATGATGATCTCTTGAGAATATTGAGCAATGGGTTATTATCATTAAGTATAATTTTGTAGTGTCATTTATCAAATGAAAAATCTCTACACATACATGGGTAAAATAGAATATATGCAACTCACTATATGAGACATTATTTTAGAGGTACCTATTCACCTACATGCTTAGATTGTGACATATACATAAGACCAATTGAGGAATTATGATGGAAGATAAATTGGTCACTAAAGCATCAATTGACTTGAGCACAGTTGGGAGCATTGTAGACATGTGTTGTTGATATTTAGTGGCATGGAAATTTGAATAGTTATGTCTTAGAATACACGGTCTCAACATATTCTTGTCTAGAGAAAGCTCAATTTCACTTCTTTTGATAACCACATGGTAGATATTTCATACACTTTCCATTGGAGGTTAAGAAGGATTTTGTAGATTATGGACTTCAAAGTTGTTCCATGGATGGGTAAACTCTCTCTCACATGAGCAATACAGTTGGTGGAAAAATTAAAGGGTAGTTTTGAAGTAAAATTGTTGGTTCAATATGGTAGCTATTCAGTGAGAAAAGCACAAATATTATGAAGCTCGATAAAGGGTTATGAGTGAAAATGATCTAGGGGGAATAAGAGGATTCAAGAAGTGTTGTAAGGGTTTGCAAGGAAGTAGAAGAGCATAAAGTAGACTCCCCAACCACATGACTTCACTCGACACTAGCACAAGTATGTACGAGATAAGCAAGTCAGGTAGTGACTACTAAAGAACCCAATTTGGATAGGCCTATTTCCCCACCCACAATGCATGTTCATTCTCTTGAGTTAGATGGCATTTTTTTATGTAACTAGGATATGAATAATGTAGAATCAAAAATTGAACCTATGCAAGATACATTTATAGACCAAGTTCTAGATATTAGTTTATTGGCCATTTTTTTTATTTTTTGAGATAATTCTATGCCCTGATTTAGAATGCCTTGTGGACCAAACATAACTAGTGGGAAAAGTACTAGATTAACTATAATTAATCATCCTACCTTAGTTCCCAAAGTATTAAGTTCTTATGTTGCTACAGGACATGTAGGAGGTGGAACTAATGGTGGTTCAATTGGAGGAACTAGAGGAGGTACAGGAGGTAGTGATGGACCTTCCCCACAAGGTCCAAGAGGGATAGGAAGTGCTTATCAATAGACCCCATTACAAGATCCTCAGCTACCCACTATGTACTATGAGATGACACTCCACTTACCATAATATCAAGGTTTGGAGAGTGTAGCAGAATATGTTCACAAGTGTGAACTTATTTGGTAAGCACATAGCATTACCTCTTCTAAATCTAAGGCAACATAGTTTACTACCACCCTTATAGACCATGCACAAATGGTACTAAAATTTTGATTCATAGTAGGATGTGGTGAATTATGACCAACTAAAGGTAACATTCCTCTAGGAATTTCATATTACATAGTTTAAACAATAAATCATAGCTATCTTGAAGGACATTAAGTAGGAAATCACTAAGATCATGCATCAGTATGATGCACATTTAAAAAGACTTATTTCTAAGGTCTCTTTAAAGATAAACACCACTCAACATGCCCAGTGGTTTGTAGGAGGTTTATTTCTCCCCTTTATATACAACTTAACATATAAAACTTTCAATAACCCATAGGAGGCCTTGGAAGTTTCCATTCACACTGAAGCTATTAGAAGCATCGACATAGGGATTAGTCCCTTTATAGAGGCTCAGATAGCTACTATGGCATCTTAGCTATAAAATCTCACTATACATAATACTCATGACACCCGTAGTGGCTTATGTTGTGTAGACTGTGAATCTAAAGGCCAAAATTCGAATAAATACCCTATTAAGAGTATTTAAGTTATGTTGAAGCAATCTTTTGAGATTTTCTAGGAAGAGTATGATGTAAGGGATTACCCTCTACTACAATGTGCCACTCAATCAAAGATATATACCTATTATAATATATGTAATGCATACACTCACAATACCAATGATTGTCATCTCATTAGTGAAATTCATGAGGTGTGCATGCATGGTACGCATTAGACATATGTTGCTAATAACCAAGAAAATTGAGGAGGCTATCATGGTCATGGACAAGGTTAAGGATGTGGAGGTGGACATTTTCCACCAAGAACCTATTATAATTTTGGTTCCTCATAGCACTATCAATGTGATTGCCCAATGTATCTTACATGTGCCTTTTTAAAAAGTGAACATCATCTAGAGGAGTGCCCTGACATATATACTACTATTACAAAGGAAAGAAATGAAAAAGGTGCCAACATAATACTTATTGAAAATCCACAATGGAGACCATGCCTTGCTTTTTTGGTTGGTCCCAAAGTCCATATTACAACACAAAGTGGTGGTCATTCCCAGTTTGTATCCAACCCACCCATTGAGAAAGTTCAATGAGATGAGCCTCATGCTACTCATTATCCATATGATTAGTAGTAGAAGGAGGTACTCCATGACACTATGAATCTAGTAAGGGAACTAAAAGGAGTGATCTAGTTCCTCAAGGATTGAGATGCTACTATATGTGTTGATATGAAAAACTATATAGTCCTTCAGGATATGGTGCATGATGAGTTCCATGAGCTATGCAATGACTGCTTAATGAAGATATTTTACCCTTATTTCAAAATTAGCTAAGGCATCATATGCCTAGGCCTACCAAAGATCATCAATTAAATCATGCACAACAATAAGAGACTCACACCTAGCCTAGCCTAGAGGGGGATAAAGAGATATTGGTTAATTTTTCTATAGATGGATGGGTTATCCAGGATATCTTAGTTGATATTGATGTTAAATTAAATGTCCTTACCAAAGATGCATGGAATAAGATAGCCACTCTAAATTTGAAACCTTCACCCCATGTGTTATTATGGCTAATAAGAATCATGATTTTCCCATTAGAGTACTTAAATATGCCACCATGGATATGTTTGATGTTAATTTCAAAGATGACTTTGAAGTTTTAGAGTTAGCCAAAGCTGATGACTTTCTAGTTATGTTGGGTCGCCCATGGTCTTAAGTGAATAATGTTGATTTGAGCTTTAAGAAGCACTACATCAACTTTGAGAATGATAAATAATTTGTTGTCATCCCCTTGGACCATGCTCAAGGACCTCCATATGTTGAGCTAGTCAATACAAATGAAGATATCAACCACATCTACAATGCCATAAATTAGGGTACTAAATTCCTGGATCCCACTCTAGATGGAATTTTGCATTGGGTAGACACACAATCTATATCTAACACCACCATTAACACCTATGATTATTAGGCTCAAGGTGACTATGAACTTACTAGGAAGATTTATGGTGATATAGGTAGTTAAGATGATATTCTATGGAAGTATCATGAACACCATAAATGTGTTCATCTCTTTCATTGAAAAATTATGGATTTGCCACCAACAAGGTTAGATGAAGCTCTAAGATTCCATGGTAAGATGGAAGTTTGTGAGTTTATACAATAGTTGGAATCCTTCTATGACTTCAACATTGATTAAGTAGATTAATTATTTATATCTTTGATGGCACAATTGTTCAATGGTGAAGAACTCATTATTCAAGCTTACTTACTTAGGACCAAGTTCATTATGCTCTACACCATCACTTTCACCATGATAACCCCATTTATGGCACCATAATTTATAGTGGCATTAGAGCTCATGAAACTCATCTTGAATTTTATGAGAATATGTGGAAGATGGATGAAACTTTTTTGCCTTAGTACCTTTGGGTTCATGCATTCTATGGCACTCTAAAAACTTAGGATAGATCATGGTATGTCCACAAAGAGTGCCATCTGGAAAAGAATTCTTGGCATGGTCTTAAGAGTAACATGACTTTAGTTCTATCTTATTTGTCTCCATAGATGGATTTAAACCTTACATTATAAACCATGCATCAGGTTATAGTAGGTGACCCAACACTAATTAAAGATCAAATTAGATGCATGCAAGGTGCACAAAAGGAGAGTTTGACTATTTTCTAGGAACTAGATGAGGAGACATCATCTCCATTTCCTGGACCTATATTGGACCACGTATTAAGAGAATAAATCTACAAAGGTAAGCAAAAATTTATGTACCAAGTTGATGAATTTGTCATTTTTTATCTACCTAACCCATCTACTGATCATTTAGAATTACACACAAAGCATGGCACACACAATATACACAAAACCATCTAGGATGAATTACACCCATACTTGGATCTACTCCAAACTATTTAACAAAATATTGGCATGGAAGAAGCACCCAAAATGGCTATTGTGGGGGACTACTGGTCTGATACAGAGATCTCTAAGGTGTTTGAACTATTAAAAGAGTATAAAGGATGTCTTCCAATGAAACTATACTAAAATTAAAGGCATGCATTCTTCCTTAGGCAAGATGCATATAAAGTTGGTAGAGGGTGCTTGACCTATCAAGAAGATGCCATATCATATGAATCTCAACTTGTGTGCTTAAGTCAAGAAATAAATTGATAGCATGTTGCATGGGAGCCATTACTTCTATAGATGAGTTTGATTGGGTGAGTCCCATGGTTATTAGTATCAATAAGGACATACATAATCATGTCTATATGGCTTATCGAGTACTCAATGTTGCTTTTATAACTAACCCCTTTTTGATGCCATTCATTAAAGAGATACTAGATGGATTTGTTGGGTGTGAAATAAATACATTTACTTATGGATTTTATGGATACCATCAAGTCTAGATAGTAGAAGAGGATAAGCCAAAGACCATATTTACAATTGAATGGGGATCCTTTGCTTATAATGTAATGCCATTTGGGTTTAAAAATGCTGCGACTGTGTTCTCCTAGATCACAATTGAGGCTTTCAAGGACTTTATTCATAAGTTCCTTCAAGTCTACCTTGATGACTAGACTATTTAACAGCTAAGTGTGAGACCATTATTTCAATCTCTAACTAATGCATAAGTTCTTTTAGAACCTTAAAATTTACCTAAATCTAAATAAATGTGTGTTTGTTACCCCATTTAACATTTTGATTGGTCATGTCATATGCCATGATGGACTCTTGGTGGATCCAACCAAGATTCTTGTTATACTTCACCTTCCATCATCAACCACCTAGTGAGAGGTACGTGCCTTACTAAGAAACATTGGATATTATAAGAATTTCATTTATGGGTATGCTAAGATTTATGCACCATTGGAGGAATGTCTAAAAAAATGGTCAATTTGTCTAGACCCCTACTCACTAGCAATCATTTGTTACACTCAAAGATAAGCTTATTATATCCCTTATCCTATAGTTTATATATTGATGAAGCCCTTTCACGTACATGTTGATCCTTCAATCATGGAAGTTGATGCTATCCTCTCTTAACCTATTGAGGGTAACCTTGACCACCCTATCTAGTTTGCAAGTAGAAAGCTTACTCTAGTTAAACAAAACTACGTAACTATAGAACATGAAGCATTGTCTATAGTTTACACCCTTAAAAAATTCCATCAATACCTACTAGCTACTATATTAATCTTCTTCATAGACCATGAGGCACTGAAGTACCTAGTAAATAAGCCAGTATTACATGGGTGCATTTGTCTGTGGATTGTGCTATTTTAGGAGATCTGATTTTGAGTAATGGTAAAACTCAATAAGACCAACTATATCCCTAATCATTTATTACACATTAAATCTAGTGAATCAATGCACACTATTAAAGATGACTTGCCTAATATGCAGTTATTTCAAGTCACACATGTGCCTAAGGAGTTGTAAGATATTACCACTTTTCTAAATATGGGTTTAGCACTAGCTCACCTTAGTACTCAATAAAAGAAGTAGTTGGTTATTTATGCCACTTAATTCTAACTTATAAGGGTGACCTTTATAAGCTTGGGTGGGATGAAGTGTTACACCACTGCATCATACAACATGAGTGCATTGAGGTTCTTTACGAAGTTCATGAGGGTGTTGTTGTAAGACACTCTGTCAGTGAAACTACATCATGAAAAGTCCTTCTAGTTGGATTATGGTGGCCTACCTTGTTTAAATATGCTTATGTGTGCTAATGTGACATTTGACATCACATGGGAAAGTTGAATATAAGGTATGTTATGCCCCTTCATCCTATATTGTCATAATAACCCTTTAAAAAATGGGTTATTAACTTTATTAGCCCCATCAACCCAATAGGGAGGTGTATCGATGCACACTATGTTATCACTACTACTAACTATCTTACTCACTGGGATGAAGCTATGCCAACCAGGGATTATACCACTACCATTATTGTAAGATTCATTTGGGAGACTATCATTACATAGTTCAAATTTCTATTGAGTCTGACTAGAGGTCGAGGAACCCATTTCCTTAACGAAACCATTGTATCCTCTTAGCAGAATTCATGATCATGTACCATAAAATTACACCTTATCATCCTCAGTTCAATAGTACATCTAATGTGTTCAATAAGATCTTGGGTAATACATTGACTAATATATGTAATATTGGATGCACTGATTGGGATGATCATGTGTCTATAGTGTTATGGGCATATAAGACCACTTATAAATGGTTAAACAAATGTACACCATCTAATATTGTATTTGGTACTAAAGTAGTTCTTCTAGTTTAATTCATCATCCCTTATCTCTGCATTATGCACATTGGTCGATTAGATGATGAAGAGTCCTTAAAGGCACACCTAGATGCTTTGTTGTAACTAGATGAGACCCAATTTCTCACTTATTAGAATTAAGGATTGGAGAAGCACAAACAAAAAGCCTGACATAATTTCCATTTGAAGAACAAAACCTTTACTCCATGCATGTAATTTGTATTAAATGATTCCAAATTCATGTGTTACTCAAGAAATCTTCGTGTACATTAGGATGGCCCCTTTATTAATCATAGTATGCATCCCACTGGCACATACATATTGAGATGAATGGATGGCCAATTCCTTCCTATTCACTTCAATGGTAGGCAGTTGAGGCCCTAATATGGTGAATATTATTTTCTCTTTATAATAATAAGGCATATGCCATTAGGTTAGTATAGTATTTTGATTGTTTATAATAAATCATGGCACTGGTTGTGTGCCCTTGAGTAGTTTTAGGGTCAACACTTTTTTGTTTTTGTATTTATTTGTAATTTTGTGGAGGACCATAAACAACTTTTAATGTGGGGTAAGGGTAGATGAATTAAATTATATGGAGCGCCAAGGCTATGGTCAATGTGAATCCGTGCTAGAGAAAAGGCATGTAAGTAGAAGTGTGTGAGGGAAAAAGGGTACACAAGATGTGGTGTGTAACCACTAAGCTAAGTCAAGGCAAAAAATTAATATTCCCACCTTTGGAATGGAAAATTTTAAAACTAATTACAATTGTCATGCTCTTAATGAAAATTGTGAGATAAAACATGTATTTAGTACAAAGAAAGTAGTAGTAATGGTAAGTGTGCTAAGTACGCATCGTGAAATACCATTATTATCATTTATTGCATGAAGTGATGAAAAAGGTAGTGGGGTAGTAAATTCAAGTTACCCCCTCACATCTATAAAAGGTTAAACATAGGTCATTTTACTTTTTACTATTATCACATTATGAAATTATAAAGCCAAAGGAGCTTTGTTGATCTCCTGAAAGAGTGTTTTTTGAGCTTCTAGACAAGTGAAAATTGACTATTTGAGACTATTTTAAGAATTGTAGAGTGAAGTAGTTGTGATAAAAAGGTAAGGTGTTAGGAGGAGTGTAAGGACACACATGTTTATAGATTTTTAGGTTGCATAGGTTGGCATTAACCATTAAAGGTATTTCAATCAAGAGAGACAAGTAGGTTAACAAAGCAACCACGTATTCTTTTGGGAGGATTGGATAACCACAACTCAATCTTTGAGCTCCTCAAAGGGTGATGCAACCAAAGAAAAAGTCCTAATGTAGTGAGCCTTTACCTACAATGCTAGAGAAAGAAGATTTAGAGTGTGGGTGGTCAACCTCTATTGATTAGAGAGGAGGTACCTAAAGAGCTTGGTGCATGCATGGAAGTGTTTTCATAGCAAGAAAAATAAAACACAGAGTCAATAATGGTGCACCAGGTAAATAAAAAGGCTATTTTACCCCCTCTACCCCCACTATTGGTTGAAGAAATGTATTACTTAGAGGTGTTATTGTGTGCAAAGAATTGGTTATCGAATGTGCCCACTTGTAACATTTTTTTATTATAACCATCACTAGCTTGGTAATGAAATAGAACTACAACATGACTATTGGGTAGAGTACCAAAACATGAAGAATGAGTTAGTATATGACTTGAGTATTTTCAATGCTCTCAACGATGTAAGACTCTTCTAATTGTTCAATCTTTAATATTTTGGGAAACTAACTGAAGTAGTAAAGTTTTTGATTTTGTGAGTGCATGAAGACTATTTATACTTTATTGGGCACCAGATGTGGATTACATTAGAGTAGATAAGCAAGGTCATAGGGTTGTAGTGCTTAGGTGAAAACCTTGATTATGACTTGGAATAACAAGACAAAATAAAAAAAGTGTAATGATACTTTAGTATCAAAAATAAGGCCATGTTATGCATATCACAAGTCTCCAAGATCCCACCCTTAGAGTGGACATGCACATCATCATGACCAAGGTTGGAGGCATTGATAGGTGGAAAGAGGTGGATATGGTCCATCTTTATGTTGTTCAACAAGTTACCATGGGAGTAAAGTACAATTGGGCATAATACTTCACTAATAAACTAATCACAGACATAGAGAGATCCCACCGCTTATCCAACCTAAAGTTTGCATGGGGTATGTTCCTTTTATTACTAGTGTTTGATGATATTGGTGTACTTGAATACACCATTAGAGAATTGAAATGGGCATACCTTCCCGATAACAAGTCCCCTACATATTGGTTTAAAGAATTTACTTGCCTTGGTTCAATAATTCCATCCCATAAGATCAAAATGAAGGGATGGTATGACAAGATGAAGGAATCCTTTAGGAATGAGTGGCACATTCTAAAGGACTTACCTAGATGGGTTGGAGACCGAACAAAGTTTTCAGTGAAGCAACACTTTTCCTTAGTGCACATCTAGATGGCTCCTTCTAGAGAGTTGTCTAGATGGTTGAAATTATCATATGATTTAATTATTTGGTACTTCAAGAATGTTTTCAATTGAATTTATAACACATAACCTATGAACATTAATATTAAAAATATTGACGTAAAGACTCATACCCTCCTCCACTTATGTATATACCCTAGAAATAAGGTGTATAGGGAAAAGCTGGAGTCAGATAAAACTAATATCAAGGTCTAATAAATTTTGGTTGGAAATTCAATTCATTCTTCATTTTACATGTTGAAGCCCAAGTATAAATCATTAGGGAGTGTTGAATGAGAAAAAGAGACCATCCCACCTCCACCAACACTAGATAAAAAGAAGTAAAAGTGTCAAGGGTATGATGCCAAAATTACAACCTAGACAAAACCTAAAAAACAACAAAGGATTACCCCAATACAACCTAAGGAAAATCCATTAGTGAGTCACCTGAAAGCCCAGAGCTAATAGAACAGACCATTCCTTTGAAACATGAAACATTAGCACCTAAGGATGGTAATTTAAAAGATAAGATAGAGATCCAAGAGGAGACACCATAAAAAATGTTGAAAAAGAAGAAGAATAGGTTACCTTGGACTCTAATAATAAACCCTCATCAATGCAACGTGAAAAAACCACTCTCGAGGAGGCACAAGTGGAAATTGAAGATATCATTGGTGAAGAAAGGGATGGTTCTAACACAACTTTGGGAATGTGTGGATTTGACATCACAACTAGCCACCAGAGTAAAGATGCAAATGTCAAAATACTCGAGTGAGATCCATCTAAGGGGAGGAACCATTTGATGACTTCATCCTAAGGCCAAAGAAAAAATGTAACCATCCTACACACCCAATATCAGAGGGGAGTGACATAAAAGATCTTATACATGTTTTCACATTTTGCACTAGAGGATGCATCTAAGTAGACTTTACGGGAGTTATCTTTCTCCCATGATATTTATAATTAAGAATGTCATTTTGAGATGCCTTCAGATAGCCTGGTATTGGATCCAGAAGTAGTAGAACTTCCAGATACCCTTTGGGTAGACCCTTGATAATTTACCATGGTACAAGCTAGTGTAACACTTCTAAATTTGGCACATGAGGTTGAAAGGTAAAATGCCTTATCTGAGTCTGATGCCCAGTGAGCCCAAAAGAAACATGTAGAAATGGTGTTTTATATAAGAATGAGGTTATTGAAAGAATAAATCTTGAAGAACTATCTGAGGTCAAGTGTGAGTTGGAAATTAAAATAGTGGCCAAAGTTAAAACATTGAACATCTTTTAAATAATTTTGAGCCAAGACTCCATATGTGGATGGGGTTCCCCTTTTTGGTGAGTTAATGGATAAACTAGAGACCATATTAAATATTTTGTTAAAATTATGCAAGGACCAACCCAACCCCCAAAATGAATAGACTTAGTCAATGGAGAAGTTCATGGAAATAGTAGAGGTATGCAAAAGTTTCTTGCATAGAGTTAGAGACATCATTCCCATTTTGGATGGGTTTTTTTACAAATTTGGCATGGCCCAACAATATTTTGAAAGCTAGGCTCCAGGCAAAAGAGATTCAATGACAACAGTTGGGAAATAATGCCTTATTAATAAAAGAATGCATAGAGCGCACCAAATAATTTGAGGATGTGGAGGTTATGGAGAACAAAATAATCACTTACAATCAATAAATAATTACAAACTTCATGATACTCTAAGGATAGATTGTCATTGAGGTCACTTCACTTGAAGGCTTTCATAAGGATGCTTCCACATCCCTTGAGCATTTAGTGAATAATGTAGGTAAATGTCTCAAATAGCTCAAAGATACAAAGAAGCTCAAAGTGGTAGTAGAAGAAATAATGTCCAAGCTACATAACACCTTAAACCATTGGGAATGTGTCATTAATAAATTGAGCAGACAAAACTAGAGTTTTAGGTAGAGACTGAGAATAATGCTTAGTTCAGGATAGACTAATGGCTTAGTGCCAGGTGATGTTGGGTCCTAATTTTGGCTAAGTACTTTTTGGGAATAACCAGTGAAGAGAGGCACAACATGGAATACCATGGTGCATAATACCATGGTATGGGAGTCCATGGCATAGAAGGACTAAGTCTCATGGAATCAATGTGTATGTTAAATGGAGAACCTGATAATGAAGGCCTCATCATGTAGTGTAAGACTTGGGAAATACACGAAAAGTAGAAAATGGTTATGGAATGATTCACAAGGATGGAAGAGAATAATTCAAGTGAGAATCTAACATTATACCATGATAAGATAGGCACTCAATGATAAGGGTCAATCATCGAGAGAAAATATAGGGGCAAAAAGGCTCAAGTCCTTAAGAACTTAATGTAAATGGCTTCCATGACTCATTTGTATTGATGATCATTTATGAATCACCTTGAGTGTAATTGCTTAGTTAGGGAAAACCAAGTATAAATACCCCTATGATGTACTTTGTAATGTGGTTGTTCAGTTGGATGTTATTGGTAGAGTTTATACAAGTTAGTTACATTATAACTCTAGAACTGTGTATTCCTTATAGATCACATATGAATATGATGATTGAATCTTGTGTTGACTTAATAGTGTTGTTTAGTTAATTATTAAGTTAATGTTATTAGTTATCATTTATGTTGTTTTTCAGTTAACTGAGTTAAAATTGTTAGTTATTATTTATGCCAAATTTTTAATTTTAATCATTGAGCAATGAACATGTGCTAAGTTAGATAAGAATTATGTAATGATTTTAGTATTATGTATGTGTTTGAGTGCCCTTATCTAATTAGTTTTACAAACACACCCTTGTGTGACAAAACTAATAGGAACTAGTTTCTCATTACATGTTTCAGGTGAGCGTGCAAGAACTCATTCTAACGTGAAATGTTAGTGCACTATAACATTGGAATCTTAACCACTTAGGTGCATGCCTTGGGAAATTTATACCTATGTAAAGGAAAATAAACCTAATAGTGAAGGGTTTGGTGCATATATAAATAATTTACTATGTCATTTAGATGTAGTGGAGATCAATGAGTTATTCATGGATGAGATCCTAAATGAAATGCATGTGAATCTTGATATGATTTATCTATTGATGGAGGACCAGATTCCTATAGATCTATATTTTTCTTTGGTTATCACAAAATATGACTATTAGTCATCAAGAATTGATGTTAAACTCAGTGAGAATCCCTTGAATCCAAAGAACCTCATTGGTAGCATTAACAACTTATTATTTTTCCTCAATAGAAGATAAAAAATAACATTCTAATTCTTTCTTGATCAACTAATCAGACTTGAACCAAGGGAGAAACTATGACCTAAACTAGACTTACAATTATGAATATCACTAGCCCAATCTAAATATATATAACCAATCAAGTTGATGTTGATGTATGCTCCATAGTGAATCCCAAAACTATGATTACCCTAAATATAGAGGAGAATCTACTTAGCTACATCCCAGTGTAGCTCATGTGGTTATTGCATAAATCTAGAGACCATACCCAATGCATATGAAATATCAAGTCTAGTGTGTATAAGGTAGATGAGACAACCAACAAGTTATCGATATAAATTAATATCAACCAAATGGGATGGACAATCAGCCTCAAGCTTCACACCAGATAGAAAAGGATTTAGAACTAGCTTATAGTCAACCATGTTAAACCATGCACATAATTTAAGAGCATACTTTGATTATGCAATAGTGATCCCAAAGTCAAACTGATAAATTCCAATCTTGAAGAAGTAGTATAACAAGCCCAAGTTGATAATTGAGAACATATCAGACAAAGCAGTTTTCACTACATGATGGCGGATACATAACTCCATATGATCAATAGGTCATCCATGTAGAGAACTAGAATCAATATTGAATCATCCTACCCTAAAATTTAGACATTTAGATTATAATGGCATATGGTGAACATAATTGAAATAATAAAGGAGTCCATCTTGGCATACCAAGCTTGAGGAGATTTTTTGAGGCCATAAATTTTCAAAGTTTGTAAATTGGGTAATATTTTAAAAATCCTTGTGGTTACTCCATGTATATCTCTTTTTTGAGGTCACCTTGAAGAAAGGTAATCTTCACATCCATTTGATGAACATCCCAATGATGTGTTGTAGTAGTGGTTAGAGTGAGTCAGATTGAGTTTATTTTAGAAACTAGGGTGAACATAATAGTATAGTCAATGTCAGGAACCTGAGAAAACCCTTTACTACCAAATGTGCTTTCAACTTGTTTATGGACTAATCTGCTAAATTTTTTGTTTAGTAGATCCACCTACATTGAACATTTTTTCTTCCCTTAGGAAGAGGGACTAAATCCCAAGTTTTGTTCCTCAGAAAGGAACCATACTATTCTTTCATAGATGAATGTTGGTCATTAAAACTGGATGCCAAACTCAGTGAGAATCCCTTGAAGCCAAATAGCCTTAGTGGCTGCACCAACAACTCCTTTGTATTCTACCTTTATAGAAGATAAAACAATAGAATTTTTCTTTTTACTTAAATAACTAATCAAAATTAAACTAAGGGAGAAACTATAGCATGAAGTAGACTTGATATTTTTAATATTGCTAGCCCAATCTAAATCTATATAACCAATCAAGTCAATATCGATGCTTATTTTATAGTGAATCTTGAAACTATACACCCTGAATGTTGTGAAGGATCTACCTACTTGCTTTCCAATGAAACTCATGTGGTTCTTACATGAATCTAGAGACCATGCCCATTTCATATGAAATATTAGGTCTGGTTTTCATAAGGTAGATGAGACTTCCAAAAATTTATCAATACGAGGTAACATAAACCAATAGAGATGAATAATTAGCCTCAAGATTCACACCAAATAGAAAAAAGTTAGAGATGGCTTACATTAAACCATGCTAAACCATGAAATTGAATCAAGATCTTAATTATATTGTGAAATTATGATCTCAAGTCAAACTAAAAAAATTCAATCCCAATGAAGTAATGTAACAATCCCAAGTTAGTCATTTAGAACCTGACAGACAAAACAATTTTCACTGTTGTGATGGAGGATGAAGAACTCCATGTGATCAATAGGTCTTCCATGTAGAGAACCAGAATAAATATTTAATCATCCTAACATAATATGTAGACATTCATATTGGAATGGCATCAGGTGAACCCAATATAAAGAAGAAAGGACTTCATGTTGGTATACCAAACTCGAGGAGCTTGTTTGAGGCCATAGATAGATTAATAAAGTTTGTAAACTAAGGAAGAGTCTTCTACAAATATTTATGGTTTCTCCATGTATACTTCCTCTTTGAGGTCACTATGAAGAAATATACTCTTCGCATCCATCTGATGAACATCCCAGTGATGTGTTGTGTTAATAAAAAGAGTAAGTCAGATTGAGTTTATTTTGACAACTAGGGCCAACATCTCAATATAGTTAATGCTAGGTACTTGAGAAAAACCTTTTATTACCAAACATGCTTTGAAATTGTTTATAGATGTATCTAATACAAAAAAAATTCTATAGATCCACATACATCGAACAAGTTTTCTTCTCTTAAGAAGTGGAACTAAATCCCAAGCATTATTCCTCTACAAAGAACTATACTCCTCTTCCATGGTATTATCCCACTCAAGAGTATTTGATACCTCATGAAATGATTGTGGACCAAAAATATATGTAATGAAATCATGTTGGTCATCTTATAATTTTGAATGGGTTTACATGTTGTCTAATGGATCTCCAAATCATTGGCCAACACTTTATAGTCTCTATCTAGCCTAGAGAGAACCAATGCTCAGAGAGTCAGGAGGAGATTACTCATCCTCTTAATATATTGTGGAAAGAAGAATGGAATACTCATCACTATTCTCATCATTATAACTAGAAGAATAAATTGGATCATTAAGAAGCTACTCATGTAGATCTGAATCATCAAAACTATCATGAAATTCTAGTGCATCCAAGAAGATGGAGGAGTGTCATGTGTAGAGTTTGGAGGACCCTCTTTAAATAAAACACTCCTCTTAATGAATAACTCATGAGTAGTGGGATGGAGAAGCATGTATTCCTAAATACCCTCAGGATATCCAATGAAGATGCAAGGCTAATTTTGAGGTTCCATTACCTTACATTTCTTCTTCATTATCCACACCATGCTAGGAGATCGAAACATTCATAAGTTTTTCACTATGGGTTTTTAACTACTTTAAGATTCAAAAGGTGTGACTCACTTCAATATTTTATGAATAACTCAATTATGGATATAACACACATAGTTGATGGCCTCAATCCAATACTGAGGTTCAATAGATTTGGAGTGTAACATACAATTGGCCATTTCTTTCAAGGACCTATTCTCACACTTTGCAACACCATTATTCTAAGGACTATATGGAATTGTATGTTGTAGTTCAATTTCCTTTGATGTATATAATTATTCAAAATGGTTATTGACATACTCACCACCATTATTGGTGCACAAAATATTGATGGCTTTACCTGACTATTTTTTACAAGAACATTGAAGTTATAAAAATGATCAAATAGCTTTGATTTATACTTAAGAAAATACACCCAAGTATACCTTGAAAAGCCATCAATGAAATTAAACATGTATTTAGTCATGTTGAATGAAGGTTTTGGAAATAGACCAATAATGTCACTATGGACAATCTCCAATATCTATTCAGCTCTCCATGATTTATACTTATCATACTTTTCCTTAGGATGTTTACCAAGTATGCAACCCTAACAAACTCTATTAGAAAACTTGACTCATGGCAATGCTAAAACTATGTATTGATGACTGAGTTCCTCTAGGTAGCAATAGTTGAGATGGTTTAATATCTCATGCCATAATTTACTCACCCCATCTGAATGAGTGAGTAGTGTTGTAGAAGGTTGATTAGGAGCAACATTTAAGAAAGTATACAATTTTGATTGGTGATCTACTTTCCTAAATACAATAATGGAGTCACTTTTTGCTTCCCTAATAACCATAAAATTAGGTATGAAATCAAATTTATTTCCCAAACTAATGTGAGTGATCTGATAAATAGATACAAGATTAGTGGATAAAGAGGGAACACATAGAACATCATGAAATGTCCCATCATTCACTTTAACAGATCCAATCCCACTAAATTCTATGGAATTATCATCACCCAATAAGATGGAAGGCATATAAAAAGGCTACAAGCATGAGAACATGTCCTATGATGAAGCCATGTGGTGCGATGCACTAGAATCAATAAGCCATGTGGAAGACTAAGACACAACTGCAACAAGTGCTTTGCCCTTCTTGTTGTCTTTGGCCTTTGAAGACACTTATGCTGATGAACCTTTATTTTAAGACTTGGGGACATTGTTTTTATGTTTCTCTAGCATCTCATTTAGTTGGTCAATCTTCTTTTTCATGAATTTGGATTCATCATCCCTAGATTTCTTATAGTATCCACATGTGAGTCGCTCTTTCTTAGGTTTCCCATCTGAAGAGGACTCCTTTGATGCTTTAGACTTAGCATCATATTTTTGACTCTTTATTTTCTCTGAGTCCTTATTTTATTTATTCTCCTTGTTTCTAGAATCCTTTTATTTGTCATGGCTCATAATTAAAACATGAAATTTAGATGACTTCAATGTACTGATTTGAATGAGCTTATCTTGCTTTTGAGTCAATTTAGTAGTAAAGTCATCCAAGGATGGCATGGTATATGTAGCTCCAAGGGCATGCTTGGTGGTTTAGAAGTTAAATTAACACAAAATAATTAGATCCCAACTTAGCAAGTATGGAAAGAATCAATTGATCATCTTTTTTTCTAATGTTGCACAGTTTCAACTATAACCTAAGTGATTTAAAATTTGTGAATAAGTCTAGTACTATATCAAAATAACTTGGGATCAAATTTATCATCTTATTCTCCAATTCATGACCTCTCATTATGTCCTACTTCGTAAAGAGTTTTTCCAATATGGTCCAGACTTTATTAAGAGTAGTAGCAGATTCAATATGAAAGAGTAGGTTAGGAGACATAGACAGGTATAGAAGACTGTAGACTTTGTCATTTATGTTGTAAAACTTCATATTCTCTACCTCAGGTATCAATTATTTTTCTATACCCATCATGATTCAGTATAATTCTTTGCTCTTCAATAATATTTACACTTTGACTTTCCACTTGTGATAGTTGAATGGTGTAAGAATCAAAGCAGAACTCAGATCCATGGTGTAGAAAGGAAGTATGAGTTGAACTATGTGTGTTAAAATACTATGAATATAAAACCCCCATAAATATATAGGTTAAATTTTTTAAGTTATAAGAATATTACCAAAGCTTATATCTCAAAAAAAATCACATTCTAAAAAAAATGACAACTCAAAAGGAGTAGTAGGCTGAAAATTATGCATGTTTGAAGTTATATATGGCAAGGGAAATCTCCACTTTACAAAGTTTTAAAATTATTGGGTCTGAAAATGTTTGGATTGAGTGCTACCCCCACTAGTAATAATCAAAATTTAATCCCCCTTGATGTGACCATGCCATATGACCAAGGGAATAAGACCTTTTTTTAATGTGGATTATGTACAACTTCTCCAAATTTTGAGAAAAACCCACTTAGTTTCTTGACAAACCCAGAAAAATTTAGAAATATTATTTCCTCAAAGTCACTGAAAAGTATACATTTTTACAGAATTCAAAAAATGGCCTTGAAACCTTCTAAAAATGGCCAAAAATAGACTATCATGAAACTAGGTCATGTTTACAACCATTCTTAGGGTTTTACTACCTTTTAAATCCAATGGTGTTGTTTGTTTTTAACTTAGAGAGTTTGGGTCTGTATATTTACATAGATTTACTAGAAACCCCATCGACCCCTAGAAAACTAAAATCAATAAAAATCTAGAATAAGCAAGAATGTAGGATCTCACAACAGAATTAATGGATTCATCTACTAATGTAGCTCTGATACCATGTCAAAGTGGGACATAATTGAGGATCAAATAGATAGGGTCGAATGCATAAGGTTGGATCTATACAAAGTAGTGAAATCTAAAGAATGACTCACAAGAGGAAGAAACTTGTCTTCATAATAAAAAGTTACATTAACTATCATTCATTCATTATCCAAAACATACATAGGAAGGTACATTATATAATGAGGAGTTAGGTCACCCCAAAAGATAATCAACTCAACTCACAATTAGAAAATGACTTAATGTATATTTATCCTAATGAGCTATTAGTAACCTAATTAAGCTAATTAGACTATGTAGGTAAAACCACAAAATGATAAAAAACATACAATAACATTCACAAGCATAAACCTTAGGTACTTCTTATTTAATATACATATAAACACCATAAAACATATGTGTGGGAGGTGGATGGGGTTGAGAAAAGACATGTTGATTGCCTTCATGATGTGGTGGCCTACCTCTTTGTGTGTTAATAATATGAAACATAGAATCTAGTATAAGCTATGGGTGAATAATAGGAGTATGATGGCAGCTTTAACAACCTTTAGGCCTAGGAGGAGGAACAATTAAAATGTCTTGATATTGTTCATTAATACTTTTATCCTTATTAGATTTAATTCATTTAATTATGAGTGTGAATGACATTCCTTATTAGGGGAAGATAACATGTAATGAAAACTAAGAAAGTTGAAGCAAAAAATACTCATCCAGTATAGCCATATACTCTTTGCAAATTGAGAAGAAAACAACAAAAAGTTAAAAGTTAGGTCCTAGAAAAAGAATAATTTTTGTGTATGGAGATTAGTAAATATCCTAGAATCCAAAGTTAAAATAAAGTGATTTTAGTGTCATATATCACATCCAAAGTAAAAAAAAAGTAGTTTCATTGTTAGTTGTTAAATCTAAGGTCAAAACTAAATTATTTTAATGTTAGATATTAGATCCAAGGTTCAAAGAAGAGTTGTTTTTGTGTCAGATGCTCATAAATTTATCTAAATCCGAAGATAAAAGTTATAAGTAATGTTTGAATAAAATGAATGGGTTCACCATTATGTTATTTTAGAATTGGAAATTAATGGTGTATTAACTCTAATTAAGATAAAATGAATATAAGGGTAGCAAATGCTGTAAATAACTTGCAACTAGTAGAATTAAAGTAAAGTACCAAAATGGATAAAGCATGAATGAATGAAAGAAGTTAATTATGAACAACAAAACAAGACTTACCTATTTTTTATCTGTAATCTAACTGTGTACAACTAAACTATGACTAAAACTAATTAATCAGATTTGATTATGCATGTGTAATAGAAACTATAATTATCACTAATCAGGGTTAAGATCAACTAGAATGGGACATGATCATCTACCAGTACTATCTTCTATGGGTCAATATTTTCCTCTATGGAAAATCAAGAAAGTTAGGGAACAATAACATGCACTTGAAATATACTTGTGTGCATAAATTTGACCTTCAGATGGTCATAAATAACCTGTAAATGACTTATTAAAAGTTGAAACCCTAATAGGGATTGCAATAGTTGAAACCTTGTAAAGAGAAAGGGAGAGTGTAATGGGTTGAGTTAGACTCAATCACTCTGGTGATGATTGATTTCTACCTACATATCAAATACTCAAAATAGGTAAATTAACCCCACGTAGTTCTCCTGCTTAGAGTGTTTAGTGTGATTTTACTCATTTTGCTACATGTATGAATCTATAAATGCCTTGAATACTTGATAATGTTTTACTTGACTTGGATAGAATATGATCTTGACATGGATAAAGATTGTTTCAAGTGAATAGAATAAAATTTGGGAAGAATATGGAAGCTTTGTTCAATGTGTACTAGTGTAAGTATGGCTCAATATTGAAATTATCAAGTGGTAGAATATGTGACTTAGATGTGTTTATATATAGAAATTCAAAATAGGAAAACCTCATGCTACCTATCCAAAAAATATGGACCAACCTATAAGGAAGCGGTTAAATTTGAAAAATAATTGTTACTATGTGAAGGATAGGATTGACCCATAGGGGTCAAAACCGACTGCCAATATTGTCCCATTTTGGTTGATTATGTCATGTAAGGGTAGTATTTGACTTATAGGATTTGGTGTGTCCATACAAATTCTTAGATATGTTTTTAGTGATTACAAACAAATATATAGGTGTAAAACACCAACTTAGAAATGGATAGGTCCATAAAAGTACTTAAGATTGAGTGAGGTGGTGAAATATGACCATATTAAATGCTCAAGTCAATTAAAGTTGGCCAAATTTGACATTATTAAGTATTCATGACCAAAGTTGAATATTTAAAACTATAAATTTTTTTTGAAGGATAATTAAACTAGTAATTAAATGGAGCCTAGTGTGAAATTATAACATTTTGGGGGCTCTCTATGATAATTTGATTTTAAAACAACAAGCTCAAAATATCAATATCCATTAGGAAATGAATCAACAAAATTATATCTATATTTGGCATAGTCATCCCATCAATTTATTCTTGGTTCCAATATTCGAAAGTGGGGGTCTGGGGCTGGCGACCCCTAGTAGGGTTAAAAGGCAACACCCTTTATAAGGTATCAAGGTCGGGTGTGTAAAATTATTCTTTATGATTTCTCTTGGATGATAGATGATTGGGTATTATCAAGGTTAAGCTTGATCTAATGGCATAAGGCATTTATGAGATGTGATTTAAGTGACTTTTCAAAACTAACTTATGTCAATAGATCCAAAGAAGATCAATGGTTAGAGATTTAGATAAAGCCTTACATTATTTTTAAACTTTATAAAATATTTTAAAGTTGTGATGGCTAAAGATGGTCCTTTTTATATTTTCATTAGCTATTTTTTTCCATGGAAAATCTTACGAATAATTAATTTGTGTGGGCTCAACTTTTCCTCTCTAGCTAGTGTTGCAACTTTATTTTGATGTAAACCTAATGTTTGGAGATCACCCTTTATTTATCAAAATAACTCAAGGCTACCAATTGTCTTTCCATATTTAATTTAAATATATCATAATTTTTTTTATAAGTCTTTTATATTTTAATAAATATCTAAATCTTCATGTTGGAAATCAATGGCAAGTTGGGGCTTCATCTAATTTAATGTCTTTAGGGGATCCTCCAAAATGCAATCAATTTTTTTTTAAAATAATTCATTGTTAGATACTTATAAGATCAATGGTGTGAGATTATTCTTAGCTTTTGAAATAAAATATATTTATTCATTTGAAGCCCCCTTTTATATATGGCAATGTTCATTCCTAGCCATTTTTCACTCATTCTTAGCTCCATAACTTTGCAAATTCATCAAAATAATTTTCCATCATAGTTCTATAGATATCAAATTTAAATTTATTCCCTGATGGTCCTTATGAAAAACTAATCAAATTAGAAAATTCCCCTACAACTCTTGCTTGATATAATTATGCATGCAAAAGCATGTCTTTTGAGCTTGAATTCTCCTCAAATTTTTCCTTTGAAACTTGAAAAAATCATTTATTATAAACATGGCATAGAATACAAGAGCCAAAATTAAAATTTCCACTCTTCCTTTTCCTTATAAAATTTGTTCATCTCTTAAAAATTACCTAGATTTCAAGACCATACCTTTGTAAATTAGTCACCATAGTTTTTCCTTGCTTAATACTTATCTACCAAGAAAGGCTAATCTCAACTATAACAAAATTAAACTCATCTTATATTATACTTTATACCTTTCTCTAAACCTCTCTTCTTGGATCCTTACTCAAAAACTTTGTACATAAAACAAAACATGTATATAGCTCAAATGAAACTACACATGTTGATGAAAAACATCTTATCATGCAAGAAAATGAAATCCTACCTTAATAAAACATTAGTGAGATATAAACAAATCCACTAACTAGGATATCAAAATAACTTCCCTTTTTGATGATGTTATGCCATTGGACCATACATACATGGAGTTCATATCATATTTCATCCACAAATTTGTAAGGGCATGGGAAAGGATACATGTAGAATTCATACCTCTACCAAGTATGGCATTCTTATATTATTTAAATTTTTTTGAATCTATAATTTCCCTTGTGATTAAATTATTTAGGTGGAGAGGCTCTTCCTCAAGTTTATGACCTTATTGTATTAGATAAAAAAGATCTCATACAAGCTAGTTAGATTGATCCCATAACCATAATGTTCTTGTTTTCTAATTTTCTTGGAGTCCCTACTCCAAAAAACTATCATGAGCATATCCCACACCAACCATAATCATCCCAAGTCCCATCCATAAGATTTGTCACAATGGCAAAAGTGAGAAGCTTGATAGAGTAAATTTAAAAAGAGTTATCGGACTTGTAGAACCAACTGGGTACTTAGAGCCTCCAAGAAAAAATAGATGTACAGAGCATCCCAAAGATTTTTTTATTCAATAAAATAAGGTCTCCCATCTAATTCATTAATTATACATCCTTTCACATGCCAAAAAAAAGCTGGAAATGATTCGTGCCTTGTTAACTTAGTCCTTTTTCAAGCCTTGGTGAACCCAAAAATAATAATAAATAGGCTAATGGTTGAAAACCCAACATAATTCCTTGAAAAAGAGATAATGAATAATGAGTTTTTTTCCTATGTGAGGAAAGAAGAGACAACCAAAAAAAGTGTCTATAGGAAATATCGAGTTTGGCTAATTATGAGGAAGAGTGTGATCTCCAAAAATTTGAGAAAGAGGGAGAGATTTTATTTGACGTAGGCCTTATTAGCCAAAAATATGATAGAGACCTAACCATTTATAGTTTGATTTAAAAGGGATGTTTAGACAGGGTTCTAGCTACAATGGGTGAACATGAAGATAAAACCTTATCTTCCCTTAAAGAGTTTACCTGGCAGTTGTTGTTAGAAGATCTTCTAGAGTTTGAGGATACTTTTTATTTTAATATTAATGAGGATATAATCTCTACTTTTGGCTATGATTGGTTTCTTTTTTAAGACAATAGAGATGAATATATTCATGAAGAGTAAGGCTTGTAAGAGGATAGTGAATCCCCCCTGATTTTAGTCTACAATGATCAAATAAAAGGTGAATATGAAAGAAACTTGTATCAAGAAAAAAATGGAGTCTTTTATTTTAAAGGAGGGAGAGTGATAAAGTGAGCCTAGTTAAAAATTTCAAACATAAAAAATCAATGCTTGGGAGGAGTTTACAAATATTTCTTTCAAATAGGATGCTCGGTGAGGTTCCTAGAATTCAATAGTGAGAATAAGCTACTAGTCATGTTCATATCAAATCATAAGGAGAATTCAAAAAATAAAAAATATCAGCGTAAGCATATATTCTCATGATATCATAGAGATGGAAATGAATAATGGATGTAATTTTAAATAAAGGTTGAATGTGAAGAAGGAGAGCGCAAAAGGCTTAAAATTCTATTGTTTTTCTTCTTCTCGCATCTTATTGCAAATAATTACAAGAAGGCAAAGCCGAGAATTAACCATTTTATTAAAATAGATGAAAATTTATACATAAGACATTACACAATTAGACTCCATGAAATAGGGAGACTATCTTATTAACTATCCTCTAATCTAAGTCAAACTATGTGAGATAACAACTAAGAAATATTACATGATTATATTATCCCATAATAGCTAACTATAAGGATTCTATGTGAGTATTTTACTCACTTAAAATTTGATTACTATGGTTAATTAACCACTAATTTATTTACTCCAATTCCCCCCCCCCCTTAATTCATCATGGTCTTAATAGTACAAGAGAGATTTTTTTAATGCCTCAAACTTATAACGTCTAAGTGACTTGGTGAAGCTATCTACACACTAATCTTGAGTGGGGAAATATTAGAGCTAAATGTTGTGTTGTTGAACATGATCATATATGAAATGGATTATAACTTTGATGATCTCCATGTGCTCATGAAACATTTAATTACAAACAAGTTTAATAACACATTGATTGTCACAATACATAATTGTAAGTTAAACTTGAGGTACTCCCAATTCTGAAAGTATGTGACTTAGCCATATCACTTCATAGACATATCCTCCTATTTCATGATGTTTTTATTTAGTGGAAGACTAAGAAACAAATTATTGCTTCTTTATTCCACATGAAATATACTATATCCAAGAAATAACAAAAATCCATATGTGGATTTCCTATCATCAATAGAACCTACATGGCTTGTATCCTTGTAACATGTCAAGAATAATCGATCATTCTTATTATAGTCTAGGATATATTTCATTGTACCTTGAATGTATCTCAATATCTAATTTGATAATTTATATTAACTCATCTTTAGCTCCTACATGAATTTTGAAAGATAGCTGACAACATAGCTAATATCTAGCCTAGTGCATGTCAAGTAAATGAGACTCCCAATCGACTATCGATAGAGAGTGACATTTACTAGTGGTGATGGATCTAAATGAGATAACTGATTCCATTTATTTATAAGTGTTGTAATAATTTTGAAACCCATTATCCAAAATATCTCAAGTATGGTCTTGGCATACTTCATTTGAGACATAAAGATGTGGTGTCCTTTTTTCCATACTTCTAAACCAAGATAGTAGTGTAGTAGCCTAAGATATGTCATGTTAAATGATATTTATTTTTTACACCAATCATCTTCACAAAGCTATTAGTGATGATTGGATTGTTGATATATATAATTAAAATCACATTCTCCCCCCTTAATCCTTGAGGTAGAGGTTTTGATCATATGGATTCCTCTAAAATCCATGTTAAATGAAATTCTCATCAATATTTATATACTAGGCTCTAGGACCTTGATTGAGACCATACAAAGATTTGATGAGTCTACATACCTTTTTTTCTTGACCAAGTGCAATGAAACCATCTGGTTGGTTCGTATAGACTTCATCTTCTAGTTATCATCTTAGGAAGGCACTTTGTATGTCCAACTAACGGATTGTCCATCCAAATTTTGCAACCATAGCGAATACCATTATGATAGTCTCTTGGATATGGGATAAAATGTATCCTCATAGTTAATTCCTTCTTTTTATGTGTAGACCTTTGATACAAATCTTTCCTTGTATTTTTCAATGTTTCCATTTACTTTTTACTTGGTCTTACAGATACAATTGCAACCAATATGTTTATACCTTGGTGGAATATCAATAAGTTGAAATGTATTGTTATTCATCAACGACTAATATTATGCATCCATGACCTCTTTCTAAGGCTTCAAATCTTGAGATTCTCAAATCATTGAGGGCTTAAATAATTTTGAAACTATGCTCATCAGGGAAAAATTCACGTTTGCATGAACCATGTTATGAGTCCTCATTCATGTAGTGGAAGTGTCTGGGACTCCATTTGATTTTTCACCTTGTATATTAATTGTATACCACTTTGGCATACAATGAACACTATTAGTGGGAGGTGAATTATTTGGATGATGATCATTATTATCCTCATTCTGACTACCACTATTAACATTATAAATGTTTACAAGTGTAATGTTTGTATCAAATGACTGTGTAGAGGATGGATTGGATTCACCCTTCTCATAAAATAAAACATATATGTTGATATGTATGTTCCTAATTTTTGGATTTGTTAGTTGGTAGGCCTTCGACTCTTCACTATAGCAAAAAAAAATATATGTCAATGATTTCTTTTCTATTTTTTAATTTTATTTATAGGGACATCCATATATGCTTTACAATAAAAAAATTGAAAATGTGATATAAAAGGCCTATTCCCAATCCATGATTCTTATGGAGTAATACCATTGAGAGCTTTGGTGGGTGCTCTATTGACCAGGTAGGCTATTGTGTGAACTAATTCTACCCAGTATGTATGAGGTAGGTCTAAGTTCTCAATGATTTTTCATACCATTTATATAATAGTGTGATTACATAATTCAGAAAAAATCATTCCATTGTGGACTATATATCCCAATCAGCTATTGTGAAACAACCCAAAAAACTAATTCCTGGAATTGCCTATCAGAGTACAAACAACATGTCATGTGGGCTTATTATACCACTTAATGAGGTAAGACTACCCTACTAGATAATGCATAAGTGTGTATGAAATTAGAATGCATTAGATAGGGATAATTATTTATTACCAACCACATCTAAGCACATTTATTATGCAAGACACCATTTAATCACTAATGATCACAACATCATAAAGACCATCATACTAAAGTTACTTATTAACCAATCAAAACACTATTATGAGAGATGATTGTGTGTTGTCTAAGTCATTAGTCATCATTTCATTTTAAGAACAAAAATAGGAGTACACAGTTTAACCATTAATAACATACAACTAGATACTATAAACATATCGACTACTAAGCATTCGAGAGGCATTCACATTCGGTAGATCTAGATGTTCTAGGCATTGGAATAGGGGATACCCATTGATATTGCATATCTAATTCTTGGGTTGGGGTCGTTGCACCTTAATGCCTCTACCCCTAGTAATTAGAGTCAACCCATGCTTAACAAATGGGTACAATTACAACTTTGCATATGAATATTTTCAAACATAAAATGAGTCATGTGATTGACTATAAATGGTCATTCATAACATAAGCAAAATTCCTTCCCTTTTTACATGGAAAGTGATTTATGTGAAGGTAGGGGAAAATACTGCTACTTGCTAGAATTAGATAGACTAATTCCTAGTTTAGGGTCCTTGAACTCCCTTACCCTCTTTCATTACTAGCTAAGTATTTTCTGTTTACAACAATAAGGTAGGAACATAGTCATGTTTAGTAATAGTTTGGGATTATCGATGTTATCTTAATGTGATACCAATTCATTGATTCATTCCTATTTTAACCTTATTTTAATGGAATAACTATCAAAAAGGGTTTGAATTGTCACTTGGGTCGATTGAGAGTTAGTTCTATCCATCTATAGTGTGGTACAATCCTTCCTACCCACCATCTATAGCTTTTTTATTTAATTAAGAGAGTTGTTGAAACCAATATAATTTGATACCACATTATTATAAATAATAATACCATTGAGGTGTGATGTGGACTTTCATCATGATGCTTACCCATCGAGATCATATAGAGTGATCTTTGATTACAAGGTTATGGCATCATATATTTCCTTTCAATCAAAAACTTATCATTAGCACTAGGGTTTGATCAATTTAAGGAAGGGTATAAGAGGAGTAAATCACAAAGGTATTTGTAATTTCACCTTGGAGCAATCAAACATAAAATGATCCCATTTTAATATTACTCTTAATCCCTTTGTGCCTTCGAGTGGGTGGTGTTCTCATTTTGAGCTACCCACTTTTGGATCACTTTTATTCATGATATAGAATCTAGGAGTCCTTGCACCTAGCATATTTATGCTAAAAATAATAAACACAACTCAATAAAAAAAATTACTTAAGAACAATTAATTGTTGGGACCTTGGTTTGGTCACCATAATTTCTTGTAGCATAGGATATTGTCTTATTAGTGGATGTTTTATCAATTATTCATTACACCATTGTCGTACCAAGATCAGAATGTAACTGTATTAAATCATGTTGGCCATAATTATCTTAGCCAAGAAAACTTATATGCTATGTTGTGTAATCATAAGTGCTACCACTCATGATTCTTAATGAACTCCTGAATTGGATATTTTCACAAAGTGTTCCAAAAAATATATAAAATAATTGAGAGGTAACTTGTACGCTTTTCCCAACTTTTTCATGATCAGCGATAGGCTTTTATTAGGCTACAACTAGTTGTCTAGCTATAAGTTGTTAGATGCAAGGTCCAGGCATACATTTAGGCATGGTAGTTTACCCAAAATGAAAATGATATAATGATTCCTATAAATCCATCACAAGTAATAATGTATATATATCCCTAAGTCTAATTATACAAGGTACAAGCTTAAAAGAGACTATCATAATTAAGGTTGCATTTAAGTTATGGTTTCCAATTTCCCAGGTTCTTTTATAAGAGAAAATGCTACTTGAAAATAAAAACCATACTTTGCCTTATATATAATTACAGATTTGTCTCAATAGATCACATATATGTTGAATATACTAGCAACCATATTATTTTTCTAGATTAAATTTATTCCGTAAATAAAATTACTATAACTTGAAGGAGTATAAGTATGGTTATGCATGTTTCTCATAGTTCAAATTTACTCTTTCATGTATAAATACCTAACCCAACAGAAAAACATTACTTATAATATGAAATTATGCGCAGCCACTATGTCTCTTAAAACTACTTTACTTGAGCAATAATCTTCAAAGCATTAAAAATCCTTAGCTCTACTTAGTGTAGGAAATGACACTAAGTTAAAGTTCTGCCCATTCATATTAAAATGTAACCAACAACTAGAATCACTTCTACTACTTTTTTCATACGTGGTTCATCGTGCATTTTCCATGTTACTTAAGTGGACAAGAGTAACTAAGTTCATCACTGCATTTCCTACTTTAAATGCCAACATCAACATATAACAAAAAGGAGTAACTAAAACTTATTCAACTTGATACTAAATAACACATTACTAACTCCAGAGAGTTAAACAATTCAACATAGAAACAACAATCATAATATTGATATTCCTTTTAGCCCTACTATTCAAATTTATATTTAGAGTACAAATGTACATGTTTATAATGTACCACATTAAGTTCTTGCATTTGGTGTTAGCTTCACAATCAATCAAGGTAACATAATTCTTCACCATATAAATGAAAGAAATTAAATAAATCCACAACATGGTACCAAATGTCAACTTAAACCTCCTGACCACATGCATCCACATATCATAATTACATAAGAAAATATAGCATAGAATTATTCTTCCACATACAATACAATGTTACCAAATTATATAGCATGAATTAGAGAAAGACACAACCAACAATAATAGTAATGCCAAATGTTCGAACATTCACAAGAGGTAATAGTAATATGTTTTGATAAATGAATATCATAATATAGTTACTGAATAAGAACACAATATCATATTTGTGAATCAAACCAAAATAATGCAAATAGCATAACTCTCATGCATGAAAATTGATGACATCAACTTACAAAGCATATAAGAAGTTTACATTCATTTTTAAAGACAGTTGAAACCAAATTTAGGACATCTATAAAATATCATACTCCATTATTCATAAACATCAATCATCACATTCATTAAGGTACAAGAGCCATAAGAAGCAAGAACACAAAAGAGAATGAGGTCAACCCCACATATGCAGTCTGATGAGCCCAATCATATAGTGGCCTTAACCACCCAAACCATGAGTTGGGTGGTAAAGTGTGGCAATTGAGTACTTACAAGAGGATCTAAAAATGTAATAAAGATTCTAAGCTGACTACCACTTCACCATTGCATAACAATTTGACTCACAAGGGTAGCTACTTGTAAACAACACAAGAAATGAACTTAATCAAATGCTTAATTCCAGTAGACAAGAAAATTACAAAAATGATTGTATCCAAGCAAAAGACTCATGACAAGGAATGTACAACAAGCCCTTAAGAGGGTTAACTCAAGATAACTAAGGGTTGATTCATTACCCCCAAATAGGTTAATAGGAATAAATAGAGGTTCAAAAATACCAGGTTGCCATAAAATAAAATGAGTCAATATACCAACTTGGCCAGCACCAACATTAATTTGATTACAAGTAAAGTAGAAACCAGTTCAATGATTTAACATGTTTACCTTGATAGGATTAAAAATGGTAGGGTTTGTTTCATACACCAATGTTATCGAATAACTCAAGGACAATAATAATACTTCAACAAAATAATAACCCAAGGTTTTTTAAATGTGTACAAGTCATCCCATAACTCAGATCTACCTAGCTAGGGTCAAAAAGAATGGTTCTTAGCATCATGTAGGTGGGTCAAGAATTTAAAATAGGGATTTACCAAAATAAAATATTTTCCCAAACCCCAATCTTTATTTATAACATTTTAATGACCATTACATTTACAATAAAAACCACATAGAATTTTTTGTAATAGCAAAATTAAAGTAAGGCATTGAAACTCACCTATGATAGGGGTTATGGTAAATTTTATGGCACAACAGACCTATTATGAAGTCTCATGACTTCCTAATGGGCCTGTATTGTCTTATTATTTCATGGCTCAACCATCAAAGGAACCCTCGATTCCATACACCATAAAAATAAGGGAAACTTTCTTACAATCCATCATAGAGAAGGATATTCGAGGGCAGGCTTTGCTCCTTTTCTTTTTTTCTTCTCCCCCTTCAAATGAGTGTCTTGTGTCTTTTATATCCTTTCTCACTATGAACGTCAAACTACCTTCCTCCATGCCACATCAACAAGCCCAGAATGGTAGTAGCCTAAAACCCCTAATAATTAAATGTTGACCACGTCTAGTCCCATGAGCTTCCTTAAAAAATTCTCCCAAAAAAATGATAGATCTCCATAAGGGTTTGGGTCGAGTGCCCAACAAATAATGCAAGGGAATCCCCAAAAATAACTTGAGTGGGGAAGGTTCGAGATTTGATCCATCATGGCCAAAATAATAAATTAATGTCAACCCACACTCTGCCCATCAAAACACATCATTATGCATGGGTCTAAGTCATCCCATGTAGGTAGGGATCCATGCAACAATGACCACCAACAAATAACCCAATCGACCAAGATCCAAGTCAAGACCTTCATGGAAGCCCAAAGACACCTCATGATCATAAACACTCACTTAGATAAGGCCCCACGAGGGTGGTAATAGTCAGACAAGGTGGAAATCAAGACACCGACAACACCCATGCACACCACACAGGGTAAAGTAAAAAATTAGAAATCAAGATGATTGTAAAATAATTAATGACTAGGATCAGTCCATCACTTTGAGAGAGGGACAAAATATAATAGATGTAAAATAATGACAATTACACCAAATCTCACCTCATACTAATGATGATGTAACAAAAAATAAACAAGACACTAGACCTAGAAGCAATCATGGAGTCATGATGGCAAGAACAAACAAGAGTTCAAAAGATGGAAATTGGCTTAAAATCTCTGTTTTGATTAAATTTTACATGTCGGAGGCTCATCCGACTATCTTGATAACCTCTTACCATTTCCACAAGCTATCAGAGTCTGCCATTAAGCCTAGCTCATTACTTATTCCTACAACCACATAATGAAACCTCAGTAGTATCTAACTAATAAAAAATATCGAACAATGATAAAATTTAGATATAAAAAAATGTTAAATACAACATGCATAACTAAGCATAATCATCAACTGTAATAATAAACCATACTCATATAAGTAATCATGATAGAAAAACATAACATCTAAATCAAACTAACATTTGTAGTAACATTCGGCTATGATCAAACAACATGCTATAATAACGCATGTAGTATCTGAAAATTATCAAATAGATAGGGTCATGACATGTTGGCAAATGTCATGTGCCTTATAAACTTAAGAAAACTCTTTACTGGGGTATTCACCCCTCAATCAAAGAAAAGAACATCAAATTTCAAGTCCATTTTTTATGATAACATGTTTTAAACACAACATTTAGCTCCAATAGTTCCCCACTCAATATTAGTATGCATATTTATTCACCAAATCACTTGCATGTGATAATATTGAGGGTATTCATCACTTCTCTCTCTTTTAATCTCAATACCATTGGGGGTGCTGGGGCGGAGGGGAGGGGGACGGGGAGGGGGGCGGGGGGGGGGCGGCGGCGAGGGGGGGCGGCGACGGGGGTGGGGGGCGCGAGGGGAGCGTGGGGAAGGGGGAGCGATGGATGTTAATATAAATAAATTAGTGGTTAATTCATTATAGTAATCAAATTACAAGTAAAATACTCATGTACAATACTTATAATTAACTATTGTGAGACGGTACAATACTGTAAGATTTTATTAGTTATTGTGAGTTGTTATCTCACATAGCTTGACCTAGATTAGAGGATATTTAATAAAATAGCCTTCCTATTTTATAAAGGTAGATATTGTAATTTCTTATTATAAATGTGCATCCAATTTAATAAAATGATTAACACTTGGTTTGACATTATTTTTTTAATTTTGGTATCAATTAAATCTATTTAGATTAGAAGATAGGAGAGTTTGAGGAGAGAGAGAAAAAGAGCTCTTAATCACTCTCAAGATAACTATGCAAGATTCAAGTGGCACATCAATTTAGGAGCCCGAAAAAGACATTTCTCAAAGAACTCTCCAAATATTCTCAATACTCAAAAGTAATGCATTCCTCACACAATTTGTGAGTGATCCAAGGCACAACCTTTGAGGAAGGCATCTCATTGTAGGAGCACCACCTTTAAACTAAGAAGGAAGGGCCATTCTCTTGGCTATATGATGTTGGCACATGTAAAGCATACAAAATTAGATTTGGTATTCATTATTTTTTTATTTTATGCAGCCCGAGTGCCATTATAAAGGATTTACATGATAAGAATATAAAATCATTGAGGGAGAGGTGCTTGGAAGAGGATAACATTTACAAAGATGTTTAAAAAAAAAGGAGAGAGTAAAGAGGAATGTGCCTAGCCTAAGGACGTCCCAAGCATATAGAATAAGTGTCGCTTCTAAAAGAGAGAGCCTATGCCATCCAAAATCAATCACCCGAGTACTATGAAAGAGCAACATTCCAACACCACGTCACTCCATTCCAATGCCATTTCTACCCACACAAGCCAATCAAAGTTTAAAGTGTCATAGGATGAGCGCCCAACTTGCCTCGAGAACCATTGCAAATCTCCAACACTTGCATACATATGTTGAATTCTATTGATTGATCAATGTTTATTTATTTTAACATAAAAATTAATTTATCATACTAAACTAGGTCATAAAACATAGAATTTTATATTTTGCAAGTTTTTTTTTATTTACAATTTTTGAAAATTAAAAAAAATTGCTTACAAGAGCATAAAAAGTTATAAATTCTATATCTAACAAATTGGGTGGACCCAAAAGCTGAAAATTATCCACATTGTCTTGTTATTAGTTATACATTGTCCAAAATAAATGAAGCTTAAGGGATTATAATATTCCATAATAGTTTAGTATAAATATTAGGCGTGAGTATTTTATTCATTTATAATTAAATTATTATGTTGAATTCGCTATAAATTTATTTATTATAACATTTTGCCACTTAATTCATTGCGGTCTTGGGAGTAAAAGAGAGATAATTTATGAATGCCTCAAGCTTATCATGTAAAACTGACTTGGTGAATAAATATGCAACTGATCTTGAGTGGGAAAATATTGGAGCTTAATGTTGTGTTGTTGAACATGCTAGCATATGAAATGAACTTGAATTTGGATTTTATTTGCTTATATCAAGGGGGGAATACACTAACAAAAAGTTATCTTAATTTATAAAGTCACATGGCATTCACTGATAGCTAACTAGGATGTATACAATGGAATGGTGTTGCAAAATTACGTAATCACACTATTATGGAATGGTATGCAAAATGACTAAGTACTCACACCTACCTCATACATACTGGGAAAAAGTAACTCACACAACAACCTACCTACTCAATAGAGGGCCCACCAAAGCTCTTAATGGTATTACTCCACAAGAAGCATGAATTGGGAATAAACCTTCTATATCACATCTTAATTTTTTGGTTGTAAAGCAAATATGCATGTCCCTAGAAAGAAAATAAAAAAAATAGACAAGAAAATCATTGACATGTATTTTTCATGGCTATAGTGCAAATTTGAAGGACTATTGACTAACAAATACAAAAATTAGGAAGATACATATCAACATAGATGTTTTATTTTATGAGAAGGGTGAATCCAATCCACCCTCCACATAGTCACTTGATACACACATTAGATATGTAAACATGTCTAATTTTGATAGTGGTAGTAAAAATGAGGATAATAATGATGTTTAGCCAAATAATCCACCTCTTACCAATAATGTTCATTGTAAACCCAAGTGGTATACAAGTACTATACCAAATGCAAAATCAAATGGACTCCCAAACACTTCCACTACATCACTAAGGACTCATAGCATGGCTTGTGAAGAGGTGAATTTTCCCCTGATGAGCATAGTTTCAAAATTATTTGAGCCCTCAATGGTTTGAGAATTTCAAAATTTAAAGAGTTGGAAAGAGGACATGGATGCAAAATATTAGTCATTGATGAATAACAATACATTGCAACTTGTTGATCTTCCACCAAGGAAGAAACATATTGCTTGCAATTGGATCTATAATACCAAGTAAAAATTTGATGTCAAAATTTAAAAATATAAGACGAGACTTGTATCAAAGGGCTATACACAAAAATCAGGCATTAATTATGAGGATAATTTTTTTTCCACAAACAAGATAGAGACTATCATATTAGTCTTCGATATAGATTCACAATTTGGATGGAAAATCCATCAGATGAATGTATAAAGTGCCTTCCTAAGTGGAGATATATAGAGGAAGTCTATATGACCCAACTAGAGGGTTTTTTCATATTTGGTCAATAAAAAAGGTATGTAGACTCTTCAAGTCTTTGTATGGTCTCAAAAAAGGTCCTAGATCCTAATATACAAATACTGACGAGCATCTCATTCAACATGGATTCTATAGGATTCCATATGATCAAAACCTCTACCTCAAGGAGCAAGGGGGGAGAATGTGATTTTAATCATGTATATCAATAATCTAGTCATCACTAAAATCTCATTAAAGATGATTGATGTAACAAATAATGATCTTAAATGGTCATTTGACATGATAGATCTCAGGTTATTAAACTATTATTTTGTTTAAAAGTATGGGAAAAAGGGCACTGTATCTTTGTGTCTCAAATGAAGTATGCCAAGACCATGCTAGAGAAAATTTAGATGATGAGATGAAAACCTATGGAAAAAACTATGGATGCAAGGATTTAGTTGTCTCATTTAGATCCATCACAACTAGTAAATGACACTCTCTATCGATAGTTGATTGGGAGACTCATTTACTTGACATACACTAGGCCAAATATTAGCTATATTGTTAGCTATCTTTTATAGTTCATACAAGATTTGAAGATGAGTCACTCTAAAATAACAAAGTAGATATTGAGATACATTCAAGGTATAATATAGTATGTCCTAGATTACAATAAAAATGAATCAATTCTTTTTGATAGGTTACAAGGACATATATCATGTAGGTTTTATTAAAGACAGGAAATCCACATATGGATTTATGTTCTTTCTTGGATCTTCATGGGGGAGAAAGAATCAATAATTTATTTCTTAATCTTCCACTGAAGTAAATTACTGTGCAATAAGAGGATATGTCTATGAAGTGAAATAGCTATGTCACATACTTGCCAGATTGGAAGTACCACAAATTCAACACATGGTTATGTATTATGATAATCAGTGGGTTCTTAAACTTGTTTGTAATCCAATGTTTCATGAGAACATGTATCACATCAAAGTTCTAATCCATTTCATATGTGAGCATGTTCAACAACATAACATTTAGCTCCAATGCTTCTCCACTCAAGATTAGTGTGCAGATGTCTTCACCAAGTCACTTGCACAAGATAGGTTTGAGGGATTTAAAAATTATATATATTGTACTTCATGACCATGATGAATTAAGGGGGAATGTTGGAATAAATAAATTGGTGGTTAATTCATCATAATAATCAAAATTTAAATGAGTAAAATACTCACATAGAATCCTTATAGTTAGCTATTATGGGATAATATAATCCTGTAAGATTTCTTATTTGATGCGAGTTGTTATCTCACATAGCTAAACTTCGATTAGAGGATAGTCAATAATATAGTCTCCTTATTTCATAGAGGCTAATATTTTAATGTTTTATGTGTAAATTTGCATCTAGTTTCATAAAATGGTTAATTCTTAGCTTTGCATTGTTGCAATTATTTGCAACAAGATGTGAGAAGAAGAAAAACAAAAGAATTTCAAGCCTTTTGGGTTCTCCTTCTTTACATTCAACCTTTATTTATAATTACATCCATTCTTCATTTTCATCTTTATGATATGATGAGAATTTGTGGTTAGACTGAGATTTTTCATTTTGTGGCTTCTCCTCATGATTTGATATGAATATGACCAGTGGTTTCTTCTCGCTATTGGATTCCAAGAACCTCACTGGGCATCCAATTTTGAAAGAAACATTTTCAAGCTCCTCCCAAGAATTGAGTTTTTCTATTTCACATTTGTAGCTAGGTTCACTTTGGTACTCTCCCCCTTTTAAAATATAAGACTTCCTTTTTTATTACTACCAGTTGCTCTCATATTCCCCTTATATGATTGACACTAATATACATAGATTATTATAGGTTTACATAGATTATTATAGGATTGACATAGATTAAGGGCATATGTGAGGCATATGCCAGATATTATATAAGATTACGAGTTATAGTTCTAACATTGTGTGATATTATTCCACGTATTACATGACTTAGATTACATAGGTTATCAAATTGGGGGCATATGTGTAGAAGATGTTAATAGTTTATAGATATTATGATATTTTAGCACATAATACATGGATCAAATCAAATAGTTTATCAGATTATGCACATATGTAGGGCATTATGTGGATATTATACATGATTATTTACTCATTTTTACTCAGATTAGGTGACACATTATATCATTATGATTACTCAAACTTACTCAACTATACTCAGGCATACTCAAATTGAATCATAAAATCCATCTATTGCAAGTGATTCAAAATTAATCACACTTACTTAGGTTATATTTAGGCATACTCAAACTTACTCAAATTTGTTTGAACTTGTTTGGGTCCCATTCTCAGAAAAAAATAATGAGAAGTGTGGTTGAGGTTCTAAATGAATTATCTACTAAGCACTTCTCCATCTCTAATGAGGTCTAGGGCATATTATTTCCAACCTATGATTTCAATATTGGTATATACTTGGGGCATAATCACTCAATTCTCCAATGACTCTAGAGGGTGACTTGGTTCACATACTTATAGTGTATTCATTCTTGCTTTTTCAATTTTAAATATGTTCAAGTATTACTTTGGATTTTATATCATAAGTAGACACTCATTGTTACATGTTTCATTATAGGTTTTTCATAGAGCAAGCTTAAAACTCAACATGTACTTGAGCACACCCATCATGGTTATACTCAGGTACTAAATTTTTTAACTTTATCTTTTTATTCTAGAACTTTCATTACCAAAATGAAAAGGGGGAAAATATAAACACATAAATTTGGTATTAAACGCTTGACAATGTTATTTTTGACCAAGCCTTATCATATATTATTTGTGTGTACACATCAGAATATTTCTCACTCTCTTTCCAAGCCATTCACCTATCTATGGGCATGGCCTTCCTGATTTACCATTATTCACACATAGGATTTCCCGAGTATGTACCTAAATAACTTATCATATTACATGAATTGTCACTTGATCTCAGATAATTATTTCCTATCTTCTGGACACTTCCAGCCATAATCATATGGAGTAGGTTATTTTAGCTTTTTTCCTTGGTCAGACCTATCCACGTGCTCTTCAATGACTATTTTCCAAATTTTAAACTCTTCCTTTAGGTCAATCCACATGTTTTGCATGTTGGTTCAGATGAAAATTACCCAAAGGACCATCTATTTGTACACATCAACCCTAATCCTAATCATATATAGCACTTCATTGGAAAACATATATTGCACTTAGGAATACATATGTGCATCCTTGAGGCACTACCTTAAAACATCTAAATGTATAAACTCCTAAAAGTAAAAACTCTGAGCCAAGTATAAATACCATTGGAAAGTCAAAATCATATTTTATCAAGAGTTGAAATCTACATATAGGATTGCATTGGATACTATTATTAAATTGATTAAGCACACACACAATAAGTGGGATAAATACATGCATTTTGAGCCATCTTTGGAGTATTAGAATGTAGGAAACACTTAGTCACTTACTGTGGGGTGGGGAGGGGCGGCAGGGGGTGGGGGGGACGGGGTTGTTAAGTTTAGCTCAACCCATCATTTCTAATCCATTATTATAGGTGAATCCACTTTTGAAAGTGGTGTTAGGGTTTCAAGGTGAAGGAAGAATAATTTAAAACTATTTAGTCTCAACCTATGATATTGCATAGAAAACCTATCTACATGAAGGCACATCAATCTATAATGGAATAGTTTGGCACTTCTCGCAGGGATAAATATGATAGACCTCAGACATATTCTATTACCATAGGCATTTAATCAATACCAAATCTATCTCGGTAGGTTTTGATAGTCAATTTCTATATCCAAGTGACCACAAATGCATCCTAGAACATTACTAATGATTATACATTGTCATAGACTAGAAAAACCTAAACAATTTAAGTAACCTATCTTCTTGGTCATTTATATTTATAAAAAGTGAAACACATCTCTCATACTCTACTAGTTACATTCAAATTTCTTTAATTTAGGCATATATTACATTATAACTTAGTCTCTAGCTTTATCTTGTTTAGACCACTAAATCTAAAATAAGATAAAACAAAGGGCTAAATGAGGTGAAACTTAGAAATGAAATAATCCCATTATGCCCAAGTATTTAACTTGGGCTCTAATACCACAATGTAAGAACCCTTCAGTTAGATACTATAAAAATGCACCATAAATTATTTTCTATGTAGTTTTTAAGTCATCCAACAAAAAGACAAAAATTGATTCCTCATCAATTCTTATTATTTAACAATGATAAATTAATAGACAAAAATAATATATGTATATGATAAGGATTGAAATAATTGAAATCAAAATTATATTTAACTACTAACTTTTAACAGCATTTGTTTACAATCAAAACCTCAAAATTAACTTTCGTGGATGCCTTTAAATCCATTATTGCAAGTATTTCCATTTTAAAATAACTTAACGTAAATCATATTTTCATCATTCCTAAACATTACTTAATCTATCATAACATTTATATGATAAAGTGCAAAGTAAATTTTCATTATAGTCATTATTGCAAGTATTTCCATTTTAAAATAACTTAACGTAAATCATATTTTCATCATTCCTAAACATTCCTTAATCTATCATAGCATTAATAGCATTTATTATGATAAAGTGCAAAGTAAAATTTCATTATAATTCATGAATCACAACCATAACAAAACATGTATTAATTGTTCCATATTTATATTTTATCAAAATTAATGAATTAAACAAATGTTAATCTTATTATGAAAAACTGTTATGCAAAATCAAAATGTATAAAATATGCAATAAATATACAAAATTAATTTGGAACTTACTTTTTATGGAAAGATGATAAAATGGGAAAATACTAAAGATAAATAACTTAGCTAACCCCTAAATCTGATGGACTACAACAAAGACTATGTGATTGATTATGGGACTGTGTGAGGTCACTGTGAATCAGGAACATGGCTCCATTTAAATCTGGGACAAAGCCATGTTATTCTGATAAGGCCAACCTGTGCTATAGTTTAGAGGGTGTGCTGATGTCATGTGGGTTTTTTTCCTTTGTGTGAAATTAGATCGATGTGAATTCATCTGTAGATATTGTATGTGTGATTAGATCTAATCAAGTCACTGTGGGAGCCACTATGTGACTTCTTCTTCACTTGGAACCCTATCTCAATAGATAAGGAGAAATAAATACAATAAATGGAAAAAAATGGGTTAGGATCTAAAGTTGTGTTTGATCTTAACACCTCCTGTGTTAATGAAAAAAATAGGTTAGGATCTAAAGTTGTGTTTGATCCCAACACCTCCTGTGTTGAGCGATGCTACATACCAATACTCCAAAGAGGGATCAAACTCCATGTAGTTATCCTATGTTATGGTGGCATATGTGAAATACTAATGTAATGTTATATGCTAGTGCAATCAAGGTGTAATAATGTGCTTCAAAAATGACTTATGAATCTGGATGTGTATTCAAAATTAATGCAAGGCTACTTTGGCTATGTGAACTCATAATTGGGAAGAATATGTGTTTTTATCTCAACATGCAATTATAATAATTCTGATGTTTTTAATATAGAAGCTCTTGCCAACTAGTAAACAGATGAATGAAAATATGATTATATAGCAGTCTTTTTGAAATTGCCTTGGATGGGACTTGCAAAATGTGTAGGAAGACCCATTAGATGAATTTAAATTTAAAAATTAACCATTGTTTAGAAGGAAGAAGAAACCAATGGCTTTAGACACTATAAGAGAGTGGGATTGTCTTGAAGGGGTGGCCTTGTTGGGGGAGCAAAGATAGCTAAACTGGAAGTGTGAATTAATAGTCTAGGTTGTTTGGAATGAATAATATGAATGTTTATATGATAAATGATTAAGGATAAGGATTATCCACATAAAAATAGAGGAATAATAGTTTAGAACTATGGAATTGAGTATATGTTAAGTATCTATAAGGAGTGGTCACAAGTGAATTATTTTAGCATTAAATGTAAATGTTAGTGACTATAATTTATTTTCCACTGAATGTAAAGGTACAGTAGACACAATATTTAATTATTTACATTTTTTTCATTTATTGAAATATACCTTCAATTCCAAGTTAAAAATAAAATTACATTCATCTATCTAATTAATAGGAATACAATATACAAAAGAAGTATCCTAATGTGAAACATCAATAACCACGAGATCACACTAAAGCCAAAAAATGGAACAGGAGAGGGAGAAAATCGTCATAACACTTTGCCTCTAACCACATAGCCAATCAGTTCCCCCACACAACACCTATAACCTAAGAGTGGTCATATCCTTCATGAGGAAGGTAGATGTAGAAAACCAATAATAAGAGAGAGTGTTACATGTATACAAATACCTAAACATATGTATCATAAACTCATTGAGATGTAGTATATAATGATGAATTAGAAATGAATGATTGCATTCCAAAAATACTAGTTATTGATTATTTATGGCCATAAGACTCAGAATTTAGAGGGTGACCTCCAATGTCTCTTGATTCAGAAACAGGTTGTGTTTAGTAACCCCATCACTAAGATCAATAGTCGGTAACACTACATAAAAACCCATACTCATTCCTACAAAGTTTCATTGATGACTAGACTAGTCCCATATCCTTCTAGTCCTACTATCCAATGCTCACTATAAATTTAGTCTCAGCGACTCATCCCGCTCAACCCTAATCTTGCATTGAACATTCGTTCATCTCCATAAAACAAGCATGACTCAACATGAGCATAATATTTGATAAAAACATGGGCGATGATGTAGTGCATTAGTGTCCCATAACATTTTGTGACACATTATTACCCATCACTTCACTGAAGATTTTTAGATCTAAGCAAACATTATTGAAATGATCAATCCAATATCACGATAAAAATATGTGATGTATAGTTGTGCTATTATGTCAGAGTCATGGAAAGCATAAAATATTATAAAAAATATCCATGCATCTAGAAAAGGAAGTAACATGGAACACTAGGTTTTCCACTTCCAGAAGTAACTTGCATGTACAAGTTTGACACTAGCCAGTAGAGGTTTGCTTATTAACATTGTTATAAAAATGACATGAAAAAAAAAGAAAAATATATCCATGATATTTTAATTTCGACATTATGAATAGCGAGGTACCTCATTTAATATTTTTTTTAATAAAAATGATATTCAACAATTTTCAAAAAGTCTCCAACGCTTTTTATGGTATTATAAAATGTAACCCAAAATCTTTAAGTTTTGACCTACCAAAAACCAACTACTAAAAGTTTAAGCACATAAAAATGATACAAAATGATATTATACTAATAAAAACACAAAATACAATATCCAATATATTAAAACATTTTGAAACAAGATAAAAATGTTTTAAGAGTTTTTTAATGATATATAATTTTAGTACGATAATAATTTTTCAAGTCTTGGATATGCATAATAATCTCAAAAAAAATAATAATAATAATTTTCAAAGAAAATTCTCAATAATATGACTTTTATGTTCTATATTTTATCTACTGTTTCTTTATAAATTTTTATTTAAAATATATTTTTTTAAAGATCATATTAACCTATTATATTTGTCATTGAACAATATCTCACACTCATAAATTCATGTATAAGTTTAATGCTGGACAATATTATATATATATATATATATACATTCACCATTAGATAATAATATACTTTGGAAAATAAATAAATGTGTTCATATAAATTATTTTTTTTAAAAGAAGACACTAATGAATATGACACATTGGCACAATAATTTATATATTTAAATGCATCATTTGTTAGAAGGTACAATCCATCAACCAAAAATGGAGTTGACATAAAATTTATCATCCTCAAGTGGACACTTGAATGAACACGGCAACAATAAATAATGCATTTAAAATATATATTAAGCATTTTTGGTACCTTGCTACTCTTTTTTACTATCTAGCTAAAATTTCCCATTGCATCTATGGTATATGACTGGTTAAAATTCCAGCAGGCCATAAAATCTTGGCACAACTGACGTATCCTCAAGTGGACACCTATCAACCCCAAGAGAAATAAATAAAAAACAATATTTTGGTAAAGTTGCGTGCATATGTGGAATGGTTATCTCTGTGCAAGATTGAATATACTGGCCAAAAATACCCTAAGCTCGGACTTTTTGGTTAAAGGGTGGTTGAGAGACACTCGTGACAATTACAAGCCATAGTAGAGTCATGTGCGAATTGAGGTTGAGAGATGTTTGTGACAATTAGAAGTTATATGTGAGTTGAGGTTGAGAGACATTTTTGACAATTATAAGTTATAGTAGAGTCATATGTGAGTTGAGGTAAGTGTAAGGGTTGTGTAATTCAAAGAAATGGGTAAGGGAAATAGATTATTCGATGGTGCAAAGAATATTGAGAGAGATTTGTATTTATCTTTTACTTATTTTTAATTAAGTGTTTATATGTCTGAAGTAGTTGAAGAATAATGAAGGTAAACAAATTTTATGATATGTAAGTTTGTGTGTTTATTGAGAAAAAGTTATATTGAAAATAAAATTAGAAGGGATGTAATTTTTTATTTTTAAGTGTCAATATATTGGCAACATAGATGAATGGAAGCAACAAGATAAATTTTAAGATTTTTATGTCTTCTCTTCACATTAACAATATTACATCATTGATCCAAGAAACACATTAGATGTGGAATATTATTTTAATCAAATCATATCTTATGACATCGTCATCTACTCTCAATAATAGAAAATAACAAATTATAGTGAATGAATTTGAGTCTGAGTAATGACGAAGTGTTGGGGAAGGATAAAGCCATACAACACATGACAGTAATGAAAGATTTTAAAGTGAACTTGATAGTGATAGGAAATAATAAGATATTTCAAATGATAAACTTTAAAACTTATACAAATACAAATGCCAAGTTTAATAATATATCACATTTATCAATACAATCTATAATTTTCATCAAACTATTTTAATTATCAAATACATGATTTAATAAATATTATATAAATAAAAACACGGATCAAATATCCAATAACAAAAAATAATATATTTTTTTAAATATATTTAAAAATAAAAACTAAAAAAAATAAAACCAATTCTTTTAATGGATTCATAATGTGTCAAAACCTTGGAAAAGGAAAGTGAAATAAAAACAAGAAAGAAGAAACAATGATGAATGAAATTTATTTCACGTTATAAATAAGTTGATATTTATATAGACTTGTTTCCTGCTACATTTGACAAGTAAATAAAGTAATTATGCAATCAAAATCTAGGGTGCACATAAGGAAACATATTACTACTAAATTATTTCATTTAAAATTTATAATTCTCACTGAATGTAGCGAACGTTACTACTACTATTATTTCCTTGACCAATCAAGTTTTTCAGCCAGTTTTCCTTTTATACTTTAATCACATTAGTTCCACTAACCACATCAGTTAAATATCTAATAAAAATTTAAATTGAACTAGTACAAAAAGAAAAACACAAAATGGTGTCCTTAAATCCTTGGAAAGTAAAATCAGTGGCATTCTATTGCACTAAAATAAATGAGAGATAAAAATGGAAGAAAAAGGTCAATGTCAACATCAACAACGCCAGTCTATGATTCAACCAGAAAATAAGATTAACGAATTGAGAGCTTTAACGAATTGAGAGGCTTCCATTGAAACTGAAATTAAAAAGATACTTTTGTTCATCATCTGGCATCATTAATGAAGGGTAATCTCACATCATCTAACAGTTAAAAGAAGGGAGGGAAAGATGAAATATCATGGAGAGAGAGACGGATAAATGTAAATAGATCAGTCTTATGCTTGTTATAGGTAGCCAAATGTTGAGAATAAGATGCACATAATGCTATCTAATTTTTTTTCAAAAGAAAATGTACTTACTTATTTTCTTACTTTGTAGATCCTACATTTGATAGAGATATAAATTTAGTTTCATCTTTTATGTAATTGGTTGTGCCGAGTAATCTCAGAAGCCTTCAAAACCATGATATAAATTGTCACTGAGGGATTGCAGGTGCTGGTATGGAGAATTTCATGCAAAAATTTTCCAATTGAATGGTCCTTGTCGTTAGAGGCTCCCCCCTGAATAGTTAATGATGATGGAATTGTAAATTTGTTGATTACATTACGTAAATGATAATACAGATCCAATGAATATGGCTAAAAAAATTTAGGATCATGATTGTGACTCCTGTTTGGTCTCCACAAGTAGTTGAATAATATAAATTTGGTTATTGGAATTTTGCTGATTTTTGTTCAGTTTTTTATAACAAAAATTCCATTTTAATTTTAGTTTGGATGATAATACATTGTTTGATCAAAAAATTAGTGTTAAAAGTGTTTTTTTTTTCAATTTGGTCAAGTATACTTCTATTAACAATACTCTTAATCTTGAAGGTTCTTGGATAGATGGGATTATAAAACCCACATGGATTCCTATTGTTTTAAAATCTATTGCTACTAAAAACTTTTAGGCATGTGAGCGTACTTTTATTTGCTGTCAAAATTTTAATGAAATCAATAAATTGACCTGTTTTGTGTTTTTTTTTTGAGTAAATTATTCATCTCATTTTTGGTGTTCATATGTGAACCATTTGACAAGCGTTCAATGCCCTAATTCCAAACTTAAGCCCCAGATAATTGAAGTTGATGCAAAACAAAAGAAACACAAAGCTTTGTCCTTGAAATTAGCAGCACATACATCGTCTTGCACTTGAAAAGGATTAATTTTATTGTCATCATTTTCTTGACCTGCAGGTTACTCTGTCTGTTGAGGTGGTGATTGTTGCATCTACTATTCTAAAATAGGGTGTGTTTTGCTTGACAATCATCTAATGGCCTTGGCCTTGTCGCTTGCTTAGATTCCATCTCAAGTTTAACTCAGTTTTGTTAGGTTGTGGAGCTAAAAGCTTCACTGTTGCAAACATGGAGGAGGTTGTTGAGAGGTTGCTAAGTTGCAGGGAAACCGACGTCGGTATGATCAGCTGGCGTCGGTCATATACAGTGGAAAAGGCAATCGACATCGGTCAGGTATCGGCCGACGTCGGTCATCTCCAGCCTGACAGGGACCGACGTCGATCGCCTGTACGGTTCCAGAACTGCCAATTCACAGACAGTTAGTTAACGAACCGGGTGTTTGCATGTTGAGAGGCCAATTATAGTCTTGAGCTGCGGATCTAATTATTGTAATTAGATGTCTAATTATTGTTTGCATGAGATCTATTAAATAGACTCCTAGGCTGTATTGTAATTTGTGCTAGTTGAGTTGAGCAAGGTTAGCTCCTTCTGTGTGTGAAGAGAGCAAGGGTGTTCCTCCTAGTTCCATAGGGGTGCTGAGTGTGTATGATCAGGTTGGTCTGCAGGTGTGCTAGATCAGGGAGAAGATCCACCAGGGTACTGGTTTAGAGAATCATAAGGACTTGGTGAGGCAAGGACAAGGGTTCTTCAGGGTGTAGAGAGATCTACATGGTAACAGGTGTGTGTGCGAGGTCAAAGGAGATCTGCAGGTGGCAGCAGGATCAAAGGTGACAGCAACACATCAAAGAGCATAGAGGAAGGCAAGGTAGATCCTTCCATAAGTAAGATCATTTGAGTTGCAGGTTGTTGCAAGTTCAGGCGAGATCTACGTGGAGTATGTTGAGTACTTGGAGTGCGTGGAGTACTTGTGGAGTGCGTGGAGCACTTGTGTACTGGCAGTAGTGATACTGACTGGTTGGAGGTGAACACCAACTCTGTGTTTGAGTTGTGTGTTGGGACCGTAAGAGAGAGAGAACTCTTGAAGGTGAATTACTGTACACTTGAGGTGTGGGAAGCCTCTGTAAGGTGAAGAATAACTGTGGCATCTTCTTGGTTGTAATTCTTTTCTGGAAGAGTATTAATACAAGTTGTGTATTGTCTCTCATATTCTGTGTTATTTCCCAATTCTAGTTACTTGTGATTCTGGTTTAATTCTGCATGTAAATTGCTTGTATATGGTAATCAATTGTGCTTCCTCAGGTCCTAACAGTTGGTATCAGAGCATGTTTGTTGTTCTAGATTGCCTGACAGTTGGTATCAGAGCTAAGGTTGCAGGGAGCAGGTTTTGTGTTTGGTTACAGGTCACTCTCAGGGGTTTCTAATTGAGTGGGAGTATAGTAACGGCAGAAGAAAGTACACTAAGAATGGAGGAACTAAATAGCACGAATGGTCAATTACGGTGTTATGAAAAGAAAGAGCAGATAAAGAAATATTGTTGGTTGGTAGCAGATTAGCATGAAGGAACTGAACAAGCAGATGTTGTAGGTGTTTTTGCACAAGATTCTCTGGGATGTTTCTTGGATAAAGTTGAATCTTGGTTAATAGATTATGTTGCCTCTTTCCATGCAGCCCCAATTAGAGGGGTTGGTGAGCCTTGTCATAGTATTGGCAAAGGGGAAGTGCGGCTGAAATTGCAGGCGGCCAACACATGGGTGTTGAAGGAGGTCATGCAGGTCCTGGTCTTGAAGATGAGGCTAATTGCTTCAGGAAAGTTGGGTGATGAAAGATGCACAAGAACTCTCACAGCGGATGCACTTGAATTACCATGTGATAAGAAAGTAGGTACTCTTTATCTACTTGCTTGTATTACTGTTTCCACTTATGTTGCATAGGTGTGGCTTTGTAGGCTTGGTCACATAAGTGAGAAGGGAATGGATGTTCTTAAGTCAAAAGGGAAGAGTTCAGCTTCGGAGAGCATAGACTGAGATTTATGTACGCACTGGGATGCTACAAGAAAGGATTGTGTTTATTGCAGGAAAAGGAAGACTGATGTATTTGATAAACTTAAGAACTGGAAAGCCTTGGTTTTCTTGGAGGAGATGACGGATAGAGATCAGTGGAGAAGGATGGACATCTCTGAACAGGGCAGTTTGGACAGGGTTTTGATCCATGGAGAGCTCGCGGGTAAAAAGTCATCACTCACAGGCATACACAGGAACCGGCGTCGATCAAGGGTAATCAACGTCGAACAGACAGGTGCCGACATCGGTCATGTGCAGACCAGAGAAGTCGGTGGTGTTGGGCAGGGGGAGACTGACGTCGACAGGATAACCGGCATCGATGACCTGGACAGTCGCATAGAACCGACGTCAGTCAGATGTAGACTGTGTGGTGACCGAGGTCGGTCACTGAGACGGATTTTGGGCAGACAACAAGCTGTCAAGGAGTCTCAAACGCCCATGGGGAGGACTGGAAGTGTAAGTAAGCCTCAAATTCGTTGTTCCTCTTCTTTATACTCGTTGCTCACTGCAGAGCAGGAAGGATCCAGGAAACAGTGGGAGCTTGGCATGAATAGGATGCAGAACCAAACGGGAGATTTGGTAGGGTTGCCAGCCAAAAGAAAGCACTGAAAGACGAATGGATACCTTAGTTAAAGAATAGAGAGAATGGACACGTGAGACGGAAGGCCAAGTCATATGGTCTTGAGGAAGCTGCAGGACAGTGGTACAAGTTTTGACAGGTGGATGACAAAGCAGGGCTTTAGTCAGTGTCAGTGTAACCATTGTGTTTGTCTTACCAGGTGGATGATGGTCACGACATTATCCTGTTACTGTATGTGGAGGATGAGCTTGTTGAAGGTTCAGACATACAGGGTTTTGCTGAGCTAAAGGTAAGGTTAGTTCAGTGGCATGTCATGAGGAATTTGGAGCAGCAAAAATTTTTGGCATGAGAGACATGAAAGATCACAGGTTGATTTTGTCTCCAGTGGGCGCTGATGTGAATCAGGGGTTGGCGAGGTTCAATACGCAGGATGCAAAATCGGAGCACACCAAGGGCTGGACAGTTCAGTGTCCGAAATCACATGAGGTCTGGTATAGACCTGAGTTTTCCCCAGCAGTGGGAGTTGTCAGAGAGTTAGGATCCAATTCGGGGAAGTGGGTTCTCAGGTATTTGAGAGGGACCAGCAGCAGGTATACATGTTATGCAGGGTCAGGACTTCACTACATGGGTTTGTAGGTTCGGATATGGCAGGTTATTTGGATGACAGGAGGTGCACCATAGGTTGTGTGGTGGTTGGTCTTCAGGTTTGAGCTTGAAGAGGGATACAAGCCAAAAAATAGATTAGACGGGGTATAGGTATGGGTACAGTGCAGCTGTTTATCTCCAAGTGGGAGATTGTTAGGTTGTGGAGCTAAAAGCTTCATTGTTGCAGACATGGAGGAGGTTGTTGAGAGGTTGCTAAGTTGCAGGGAAACCGATGTCGGTCTGATTAGCCAACATCAGTCATATACAGTGGGAAAGGCAACCGACATTGGTCAGGTATCGGCTGACGTTGGTTATCTCCAGCCTGATAGGGACTGACGTTGGTCACCTGTGCGGTTCCAAAACTACAAGTTCACTGACAGTTAGTTAACGAATCGGGTGTTTTCATGTTGAGAGGCCAATTATAGTCTTGAGCTGCGGATCTAATTATTGTAATTAGATGTCTAATTATTGTTTGCATGAGATATATATAATAGACTCATGTGTTGTATTGTAATTTGTGCTAGTTGAGTTGAGCAAGGTTAGCTCCTTCTGTGTGTGAAGAGAGCAAGGGTGTTCCTCTTAGTTCCATAGGGGTGTCGAGTGTGTATGATCAGGTTGGTCTGCAAGCGTGCTAGATCAAGGAGAAGATCCACCGGGGTACTGGTTTGGAGAATCATAAGGACTTGGTGAGGCAAGGACAAGGGTTCTTCAGGGTGTAGAGAGATCTACATGGTAACAGGAGTGTGTGCGAGGTCAAAGGAGATCTGCAGGTGGCAGCAGGATCAAAGGTGACAGCAACACATCAGAGAGCATAGAGGAAGGCAAGGTAGATCCTTCTATAAGTAAGATCATTTGAGTTGTAGGTTGTTGCAAGTTCAGGCGAGATCTACTTGGAATACGTTGAGTACTTGGAGTGCGTGGAGTACTTGTGGAGTGCGTGGAGCACTTGTGTACTGGTAGTAGTGATACTGACTGGTTGGAGGTGAACACCAACTCAGTGTTTGAGTTGTGTGTTGGGACCGTAAGAGACAGAGAACTCTTGAAGGTGAATTACTGTACACTTGAGGTGTGGGAAGCCTCTGTAAGGTGAAGAAGAACTGTGGCATCTTCTTAGTTGTAATTCTTTTCTGGAAGAGTATTAATACAAGTTGTGTATTGTCTCTCATATTCTGTGTTATTTCTGAATTCTAGTTACTTGTGATTCTGGTTTAATTACGCATGTAAGTTGCTTGTATATGGTAATTAATTGTGCTTCCTCGAGTCCTAACAAGTTTGAAATAGATTTTGCATTACAATCGATATGGCAAGGAAAAAAAAATATATATCTGGAAGATTATTATTTGTTACACTTTATATGATAAAAATACTTAAGTGAAAATGCCATTAATATAATCAGGTCATCTTGAGATGATTTAAACATACAGATAAAATCTCATAAAACATAATTATGATCTAAAAAGAAACATATTTTCCCTTTACGGTCAAGAGAGGGCAGAGTAATTTGGAATCAATAGAAGCCCCAAAGCATTGTTGCTGCATTGAGACTCTATCACATCTAGATATGCCTCCCATCTCAAAAACCCTTCGGTCCCAATTTGCAAACCTTCCGGATCCGGTTTCCGCTTCTGCCAACATACTCCCAATATGTGCCAAAATAAGAGCTTTGAATGAGGGCATGCACATCCATAAAATCATAATGGAAAGTAGATTTTTATCAAACATTACTAATATGGAGGTGCGTAGGCAAGGGATCTATAAGCCACAAGTTAAGATCTTTGGAACTGCATCCTTTAAACCCCAACATTCAGAGCAACGTCTGCCACTTCTAGTGAGCAAGTCCCATTTGCAACTTGTGGAAAAAACAAACTTTGAAACAAGGTATGAACATTTATCCATAAACTAAGCATAAACTTTTTCTACACTGAACATGTCAAACTCCATGAGATACCATAAAATACACCTACCCTAACCTCATTTGTAGAAACCTAGGCTTCTATGTGGCCTCTTACAGCTCTCAACAACATTGTTTCCAGCTCCACATGGATCTATGTGGTGATGGGTGTAAGGATATTAATCATGACTCACATGGATTTTGGTCCACAACATCTTGTTGTTACCAAAAAGGAGTATCCTAGCAACACACTCTCTTGTTTCCCAAAATGCATCGTCTCCCATTAAGGTTTTCATTTAACCTAAATGTGTTAGAAGTATACAATGAACCAAATTACCAGTCGTCCTCCATCTTTCTAGCTGTCCAAGAAGTTAGTCACTGTACCACTTATGATCATATGAAAGCATTAAATGTTATGTGAATGATATCAATGATAAGCATCATGTGAATATTGGTGTCTCCTCTAAGAAGAAGGGTTGTCATTCGGAGGCAGAACTTTTCAGGGCGGAAGCACTCTCTCATCAACAATGGTTCTTAATGGATCCTGGAAGACCTTCTTTCTAGAAGAGGACATTGGGCCGGCTTGTGGATAGGTCTTGGTTTGGCTGTTTTTTCTATCTTCTTTTTGGGTTCCTTTGGTGTTTTCTTCTCTTTCTTCTTGCCTATTGGGGTGGTTGGTGCTATTGTGTTAAGACCAATGGATTCAGTTTCTCTTCTCTTGCTCTCTTGACAGGGGGTGCCCTTTGTGTTTCTTATTTTTGTCTTCCTTTTTTTCTTGTTGTGGGAATGAGCCCCCGTTTATATCCCATACCGATTCAAAACTCCGATCAAAAAATGATGTCTGATTCATAGCTCCAGTTTCAAAATCTTTGATGAATCCCTGACAATATAACTCCTCCACCATAATTACTATAACCATCATAATTATAGTGGAAACATAATTTTTGCAATTCAAAAGATAAAGCTATGGTGGTGCTAGAGTATAAAGAAAGTCCATAATTGTTTAACATTAATGAAAAGTCTTGATTTCTAGATTCAGTATAAACTTGCACAAAGTAGCCATCATAGGGTAATCCACCTATAAGCCACAAAAGCCTATCCTAAAAACAAAAAACCAAAGCAGGGAAAAATAAAGAGGCTGATGATAGAATCCATTTCTCAGTAGGCATTAAAAATACAAATCCATGATAATATTTGATGTCACAAAAACATAGATTTTCCTATGCACTCATAAATGGTATAAGGTGAGTCCTACCTTAGCATTGACGTTAAAATGCACTTCTATGTTTTTCTAATGCCATTCCAGAATTCATAGAGCTTCGCTTCAATGTATTTACAAAAAATATTTGATTCATATTAAAGGTGTGTTGACCCAACCCATGTGGCTTTCAAATATCGTAAAGTTCCCCCAAATCTGCTTTGATCTCTTTTCCAAAAGGCAAAGACCTTTTTAAATTAATTTTTGATTTGTCACTACATAATAATGTGTTATCTCTCTTTGACCATTAGCATTTTGCTTATCAAGATATGCTACAATCATACATATGTTATTATATGTACATATATTTTGACCATGGGTACTGGGCATCGGGTCCTAAGTTGAATTACCCTTTGAAATGTAAATATATTCAACCAAAACAAAAAGAACTTTTTCACATGGCCAATGACATGTAGACAATCTTATTTGTAAGAGAGAGTTTGTGTAGGTCAATTGAGTCTCCAATTCAATGATCTATCAATATCAAGTTTGAAGATTGTAGGGAAATAAGTAGAATGATGAAAAATTAGTCGTCAATTTAAAATGAAGTAAATTAATTTAATTTAGAACACATATTTTTTTTCAACGTTTATTCTAATTAATGCATTTAAGTTAACTATCTTATTATTGTTTACAAATTTACATTAGTTTTTTAATCTAATATTTAAACTTGTATTTATTCTCATCTCTCTGATAATGCTTTGTTTCTAACCCAATGGAAGTTTATCTTGAAACCACCTCATAAAAACATATTAATAGTTAAATAGAACAAGATATCAAATCATTATGATATAAAATTAATTTAAGTCAAACCCATGATATTATATAATTTCAACATTGCATTGAATAAAATAAATCACACAACTACTTAAAAACTATTATTCCATCATTATTTTTAGTAGAATAATAATATAATTCAACACAATTAAATCCACATAATTAAATTCGTATGGAATGCATACCATTTAGTAAAAATTAAAAATGATAGTCTATATAGGATGTACCAATTTATTTTTGTCATTTCTTAATAAATATGGAGGAATTACTTTTTCTGTAAATAATTGAACATGATTGCATACCATTTTTAATTTTCTATATCAATTTATATTACCCACACATTTTACAATTCCATAATTTTTTTTAACTTAATGGTAGGTTATTTTAATCTCTTGATAGTCAAAATATAATGACCATCATTAATACCAATAGGGTCTATAAAAATAACACTATCCATTCCATTTTGATCTATAAGATAGTGGTTTTACATCAACATGTAATACATATATCCATAAACAATATTGCAATTACAAATCTAACTAGATTTACCCTAATTAAGACATTAACAAATAATATTCTTATATAATTAAAATGTGCAAATATAGGGTTATAAGAAGAATACTAAATTATCATAAGTTTATAGACTATCAAAAGCTAAACCTAGTTGTAAACATGTCCAAGAACTAAGGTAGACATAATCCATAATGTTTGGAGCAAACTGATGACTTTTAAATTTGACCAAGACCATGCCACTCCTATCTTGACATGACTAGGACCATATGGCTACATTTCTAGAAATTATAGAATTTCCTGAAATAAATTTGATGACCTTGTTCGTCAACTCCTAGGTTCTCAAAAACTTGTTCACCCAAATCTAATTCTAATCTAAACGCTTTAATTTTTGGCCTTCAATAAAATCTAGACTTTTGCTTATCACTCTTAGCCTTTGCTTGGATCTCTTATCACTCATTCCATTATATTATATGCAGTAATGTACCTATGTATTTAAAAAACTTTTCAAAATAAAATTAGGACCATATTAATGCACTATTTGATACACAAAGGGTAGAAAGCCAAAAAAGAAGTACAAAATCACAAAGAACAAAGAGAAGGCAAAAGGGATCCACAAGAAAAAAGGACCAGGACCATAGTGGTACAAACTTGGTCAACCAGGACTATACTAATATGGACCTAGTCAAATCCAAAACAAACTAAATGAAGAAAGAGAAAACTAAAGAGGAGAAAGGAAATAAGAGGAAGGGGAAACAAACAAGGTACATAAGGCATGCAATAGGGAAAATGAGGCCCAAAATAGGGAAAACACAAACTAATAATAGATTAATATGGATTGGTAATGGACAAACATGAAAGTACACTATAACAATGTAAATTGACATTTAAAACTACCTCAAAACTAAAATTCCCCGTTTTGATGTGTGTGCATGTCTTCATATTAGAGTAAAACAAATAAGTGTACCTGAGAGGGATCATAAAAGTTGTTATGGTTTAAAGTTGTAAGATCTATCAAAGTGACGATGGTCTATATTTTTTTACATCAATATAAGTGCACTTTTCAATCAAAAAATCTAGAAATGATAATGATATAAAAGTTAAAAGGAAAGAGAGGTTACCTTATTTACATTGGGAAAAGTCATGAAGATCTTGGAACAAACATACCTCTTGTGTTTGGGATATGGAAACTAATGTACTTGCAAACTTGTAAGAAATATTTTCAATCAAATTGATTTATACATAAATCCATAATTAGGGAATTACTAAAATATAAGGATAAAATATATCAACAAATACACCTAGTTATGTGGAAATTGTGAATCCATCTTTATGACACCGAAATCTATGAATCTATATTGTATCTAATTTTTCATGTCTCATGATGATACCAATTAAAATATGTTATGCACTATCATGTGACTACTTCCATGTGCAGGAGCAAGGAGAGTATGTTGTGTAATACTATGTAATTTTTTCTAAGGGAAGGAGAAGGGGGAGTGCATTGTGTATCACCATGTGACTATAAGCTTGGTGAAATAAGTTGATCATATGACCCCTTTTGAGATATGGGATGGACATGAATCACATATCATAAAATAAAGTGATTATTTACACCATGTGTAAATTATAAAAAGTAAATCAGTAATATATAATCATAGTAAGTGTTATGGTGGTTTTACATATAAAAGATATAAAATATTGTAAACTATACACTAATTTAAATATTAAAAATGTGGAAATAAATATGCTAATCTAAACTGAAATGAATAAATAGATATTACATTGTGTCAATTTAGAATTGACAAAGCAAGAGATAGATAATGTACTTGGCTAATTTTGTTTGTTTGTTTCTCACTGAAGGTGTGTTTGTACTTGGAAATATTTTTATTGTTCTAATTTAGAAATGACAAAGCAAGAGATATTACATTGTTTCAATTTTATTGTAGTTTAATGATTTTTTGTGAGCCTATTTGATAGTTAAACTTTTTTGGTGTTGAAGAGGGCCAAGGTGTTCATTGAAAAATGATTTTTGGGAGGAAACTCAATTTTTATTTTAGTTTAATGAATTTTTGTGAACCTACTTGATAGTTAAACTCGTGTGGTATTAAGCATGACTAAGTTGTTCCTCGTTGGGATATGGAGCATTCCAAGAATTAGGACCATTTTGTGTCAATACAAACGGAATGACACTTTATCATAATCTCTTTGCGTGGAATCAACATCTATATTGACACTGTTTGATTTTAGATCAATATTGATTGTTTTAACATAATGTAGATATTTTATATAGTTTTGGAAAATATTGTCAAGTTTTTTAAAGCATATTTTCATTATAATTGTTATCCTTATTAAAAATTTGATTATTTAAATGTGTCAGTATTCATTTTTTGCGTATTTAAATGTGTTTTTATGATTAGAAAAATATATTTAAAAAAAGGACAAATCAATATTTAAAACTTACATAGATATCAGGCATTTCTACCTATGTTTTGGACTATATATAACTAATTACAATTGATGAGTAAGTGTACACATAAATGTGAGGGTTTCTTCATCTAAGTAGCCATGCCTAGAGGGCATCCAATATGTCAAAGTCACTTATAGAATGACCTTGGTCTTAACCTTTTGACTCTTCATATCAAATATTTAGAAAAAATGGTACTTTAGTAAATAATATAACAAACTTTATCCTCACTAGTCCAACTACAACCCTTTTCATAGAACTGTACTTTTTTATCCATCATCAAATTAAATATTAAAATTAATGATAAAAGCTCCCTATGTAATTACCCTGAAGTACAATATAATAAAAGTAATATTTTTTTTTCATTTATTTATTGTAAAGGAGTGTAAACATCTAACTGGATTGAAGGATAAACATTAGTTGAATAAATCAACCTTAATTTGATGAATCATTATTCTTAATTTGTTTTTAAACCTAAAATCACATTCATAGTAAATTCGATGAATATTATTTTTAATTCAGTTTTCAACCTAGAATCACATTCATTGTAAATCTACAGTGGCAAATGTGGTGTTTTTGGACTCGCCCATTGGGGTTGGATTCTAAATATGACTTTAAGGATGAAATTTGGCCTTCAAAATTTTATTGCCTCATGACTTAAAGGCAACTTTAAGAAAACTTTAATTGTGACTTAATATAGTTAAAAAAAAATTAGTGCCTTAAAAACTTATCAGTCATTAAATTGCATGATTTTAGATTGTTTGTGAATTTTTATATTATTGGTCTAAACTAGGTGTTATTGGCATGTTTGATGACTTCTGATGGTCCTTGACCCTTCCTGTCAATCCTCTCGAGCTATCACATTCTATCTCATTTGTTTTGTTTTAGTACCACACTTTCTGCCATAATTGTTAACTAAGCTTTTGGGTTTGTCAAGAGCAATAATGATACTTGTGGTGTGTCAAGAGCATCAATGATTCTCATGGTCCTCTTGTTTAGCCCCTTGTTGCTAGAGTGCACTCTCACTCTTCATCCTACCTTTTAAACTTTTTGATTGTTTGATCTCAGTTTATGCACCAATAGGATCCTAATTTGAATTCAAGTTTGTAAATACACAATTATTGTAGGTTATTTATCAATAAGCAAATTAATCATTTCATAGAGAAATTATTGAGTAATCCCAACCATTCTATAGAGATCAAACAATCATTACTATATTTTTCATTGTGGCACACAAGTTTACATTAGAGAAATCATTAAAAGAAGGAAGGATACTCATTACACATCACTATATTTTGTATGTCACTAGTGTTATTTCTAATTATGCAAAAAAAAAATTCAATATTGTTTATTATATAGGGACATGATAAGTAAAAAGTACTTAAAAACCTATCTAACCCTCAGTAGATGCCCCAAACACATTTATTTTCCTTACATTTAAGAAGTTGTTGCCAATCTAAGGTAAGGAGAATAAACCTATTTTATAGGTGTGAGATTATTGGAGATCAAGACCAAGTGAGTGTAACCATAACATCAATTTTTGTGTGTCTGTCATTTTATAGAACTATCATTTCTTCTTGTGACCTTCAAGAAAGGAAATAATAATCATGAATGACTTCTCAACTTTCTACCAAATTTCTAAGAGAGTTCACTACCACTTATGAGGACCATTTCCAATATTACAATTTGAATTTTGTCACTATATATCACTACATTCAAGATATGCCTATAAACCTTGTATGATCACCTTTCTCTAGTTTTGGCAATGATTAATTTAAGATTGATTTATGTATTGTACATGTTTATTTAACCTAGTTAAAAGTAATTTGGTATTTGTATAACAATTTAATTATAATTTGTTTATCCATATTACACAAACATAAAATGATTAATAAGGCTTGGGCTTAGTCCCAATTAGTAAATTTATAAAATAAGATGGTAGTGGCCTCAGATACAATATTTAGATTCCATATTGGTAACATAATGGAATAACATGGTAGTGACTTAAGAGATAGTCTTTAGGTTCCACATTGATGTCACAATGGAACTAACCCTCTTACTAGCATAGTGGTTGATTAGTTATTAATGATCATGTTTGCTTGCTCGACCTCCCCTCACTTCTTCAATGGTGTCATTCAAGAAGGGATCATAATAGATTGGACAAATAGTGTCATTTTTCCTCTCAATAAAAGAAAATATATTGATAACATGTCAAACTACCATACTATCATGATTAACTCTCTTTTTATAAAATTATTTGTGAGCATGGTAGAATGAAAAATTAGTAGTTAGGTATAAAAAAGGGGAAAGAGTAAAAAGATAGGAAAGTTTCATATTGAAGCACTCCATAATCAATTATTGTATCACTCTTAGGCACTTGATTGAAAATGTATGGGATAACTTAGGAGAAGTTTATTGTTTCTTTTTTTATTACTTCAAAAAAATATTTGATTTGGTGATTAGAAGAAAACTCTAGAGTAGGATGAATGAACTTGGAGTTCCAAAGAAGTATAGAGTTACAGTACATAGAATTTATGATCAAGTTTGAGCCAAGGAGTGTCAGAATGCTTTAAAAGTGACATTAGTGTCAAACAAGATTGTCCACTATCCCCCACATTGTTTGAGTTATACATAGATAATATAGAGGAGTGAAGAAAAAAAGAGTGTGGAGGGGGTGTTCACCTAGTTAGATATATAATAAAGCTACTCTTATATGCAGATTATCTTATCATAATTTCTAAAATAACACATAGTGTAAGAGAAACACTTGATGGACCTAGAGACTTTTTATCATGAGGTTGGGATGTAAATGAATAGAAAAAAATCAAAAGTCAACATCTTTTTATTATGGATAAAAAATAAGAAAATTAACTTTATTTTCGAAGCAAGCCCTTTAGAACTTGTGGAAGAATACAAGTACCTCGGTCTTGATTTCCACAACAAGCTTAGTTGGAATAATTCCAAGATACTAAAATATAAGTGGGGTGAAAGGATTTATACTTGATATAAAATAGATGCAAGAATGCAGAAGTATGGGAATGGAAAACAAAGAGAACCATGTAAGGGTTAATTTACACCATGCCAATTATGCTCTGTGAATGTGAAGTTTGGGGCAACAATGTGTTAGATATGAAATAGAGACAAATACATAGAATATAAAAACACCTAAAAATAGGTAACCCCAAAATTAAACATTGGATCTCCATGATGTTTTATTAGCTGAAACATATAATTTCCCATTGAAGGTAACAGCTACAATTCAGATGTTAAGCTAATTAAAGATGACTAAAAACATGGAGACTCATCGATGCCCTACAATGGTAGTGGATGAAAATTTAAGCAAGAGTAAGAACACATGGGTGGAAATAAAACAAGTGGATGAGAAAATGGGGTATTAGCATTATAAGAGTGCCCAAATGCCAATGAGGAAATAAAAATCTATGTGAGGGAAAAATCTAGGGTAATCATGTGATCAAAGCAAATTGGGTGAAAAAAATGATTTTACATCAAGGAATTTAATCCCACATGAGGTCATGACAAAAATCCTATATATGATCATAAATAAAGTGGAAGGCAAAAATATTGATGGCTCAGTGAAGGCTTGCATCATATTTGATGTGAAATCGATAGGTGGAAAATGTCTAAATAAGAGTGGGAAAAAAGAACCTGTCTATTTTATACCATAGGGATGGTAAATAAAAAATGTTACTACATTATGGAATCCATAACTTATAGTGACATCCAAATCAAGTATGACGATAACCTGAAAGTGGATAATTTGATTGCCTTGTTTGAAGAGACTAGGCTAGATAAAACAATAAATTTTTTGATCAAGATTCATAGTAGAAGATCCAAGATAAAAAGGGGAATGAATATTTCATTAGCTTAATTAGGACAACCCTTATTTTGTGTAATGGTTCTCACATAAAACACCTTTACTACTATGGATGGTTTCATATAGTGCTTGGCCTCATGGACATTATTAAAATCATTCTTTCACACTCCAATAATTACTAAGGTCGAGTATGAAAAAGTAAGTAAAACACAAATAAAAGAAGTGCAAGAATAAATTCACAACATGAAAACAAGAGAAAATGAGCTTCAAAATAAACTTGAAGAGGTTAAAACATGGGCACAAGTAGAAAAAGAACCAATGGGCATGTAAAAAGAGTTGGTAGAGAGGCAAGTTAAGAGTCAAATGATAGAATAAAGAAAATGACATGATTAATTATAAAATATAATTATCAAAAGGCTAAAAAACTATGGAGAAGGGGAGGATACAAACAAGCAACCTAGCAAGGGAATTTTTTTTAGACCATTTATGATGGAAAGGTCCTATCAGATAAGCAAGAAGAATTGGTAAGTGGAGAGAGGGAGGAAGAGACAAGCACACTTGGGTCACAATAGTGACCTTTAAAGATAAAACAAGAGTACAAAGAAATAAATTCATGTTGAGAGGCTCACACTACTACCTAGATGAAGACTTAAACCTTTATGCAACTAGAAGAGAGAATCAAGGAGTGAGAAAAGGTGAAGACATCAAAGAATGAAGGGAGATGGAAATGATTAAACAACAATAAAGCCTATATCATAACTTGAAAAACCTAAAAAAATAGGGAATATGGCCCGCCTGGGAGCATCTTACAATGGTAAGTTGGAATTGTAGAGGAGACTCTTGGAGAAGAAAACCCAGGTTAGGGCCCATAGCTATAGATAGGGACATACTCATCCTCACTAAAACACATGAGCATGATGGGTGCAAGACACCATATTTTGAAGGGTATAACATGGAAGCAATATGAAACAAAGTAACAAAGAGCGATAAGGATCACAAAGGTATAATCGCATTAATAAAGGAATCATGGGGTAGAAATATCAAAATAGAAAATCAAGATGAAAATAAACATTATATTTGGATAAGAATCATTGAAAATGACATAAGCATTAGAATACCTGCATGCTATTTTGCACCCAAGAATTCCAAATTTTATAAAAAGTTTCATTTAGATCATCAAGATTCATGTTTTTCCCTAAAGGACATTTCAATCTATAGGAGGATTGGGGAAACTTTATTAATATGGGAATTTAATGCATGAAAAACAAACAAACAAGCCAACATTCTAAGAAATAATGTGGATCTATCTATATGAATCCTATTTGGATGGTAGAAGAGGTAAATCAACAATAGTCCAAGGCTTCAGACAATGATCACGGGTCTATCATGCACTTTAGAGAAGAGTTGATAGCTTTATGCAACATACATATCTTGATTTTATGTAATGGTATGAGTAAATGGGAAAAATTGAGAAATTATACATGTAAGACTTACAGCAGGCTAAGCATAATCAACTACATTATATGTTCACAAGACTATATATATAGAATAAAAGAGCTAGAAGTAAAAGACTTTCATGTGGAACTTAAATTAGATCACAACCCAATTTTGATAAAACTACAATTACAAGATAAAAAATAACATGATGAGCACACTGAGGTGAACCAAAGTAAATTTCCATTCAAAGGAAACATCTTCTTGACATAGGAAAATAAACAAACCTTCAAAATAACATTGAATGACAAACTGTAGGAAGAGGAAAGTCTAGGAGCACTTGATAGTGGGATAGATTACAATAAGATCTTGAGGCTAATGCATTTCATCCAAGAAGATCTAAACACATGAAAGAGAGCTAAACCAAAAAAGAAAGAAAAATATATTCCCGACAAACTTATGGTATGATGAAAAATGTAATGCAAAATGAATATCACTAAAAGAAATAACAAGTAAAACATAGGAAAACTATAAAAGCATATGAGAAAATAGTGTGGATGAATAAAGAAGAATATACAATAAATAGGAGGAAGGAGCAGATCTACCTAGAGAAACATGAACCAAAGAGATTTTGGAGAGAGATCCACAAGGAAAAAAAGACATAGAATAACATAACAAGTTAGTGACTGGAATATTCAAAATATCTATATGAGCGTAAAAATGAACAAGATACACTTCCCAAGATACATTGGCAAATTTCAAGTGGAAAGTCTAAAATGGGGAGTAGATATTCTAGCACCTTGAATTAAAGAAATTTTCAATGAGGTCATCCAAATTGGCTTCCCGATGGAGTGGACAACCAACCTAGCATATCCTTGTTTAAAATCAAAGACGTAAATAATCCCTCAAAGTATCAAGCTATCATGGTCAATCATCTTTTTACAAATCTATTCGAGAGTATGTTAGAGTGTAGGATTAGTAATTGGGTGGAAGAAAAAGGAAAGAGAACAAAGGGGCAAGCAAGATTCAAGCCCAAACACTCAATTATCGATCATTGTGTCATGATTAGACACCTAGTTGAAAAAGTTTGGGATAAAAAGAGGATGCATATTGCTGATGTTGACCATTTTGGTCCTACAGGCCAAAATCAGTCCCCCCTTTTCCCCTGCTATTCTGAGCCAGTACATTTTTTATTTTTCACAAGTCTAGGCATTTCTACGGAATCTGCAAGTGTTTCTATGATCTCTACAAAAAAGAACTACAGACTCTGCAGGAATGTCTCTTGGTAGATGAAGAACCAGTTCAAGGAATGAAAGGGGCTTCTACAAAGTTTCTTTAGACCATTGAACCTTTCAGTTCAATTGGCTCAAATTCAATTGGTTCAATGGCTTGCTTCAACGGCTTGTTTCAATGGCTCAGTTCAACGGCTTGTTTCAACAACTCAGTTCAAATGATTTGGTTCAACATTTGGTACAAAATGGACCATTCCAAGTCCCCTTGCAGAGGGTAGTTTCAGACTCAAGTGCCCTTACGGAGGGCAGGGAACATTTGCAAAGAGGCCACAGAGAAAAGCCGAAAAGGTAAGTTTCTTTCAAAAATTTGTTTAAGGCAAAGGAAGTACCCTTCGGAAGGGTCGTTTCCAATTTTCCCAAAAGGCACTTTTCGAAGGCAGTCAAAGCAAAAGACATAAGCGATTTCTTTCGAACTTTTTGTCCGAAGGAATTCCTTCGAACAAAAATTCTGAAGAAATTCAGGAAAGAGCCGCGGGTAAAATTTTGAAGAAACTCTCCGAAGGAAAGGAACGAGCAAGACAATTCTTGCAGACTTTTTATCTGCAAGAAAAGTAGCCAAGAGAAAATTTGCAGGGAAAGTGGCTGTATGAAAAGACCCAGGGAAATAATTGAAAAGAAAAGGAAGAAATCCTTCAGATAAAATGTCTGAAGGAATTCCTTTGGACATTTTGTCCGAAGGATTTCAAGACCAAGGAGCCGAAGGACCCTGAAGGGCAGGTGCCCTTGCGGGGGACTCTCGGCCAAAATGCAGGGACACTTCTCCAAGGCTGAAGGGTCACCTTCCCTTCGAGAGGGTCCAAAGAAAAATCCTAAAGGAAAAGAAACAAAAAAGGCTGAAGAAATTCAAATGGTGACAGGCCCGTGAATGTCAATTTTATAATAGGGAAATAGCCGTTTGATCTTTAAATTCTTGACCACCAACCAGGAAAAAGCCCAAGCAGCAGAACGTGCCACGTGTCCCCTATAAAATTTGGTAGAGCGTGACAAGTGTCTACATCCGAGATTCAAAGTTATTTTAATAAGCTTCCTTTAGAGTTCCGTGGAGAGCACCAAGTGGAAACTGCGAAAAGTTTTGACATGTTTTTCTAAGAGCAACGAAACGTGCCACGTATCCCTTGTAAAGCTCAGTGAAAGCTGACAAGTGTCAACATCTGTGGTCTCTCCCTTTTGTTCTGTAAGGACTATGGTGGGCCCTAGATGAATTGCCAAAGAGAGCAAAAGCTGCCATGTGTCATCTTCCGTAGGACTCTCAAAAGGTGTCTAAGGCTTCTATAAGTTAAGCGGATGCTACCACATGTCCTCGCCTATTTCACAGCAGAACACGCCATGTGTCACTTGTTGAGATCAGCGGAAAGTAGCCAAAGCAAGTGGGAAAGACATGAAGAATTAGCAGAAGATAGCCCCCGAAGGACGAAGGAGCTAGAAAAGACAAAGCCTAGAAGGGGCAAAAGAGCCAAGCATAGAAACAGACAAAATAGTCCAAGTGGTGAAGGAAGGTGTCGACTTAAGGAGTTACTCTAGTAGTTGACACAGTGTCTACAAATTGGTCATCAAGAGGTGAAAACAGTGAATGGCGCGACCCATTTTTCTTCACTTTGCATTGATGAGCAGAAAAGCCATGTGAATGTCTTGAAGGGAGCAGTCTTGTTTGCTGGAAAAGAGGTGTGGCCCATGCTTTCACATTAATGTTTGAAAGCCAAATTCAAAGCAGGAGCTAACACAACATTATCTATCAAGCATCTTCCTCTTCCCGATGCTTTCAACGCACCTGGGTCAACTTGTCAAAGGGCACCAAAATTCTTTTTTAAAAGGGGCGCCTTTACTTCTCCTCCTCTTTCTATATATTGTAAACTTCTCATTTGAGAAGAGAGGAATCTCTTAGCCCGTAAGGCAAAGCTCTACCTAAAAATCTTTGGGTTTGTAAGGCATAACTCTACCGATTTTTACCTTGAATCAAGACTTAGCACTTTTTACCTCCATTTGAACTTACACTCATGCATATGTCTATGTTTTTTTCTTTTGTGTTAAGTCATTTTATTTTATGCTTTCAAAAAATGATTCCAGCATGTCTAGTGCATTGTGAAGTTTCTTCTTTTGTAGGTTTGCCAAAAGTGTCTACAGCAGGAATATAGGTGCATGTGAACAGGCTGCCATAGTGTGTCTCAGAACACCTTTGATAGTTCTTCCTCCCTGTATCTCTACGGACCCCTGACTCACTGATATAGAAGAGTTTCCCACATCAGATGAAGTGTATGGGAGCTTCTTCTTGGTGAAAGGTGTATGTTCGGGTTGAGTGGATCAACTCTTTTGGTTTATCACCTTTTAGTTTAGGTTTCGGTTCTATTTTTAGCATCCTTCTCCCTTTTCATTCCCCCCCTTTTTTCATTTATTTGTTAGCAGTAGGGAATCTAAGACCTAAAAGATACATCAAAGGGAGCTAGCCCTTATCTAGAGACTCTCCACCTAGTTTTGCTAGGCCCACAGGCAAGAGGGGAGTTTCCATTATTGCGTGTGGAAAGCAGGAGCTCGGCCTCCTGTCGTGGGTGCAATCCACTGCGTCAACAGTTTTTGGCACACCCGATGGCACCAACTAGGACAAGTTTTGTCCAAAGAGTTGAAGAATTTTTGGTGTGTTCTTCAACCAACCAGCCTTTGGAGGCTTTTTTATCAACACCAATGGTGACTCTAAGTTGAATCAGCTAGTTAAGCAGTCCTAGTGCCATCAAGAAATCACATTTTTATATGGTTTTGATCAAGCTCAGGCTATCATGAAACCACCTCAAACTCCAGCATTACTTCCCTCATTGTTGAAAGGTAACTAGGAGAGTTGTTTGAGGTGATTACATGAATAGCCTGAGCTTGATCAAAACATATGAAGAAATACAAGGTACATGGTTCTAAGTAATGGATTATACATGCCAAAATGTGCTTTCATTTGAAACAGCTCTTCCTATGCATCAGCAGACCCTTCCTAGTCTTCCTCAACTCCCTCAAATCACTAATCATGATGGAAAGCTCCTGACTCGGAAGGAAATAGTGGAATCATGGGGAAAGAAAGAGGAGAAGAAAGCTTTTGCTAAAAACCTTAAAAGGGTCGAGGCTACTCCTGTTCATGATGATTCCTATGACCTCCAAGAAAGGCTCTTCCAAGAAGATATAGCCAGGAGAATTGCAGAGTTGGAATCCAAAGAGAGATTCCTCAGCCAACATGTGATGGACATGTCTGAACACACCCCATCTACACACCTCCAAGAGAGCTATCAGGCCACACCTGATATAGATGAAATGTTGGCCAAGTGGAAAGAGGAGAATCATTCAATTCTAGCTCAAGGACTACCTCCTCTACCACATGGTTTTTTCACTTCATCTCTTCTCAAGGAGGAACCTGTTTTGCAGGAGGCAAGTAAGGAAGAAAATATCCAATCTATAGCTTCTCAAGAGGCTATCATGAGCGACAATGAAGAATAAATCATCATCGATGATCTTTGTGAAGACATCATCGAGAATGGAGAAGACACAGGACATGCATACATGCAGATGTTCCAACAATATGAGGAACATAAACATGGTGAGCTCTCTTCCCCTTTGTTTGATGAACTTCCTTGTTGCTTCGATGAGGAGGATGACTATGCTGAGGAGCCTGAATTGGAGGATTAGATGGATGTCTTTGAACAACTAGAGACTCTGATCCTTGAGCAAGAAAAGGAGAGGCTGGTCCATCTTGAGGAAAGCCTTGAAGAAGAGAGTTTTGAACAAAAGGGTGATGTTTTGTGGGATAAGCAATCAGTTTGTGTTTCCATTTCAAACATCACAACAGCCACCCTTCTTCAAGAAGGCCAAGAGGAAGTAGAGGATAAGTTTGACAAAGTCTTCAACGAGGTAGAAGGAGATGAGCCAATTCATGATGCATTGCAAAGGGACCATGCACAACAAAGGGCCTATGGTGATGAGCCAACAACCATTGATTTCTTGGTGAAACACACCAGCATGGACCAACATTTGACAAGCTTCCAAGGACAAGAAAAGTACATATATGTTGGGACCATGTTTGATTCTGATCCACTCAGATGCAAGCCAATCAAGGTGGTAGGCAAGAGGAGCAGGTCACCAAGTCTCCATTCCATTTAGCCACTTGTCTGGCACCATAAGTTTCCTAGCCAGGGAGGGGACTTAAAGAAATTTTCCCTTTGATCTAGGAGGGAGGCAAATATACCTAGTTAGCTGTACATAGTAGTTTGCTTTCAGTTTTCTTTCCTGTTTTCCCTAAGTGCAATTTTGCACAAGTAGTGTTTTTAGCCTTGTGTGTGTTTTCCTTTGTGTTTGGGGTAAAAATCTCGTGATTGATTCTAGGATCTCTCGGGGCTATCCCTGACCTTTCAAGTTGTGTTTTGACTCCATGCCGAATGGATTTTAAGGCAACTAGTTTCTAAGCATAGCAGGCATGCTTCCCCTGGGAGTCACCAATTTGTTGACCATTTTGGTCTTGCAGACCAAAATCGGTCCCCCCTTTTCCCCTACTATTTTGAGCTAGTACATTTTTTATTTTCACAATTTTGGGCATTTCTACGGACTTTGCAGGTATTTTTATGGACTCCATAGGTGTTTCTACGGACTCTACAGAAAAGAACTACGGACTCTACAGGAAAGTCTTTTGGCAAATGAAGAACCAGTTCAAGGAATGAAAGGGGATTCTACAAAGTTTCTTCAGAACATTGAACATTTCAATTCAATTAGCTCAGATTTAATTGGTTCAATGGCTTGCTTCAACGGCTTGTTTCAATGGCTCGATTCAACGACTTGTTTCAACAACTTGGTTCAAATGAGTTGGTTCAACATTTGGCACAAAATGGACCATTCCAAGTTCCCTTGTAGAGGGCTATTCCAGACTCAAGTGCCCTTGTGGATGTTAGGGTGTGGAGCTAAAAGCTACACCTTAAGGCAAATAGGAGGGTTTATGGCGTATGCAGTCGCCGGCGTCGGCAGGCCACACCGACGTCGGTCAGGGGACGCAGAATGGCAACCGGCATCGGTAGAGGATCGGCCGGCGTCGGTCACCTCCAGGAGGGCAGGGACCGACTTCGGTCCCCTGTAGCGGTCTGAACTGCTGTTGACGAACAGTCAGTTAAGTGAACGCAGAGTTTGCATGTTAAAGGCTTGTTCAAAGTCTTGAGCCGCAAGTCTAATCAGTGTATGCATGAGATCTATATAATAGACTCATGGGCTGTATTGTTAAGTGGAGAATTTGGAAAAGAGCTATGTGAAGCTTGGAGAGTTCTTCCCATGGTGGAATCAAGTAGGATTCCCCATGTAGGTATAAGTAAGATCAAGTTTGATATGCAGGGATGTGTGGATGCGAGGGTCAGAAAGGAGATCAGCGAGGTAGCTAGATCCAAGGTGACAGCAATACATCAGTAGGATCATGGAGAGATCTACTTGGAGTACGGTTGTGTACTCGATTGTACAGATGTGCAATGAGGTGAACAACAGCTTGTGTTAGCTGTGTGTTGTGACCTATGAGAGAAGATTACTCTGGAGGGAAGTTTACTGTAAGCCCTCGAAGTGGAAGAAAGAGTCCCACCTCTTTGTTGTAAATTCCTTTGTAATGAGTTGAATACAATTGTGTGTTGCCTCTCATATTCTGTGTGTTTTCTCATTGATAGTTATTTGTTCTTCTGGATTCCGCATGTTTAGTTGCTTATACATTGGTAATCATGTGTGCTCTTAATTCTGACAAGTTGTGTCAGAGCTTTGGGGAGTTTCGGTCCTATCAGTGGAGGGCAGGGAAAATTTGCAAAGAGGCCACAGAGAAAATTTGAAAAGGTAAGTTTCTTTTGAAAATTTGTTTAAGGCAAAGGAAGTACCCTTCGAAAGGGTCGTTTCCAATTTTCTCGAAGGGCACTTTTCGAAAGCAGTCGAAGCAAAAGACATAAGTGATTTATTTCATACTTTTTGTCTGAAGGAATTCCTTTAGACAAAAAGTCCAAAGAAATTTAGGAAAGATCCACGGGTAAAAACCCGAAGAAACTCTCTGAAGGAAAGGAACGAGCAAGACAATTCTTGTGGACTTTTTATCCGCAGGAAAAGTAGCTGAGAGAAAATCTGTGGGGAAAGTGGCCATATGAAAATACCTGGGAAATAAGCAAAAAGAAAAGGAATAAATCCTTTAGACAAAATGTCTAAAGGAATTCCTTCAGACATTTTGTCCGAAGGATTTCAAGACCAAGGAGTCGAAGGACCCCGAAGGGCAGATGCCCTTGCGGGGGACTCTCGACCAAAATGAAGGGACACTTCTCCAAGGCCAAAGGGTCACCTTCCCTTCAGGAGGGTCTAAATTAAAATCCTAAAGGAAAAGAAATAGAAAATGCCAAAGAAATTCAAATAGTGACGGGCTCACGAATGTCAATTTTACAGCAGGGAAATAGACGTTTGATCTTTAAATTCTTGAGCGCCAACCAGGAAAAATCCCAAGCAGCAGAACGTGCCATGTGTCCCTTATAAAATTTGGTGGAGTGTGACAAGTTTCTGCATTTGAGCTTCAAAGTTATTTCAATAAGCTTCCTTTAGAGTTTCACGAAGGGCGCCAAGTGGCAACTACGAAAGGTTTTGATATGTTTTTCTAAGAGCAACGGAACATGCCACGTATCCCTTGTAAAGCTCAGTGAAGCTAACAAGTGTCAACATCTATGGTCTCTCCCTTTTATTCCATAAGGACTGTGGTGGCCCCCAGACGAATTGCTAAAGAGAGCGGAAGTTGCCATGTGTCATCTTCCACAAGACTCTCAAAAGGTGTCTAAAGCTTTTATAAGTTAAGCGAATGTTGCCATGTGTCCTCGCCTATTTCACAGTGGAACACACCACGTGTCACTTATTGAGATCAGTAAAAAGTGGCCAAATCAAGTGGGAAAGACACGAAGAATTAGCAGAAGATAGCCCTCGAAGGATGAAGGAGCCAGAAAAGACAAAGCCAGGAAGGGGCAAAAGAGCCAAGCACAAAATGGACAAAATAGTCCAAGTGGTGAAGGAAGGTGTCAACTTAAGGAGTTACTCTAGTAGTTGACACAGTGTCTACAAATTGGTCATCAAGAGGCGCGAACAGTGAATGACGCGACCCACTTTTATTCACTTTGCATTGATGAGCAGACAAGCTGTGTGAATGCCTTGAAGGGAGCAGTCTTGTTTGCAAGAAAAGAGGTGTGGCTCATGCTTTCACATTCATGTTTGAATGCCAAAGTCAAAGCAAGAGCTGACACAACATTATCTATCAAGCGGCTTCCTCTTCTCGATGCTCTCAATGCACATGGGCCAGCTTGTCAAAGGGCACCAAAAGTCTTTTTCAAAAGGGGCACCTTTAATTCTCCTCCTCTTTCTATATATTGTAAATTTCTCATTTGAGAAGAGAGGAATCTCTTAGCCCGTAAGGCAAATCTATACCCAAAAATCTCTGGGTTTGTAAGGCAGAACTCTGCCAATTTTTACCTTGAATCAAGACTTAGCAATTTTTACCTCCATTTGAACTTGAACTCACGCATATGTCTATGTTCTTTTATTTTGTGTTAAGTCATTTTATTTTATGATTTCACAAAATGATTCCAGCATGTCTAGTGCATTGTGAAGTTTCTTCTTCTGCAGGTCTGTCAGAAGTGTCTATAGCAGGAATATAGGTGCATGTGAACAGGCTGTCATAATGTGTCTCAGAACACCTTTGATAGTTCTTCCTCCCTGTATCTCTATGGACCCCTGACTCACTGATACAAAAGAGTTTCCCACATCAGATGAAGTGTATGGGAGCTTCTTCTTGGTGAAAAGTGTATGTTCGGGCTGAGTGGATCAACTTTTTTGGTGTATCACCTTGTAGTTTAGGTTTAGGTTCTATTTTTAGCATCCTTCTCCCTTTTCATCTCCCCTTTTTTCATTTATTTTTTAGCAGTAGGGAATCCAGGACCTAAAAGATACATCAAAGGGAGCTAGCCCTTATCTAGAGACTCTCCCCCCAGTTTTGCCAGGCCCACAGGCAAGAGGGGAGTTTCCATTATTGCGTGTGGAAAGCAGGAGCTCGGCCTCCTATCGAGGGTGCAATCCACTACGTCAACAGTTACTTTGTAGACTTAAAAAAAGACATTTGACACAGTGCCAAGGAATAAATTGTGGAGCATAATGGAGGAGTTATGGGTGCTAATGCACTACAAAACAATAGTTCACAAATTATATGAGCAAGTTGAGGCTAAAATCAAAATGCATGTTAGGCTATTTGACGACTTTAAGAGAGATATAAGTGTTAACTAAGGCTATCCTTTATCCCTAATTTTATTCGGGTTATACATTGATAAACTAGAAGATTGGATAAACAATTTTGGAGGAGAAGGGGTCCCCCTGGGCAAATATGTGGTGAAAATCTTGCTTTTATGTCGATTACCTAATTTTAATACCAAAGACAATCCAAGATCTAAGAGAACATATTTGGGCTTTAGAGCTATTTTTTAAACAAGTACGGATGCAAGGGAACATCGGTAAAACCAAAATTATGATTTTCTCAGTGAAAAGGAAGAAGCAACATCTTGAATTTCAACTTGCAGGGGAGCCTGTAAAAGTGGTGTCAGAATATAAATATCTTAGCCTTAAAGTTCACATCAAGCTTGAATAGGACACATGCATGATGTAAAAAATACAAAGAGTTTGGAAATCTCTATATGTGATACAAAATAGGTGTAGGAATGTTGAGTCACTCGTGAATAGTGATATGTGATTAGTACTAGTGAATAGTAACTGATGAATAGTGATCCCACCCCACTATTCCCTTCCAATGACTAGACTAGCCTATGAGATTAAAATAGTCTAAGGATCTCCCAAGAGCATCTAAGAAGGAGACATTATAGTCCTCCCTTCTTGAAATTGCTTGCCCATAAGCAATTATAAATTCAGGTGTTGAAGAATCTACTCTACCTCCCAAGTAGAATCCTCTAAGGGCAAGTCCTTCCATCTGATCATGTATTCTTTGAGAACTTAGATCCTCAACATCTTCTCTCTACCATCCAAGATAGAATCAGGAACTAAGATCAGTGTCCCCTCCTCGTCCAATGGTGTTAATTCATGAGATGTAGTGATGTGTTACCCGACTACCCTTTTGAGGCAAGACACATGAAATACATTATGAATCCTACTACTCTCTGGTAACTCCAACTCATATGCCACCTCACCAAATCTTTGCATAATCTTGTAAGGTCCATAAAAGTGAGGCTTAAGTTTCTCTACAAAACTATTTTTCAATGTAAATTGCCTATACGGTTGTAGGTGAAAGAAGACTAAGTCATCGACCTCAAAGCTCTTCTCAATTCTATACCTATCTGCATATATCTTTTGTTGGTCTTGGTCATGATGAAGATTATCCTTAAGTGACTTAAGGATGTCCTAACTATCTTGAATCCAATCCTTGGCCTTGGGGGGCCTACTGTCATCAAATGCAAAGTCTACCAAGCACATGGCATCATACCCATATAGTGATTTGAAAGGAGTCATGCCAATTGACATGTGATGGGTGGTATTGTAACAATGTTCACCCATATATAACCATCTGATCCAACCCCTTTGTTGCCCTACAACATAGTTTTACAAATAACCTTCCACCCATTTGTTCACAATCTCTATCTAGCCATCCATCTGGGGGTGGTAGCTCATAATCGGAGTCAACTTTGTGCTAGCTAATCTGAATAGATCCTGCCAAAATATGTTGAGAAATCTACTATCCCGATCACTAAAAATGTTCTTTAGAAATCCATGGAGTCTAAACACCTCTCTAAAGAACAACTATGCAACCTGAGGTGCCTTATACTGAGAAGATATGGCAAATAAATGTGCATACTTGGTTAACATGTCAACCACCACAAAGATGCAATCTTTGCCCTCAACCTTAGGTAGACATGTAATAAAATCCATGGATATACTTTCCCACTTTTGCCTAGGGATAGGCAATGCCTGCAATAATCCTGTTGGGAAAGTATGCTCTGACTTGTTCTATTGACAAGTCATATACTCTCTAACATGATGCAAGACATCATCCTTGAGACCCTTCCACAAGAATCTCTCTTTGATTTACTTGTAGGTTTTGAATTAACCTTGATGTCCTGCAAGAGGTGTGTCATGAATGGCCCTCAAAATCTTCTCCTTCAATTTTGATTCAGGTACCAAATAAATCCTACCCTTGTAGTAGGTGACATCATGTACCACTCTATACCTGTCATCCATAAGCTCTCATGTAAAATTATTCTTGGAATATTTTGCCAAGAGGTGAGACTTCCAATTAACTGAAATCTCAGTCATAGAGCACAAAGTGGGTTTCCTAGAAAGGGCATATACTACAACATTCCTCTTCCCTTTCACATACTCAATGTCAAAATCATAGGCTTAAATTTTACTTACCCACTTTTATTGCCTCTCATTCAGGTCCTTATACTCTAGAAAATATCACAAGCTATTATGATCTATCCTGATTACAATTTTTTTGCCTACCAAATATTACCTTAATTTTGCAAAGCATGCATGATGGCGAGCATCTCCTTATCATAGGTGGAGTACAATCTATCCAAATCATGGAGCTTCTTGCTCTCATAGGCAATGGGGTGTTTATTCTGCATAAGCACGATACCTAATCCTGCACCTGATGCATCACACTCTAACACAAAGGGCTGAGAGAAATAAGGTAATGCCAAAATAGGATAAGTGCTCATTACCTCTTTCAACTTGTCGAATGTGCATTGAACCCCATCCATCCATTCAAAAGCTCCTTTCTTCATGAGATCTGTAAGAGGTGATCCCAACTGGGAAAATCCTTTGACAAACCTCCTGTAGTAACTACAAAGAACAAAGAATCCTCTTAATTTTATCAATGTCTTGGGTGGTGGCTAATCCAAGATGGCCTGAATCTTCTTTTGATGGACCTTCACTCTATCAACACTAATCACATGCCCCAAATAAATAATCTCTATCATGCCAAAATCACACTTGGAAGCTTTTGTGAACAAAGATTGTGCTTACATGATACCCAACACCACACAATATGCCTGAGGTGGTCCTCCCATGTCCTGTTGTATATCAAAATATCATCAAAAAATACCAATAAAAATTTCCTCAATTGCTTGTTGAAGATATGGTTGATGCAAGACTAGAAAGTAGTAGGAGCATTAGTCAAACCGAAAGGCATGACCAAAAATTTGTAGTGTCAATAATGACACTTGAAGGTTGTTTTGTGTATGTCCTACTCATGAGCCTTGATCTGATGGTACCTTGAATAAAGATCAATCTTTGAGAAATAAATCACTTCATGCAACTCATCCAACCATCGATCCTAAGAACTGGGTACCTGTTCTTGATGGTATTCTTGTTGAGTGTATGATAGCCAATGCACATTCTCATGGTCCTATCCTTCTTCATCATAAAAATTGAAGAAGCAAAGGGAGTTGAGCTAGGCTTGATGTGACCCATATCTAACAACTCCTTGATTGCCTTCTCAATTTCTTCTTTGAATCTCTTGGGGTGCTGATAAGGACTGACGATGATAGGCTTAAATCCCTCTTCAAGCTATACCACATGCTCAAAACCCCTGTCAGGTGGCCTACCAGGAGGATTCTCACTCAAAACCATACTATGCTTATCCAATATGGATTAGATATCTATAGCATAGCATGCTGACCATATTTATCAAAAGGGTTATGAGGAGAGATAAAGCATTGAGCTACCCAAGTTACCTTCCCATGATGAAAGAATGCCTCCATCCTCTTTATAGTGGCCAAACTAGGTGCTCTTTTAGCTATTACTCTAAGAACAACCCTTTTCCCTCCATGTCTAAACTTGAGATTCATAGTCTTTAAATTCTGTGAATATCTCTCAAGGGAATGCAGCCACTGAATGCTGAGAACCATGTCAATCTCCCCAAGATTGAGAACATTAAAATCAATAGTTACTTGATGGTTTCCCAAGGTGATACTCAACTTTGAAATCTTCTTCTTGCAACTCATCATGAATCCATCAACAACCATAACATTGAATCCTAACAAGTCCTCCATATTAAGGTCTTTTTTCATAACTTGCCCTTCATATATGAAATTGTGGGTAGCCCCACTATCAATCAAAACTACTACATGTTATCCTTTCAAGACTCATCTCACCTTGAAAGGGTGATACCTAGGGGTTCCTGAAAGAGAAGCAATAGTTCCTTCCTCAGGTCCTCTTGTAGTATTATCCTCTGGCTCAATAGTAGCCTCCTCTTGATCACTACCCAAGCTGGAATCTACCTCCTCCTCACAATTAGAAGTGACCTCTATGTAATGCAATTTTCCCTTCCAAAGGCACTTATGTCCTGGAGTCCATGGAACCTTGTAGTCATAACATAGCTTCTTCCTTCTAAGTTCATCCTTGGTCTCATCATCCATCTTCTTGATTGCCTCTTTCAGTGGTGGGGTGGATGTAAACTTATTTTGAATATTATATTTTGACTTATTCCACAACGTGGGCTTTGAGGGTATAGAAATATCTAAATCAAATGCCCTCCTGATAGCTTCTTGTAAATAAGAAGGGTTGAATACTTTCACTAAACCCTTGATATGCTCAAAAAATCCTTCTATGAAAAGAACCATGAGCCTACTTTTTGAAATATCAGTTACCATGATGGATAGCTTTTGGAAATAAAAAATGTACTCATCTACATTACATCTTTGATTGAGGTAAGCCAAATTTTTGAATTGTTCTTCAGTATCCTTTCTGTCGAATCTTTAAATCAAATGCTTGTATAACTCATCATATGATTTGATTTGATCATGATTTTGAGTTATCAAACCATGGTACCACCAATCATGTGTAACATCTTTCAGATGAAGGGTGGCAAACTTGATAGCTTCCTCTTATGCCATAGGCTTTAGAGATAAGTAGGTGTCCAACTTATGCAACCATGCTCTAGCAGTACATTTATAAGCACCCTTGAAAGTAGAGAGAGTTATCTTAACCAAAGTATGCTCCAAATCTTTTGGATTTCACTAACTTCGTGTCTCTTGCCTTCTAGCACTACTGATATTCCTTGTAGCCAAATAATTAGTCAATGTTATGGCTTATTGAACCTCAAATAGAAGTGAGTTGTAATCCTCGTGATGTTGAACAAATTCTTCTAGAAATGTAGTTGCTCTTCCTAGAAGAACTTCTCTCTGAATGAACTTGGGCTTTTGGGGTCTATTGATGAATCCCACTCCTGGATTTCTAGAATCCACCTCTGGGACCTTGTTCAAATTATTTACTCTGAAGGTGCTAGCTTCTCCATTTTTATTGTTACTAGTATGTTGGTTCTCCATTAACTGAAACATCAAGCCAAATATATCAACAAGTTGTTTTTGACTTTGATCAAACAAATTAGCAAGATGTTTTTGACTTTGAACCATTTCATCAAGCTTTCTTGTTGCCTCATTGTCTCTAATATCTTCTCTATCACCCATTGTTTCTCTTGGCTGCAATTGCTTCTACTCTCTTCTCCAATGCCTGATTTCTTTGTTATTTGAAAGAATCAAACACACAAGACCTACAAGCTGGCAAGATCACCAGCTTTGATACCACTGAAATATCCCTTTCAGAATACTTAACTAAATATAAAATTATAGTTTTTTACAAATAAGGACAATACAACACATATAGGAAATAAGATGAATATTATGAGGAACAACACATTTATTATATAACTTTCCTCACAAATGCTTCAATACACTTACAATACATTACACCAACTCCAAATGAAATACTGAAATCCTTGCACACATGACTCTTAATATGAAGAACACTACTAATAGATAATACATCTATTATATGAAATCTTAAATACATATACACTAAGCCACTACAATAAACTTATCACACTTACAACCCTTCTTCCATGAAAGGCTGCAAACCATACAAACTCTACACACTTTACTCTGAATATATATATAATCGGTTAGGGTGGATCTCTCACCATCAAATCCAACAACTCTGAATGAAGCCCATGTGCAATCCCTGAATGGAATCAACAACACCAGCTAGGGAGGATATCTCACCACCAAAATCAGTTACAATACTCCAAAGAGCTAATCTAAAGGAGGAGGATATGAACATAAGTCCAATATCATAAAAAGGGGGTTTAAATGATTTCCAAGGTGAATAACAAAGGGAGGAGCTCCAAACTTATAGAATTTACAATGGAGAAGAGGAATAAGGTTTGAATTCATGAGAGAGAGAAAAATGTGCCATGTTATAGTAGATTCACTATTCATCAATAGTGTCCATTATTTCTCACATGTGCTAAGCATCTTTCAAGATTTCCTTTCTGACTTTCTCCATGTGACTCCAAAATGAGTGGGAATCTTCTTTCCAATTTTCCCCCCACTTCAATCATGAATAGTAGACCATGTTTTCCACCTACCCATGTGCACACACATAAGTCAAAAGATTCCTCATCTTTTGACTTCAACAATAATGCCCCACATCATATGCATAAGAGAAATGATAAGATTCTTAATTAATATGTTCCTTACATGCTCTCCTTATTCCTCCCACGTGTCAAGTGGAGAAATGCACCACACTTATCTTCCCTCTAATTTTCACATTTTAAAATACCATGTGGGCCATCGTCACATCCCTAAGGAATCCTCATCACTATGCCACCTCATTACTATCCCACATCAAAATGTTGAGTCACTCATGAATAGTACTAGTGAATAGTAACTGATGAATAATGATCCCACCTTATTATTCCCTTCCAATACTTGAATTAGCTTATGGGAAAAAATAAGCTAAGGGTCCCCTAAAAGTGTCTAAGAAGGGGACATTGCAATTGACCTAAAGGAATGTTGTAATGAATTGTTACATCAAAACCTTGAGGCATCAGTGAATCCACACATCAAGATCATAACATCCCACCATGCTTCCAAAGCCCATACTCTAGGCTAGATTTTGTGCCTATACATTAGGATCTCCCATGTGTACGAGCCTCAAACAAACATTGTAATGCTGACGTAGCCACTTGCTATGTGACTTGAACCCAGGTGGAGGCTCTAATACCAAATGTAACGAACCATTAGACCAAAACCTCAAGTCATTAGTGAAATCTGCATACTAGGATCATAACAACCCACCATGCTTATGAATCCCAAACTCTAGGTTGGATTTACATTTGTACATTAGGTTCCCTTGCATGTATGAGCCACAACAAACATTACAATGATGACATAGCCACCCGCTTCATGATTAAAACCCAGGTGGAAGTTCTAATACCAAATGTAGTGAACCATTACATAAAAACCTCGAAGTGTCAGTGAATTCACACATCATAATCATGACATCCTACCACGCTTCCAAAGCCCATAATCTAGGCTGGATTTTATACCTATACATTAGGATCCCTCACATGTACAAGCCCCAAATGAACATTGCAATGCCGATGTAGTCACTCACTCTTTGACTCGAACCCAAATAGAGGCTCTGATACCAAATGTAATGAGCCATTACACCAAAACCTTGAGATGTTAGTGAAATACACACATCAGGATCGTAACATCCCACCATGCTTTTGAAGCCTAGACTTTGGGCTGCATTTATGCCCGTACACTAGGATCCCCCACATGTACGAGACCTAGACGAACATTGTAATGGTGACATAGCCACCTGTTTTGTGACTTGAACTTAAGTGGAGGCTCTGATACAAAATGTAATGAACTGCTACACTAAATCCTCGAGACGTTAGTGAATCTGCATATCAGAATCATGACAAATGCCTAAACCTTAATAAAGACATTAAAAATAATCTAAATGAAAAATTCAAATCCATGATGTGGAGGAAAAAAACAAGCAAGAAACAAAATATTACATTACAAAGTTCAACTCGACTTCTGAGCATTGTGAAAATGTTTATATAGGCATTGAAAATAAATGGAGGGAAAATATCCTCATTGTTTAATTAAGGACTAGCTCCCATAGGCTTTGATGTGGAGCGAGAAGATGGACATCACCTAAGAAACAATGAGATGAGAGGGTTTGTGTTTTATGCACCATAGAAATGATTAAAATGCATAATCATTTCATTATTGAATATTCAAAGTATGAGAACATTCTAACCAAATAAGTGGAAACATTAAAAGTTGGCTCCATAATAAAACTATTTGAAAAATATAAAATAATTTAAAAAAAACAATCTTAACTCAAATCAAACCCCAAAAAAAAAAAGAAAGAAAAAGAAAGAGACCATTTGTTCTTGTGGACCCATTTCATTCTTATATGACTTAAAAATTCGAATGAAAAATCCCTTTGAAGAAACTTCTAGCTTGTCCGACTCTCAAGTTGTCATATGATCAAAAAAAAGCAAAGCCGGATTATTTGTGCAAGGTTTGCACTCAAGCCCTATTTATGCAAAAGGGAGAATGTCCCATTTGGGAGGTTAAAACAATGTCCAAGGAATAAAAATCAGCATTACTGAACACCAGCAGAATCACAACAAATTTCCACAGAGCATACCTGCAATCCTAAGATTTTTATTTTTATTCAGATGCTTCCTTCGGAGTATTTTACCTCTGCTCGTCTCTAAAACCCTTCTCATGGAGGAGCCCTCAGAGCCCTCCTCAACACCCGCCGATGCCGTTGGACACTTATTTGACCCTGATCCTATTCCTGTTCAGAAGAGAAAGAGGAAAAAAAGTCCTAACAGCAAAGCCATGAAGAAGACAAAAGCGTCCAACAATGACAACACGACCCGTTTGATGAATCAGTTCCTTATCAACAACAAACAGTTGGGTGACTCCCCATCTGTAGGCAGAGGCAGAGGCAGAGGAAGAAGGAAAAAAACAACAATCAGTAATACCAACATAGAAAACCCTGTGAAAACAGAGGCTACAGTTTCCCAATCAGTGGGATTCCCTGTGGATTCCCTCACAGAAGAAGAGATTGAATCAGGAGTGGTGTCAACAGTGGGAGGAGCAGAGCAGGCCAGCTATGTTGCAATCAGGAACCAAATCATATGCCTGTGGAGGGACAATGTGAATGTTTGGCTGAGCAAAGAGCAGGTCATGGGGATCAACCAGCAAAAGACCCACCTGGTAAGTTCTGCATACAATTTCCTTATGAGTCATGGCTACATTAATTTTGGTGTTGCCCCAGCGGTTAAGTCTGCGGTGCCCCAAGAGGCAACTAGGGGGAATGTAGTGGTTATAGGCGCTGGCCTTGCAGGCCTGGCTGCAGCCAGGCAGTTGCTTTCATTTGGGTTTAAGGTGGTCATAGTGGAGGGTAGGAAGAGGCCCGGGGGACGGGTTTATACAAAGAAAATGGAGGTGGTTAACACTGCTGCTGCAGCAGATTTGGGGGGAAGTGTGCTAACTGGGACTCATGGGAATCCATTAGGTGTCCTGGCGAGACAACTATTATACCCACTTCATAAAATCAGGGAGAAGTGCCCCTTGTATGAGCCAGATGGGCAGCCTGTGAATGTAGAGGTGGATTCCAGGATTGAGGAGGCATTCAATAAGTTGTTGGATAAGGCAGGGCAGTTGAGGCAGTTGATGGGTGAGGTTGCAGTGGATATCTCGTTGGGGACGGCTTTGGAAACCTTTAGGAAGGTGTATGGGGTGGCAGAGGGAGTGGAAGAGGGGAGACTTTTCAATTGGCATCTGGCCAATTTAGAGTATGCCAATGCTGGCTTGCTGTCTAAGCTGTCTCTTGCATTTTGGGATCAGGATGACCCCTACGAGATGGGTGGGGATCATTGTTTTTTGCCCGGTGGTAACGGTAGGTTGGTCCAGGCCTTGACAGAGAATCTGCCTATTTTTTATGAGAAGACTGTGAACACTATCCGGTATGGGAGTGATGGGGTGCAGGTGTTGGCTGGAGGTCAAGTGTTCCAAGGTGATATGGCATTGTGTACTGTCCCGCTTGGGGTGTTGAAGAGTAACTCAGTAAGGTTCATTCCTGAATTGCCCCAGAGGAAAATTGATGCAATAAAGAGATTAGGATTTGGATTGCTGAACAAGGTTGCGATGCTCTTTCCCCATGTGTTTTGGGGTGCAGAACTAGATACATTTGGGCATCTTTGTGATGATATGGCTCGTCGAGGTGAGTTCTTTTTATTTTATAGCTATGCCGCTGTATCTGGAGGACCGCTGTTGATTGCTCTTGTGGCTGGAGAAGCTGCTATCAAGTTTGAGAGCATGCCCGCTACTGATGCTGTAACTCGAGTGCTTGAGATCCTCAAAGGTATGGTTCAGTTTTAAAAATGGCTATAACTATGCCTGTCTGCCTTGCTTTGTTTCGTGATTTTAAACTTTTGGTTGTGAGAATCAAGGAGATACATTTTAGTGTCAACTCAGATTTTTTTAAGTATTGCATTACATGGCAATAAAAATAGATATAACTTGTTTGCGGTAGTTTCTTTATAAGTTTGATAGGGTGAGTTCTAATTTACGCTATGAACAGTTATAATTCATACTTTGTTTCTCGTCAGTACATCGGGTTTAAGTTGGGACTGCTGTGGATGTTACTCTTCAGTGCCCCATGTGGTCTAGTTTTTGTTTAACTTTATTACCAATATATATTTAATATATCCTTCTTTCTTTGTTATTGGATTTTTGCTGTGAGGATTGGGGAGATCCATTTAGTGTCAACTATGATTGTTTGAAGTATCAGTACATGCTCCTGCATACAAATGGACTGAATTTTCTATGGTTGTATGCACAGGCATTTATGGTCCACAGGGAATTGATGTACCTGATCCCATTCAAACAGTTTGTACAAGATGGGGCAGTGATCCTCTTAGTCTTGGGTCATATTCACATGTTGCAGTTGGCGCGTCAGGTGATGACTATGACATTTTAGCAGAAAGTGTAGGAGAGGGCCGCCTTTTCTTTGCTGGAGAGGCAACCAATCGGCGATATCCAGCAACCATGCATGGGGCATTTTTAAGTGGCTTGCGTGAGGCAGCAAATATTTCTAATGTTGCAAGCATCAGATCAATGCCATCAAAAGTGGAAAGGGGATTGTCCAAAGACATTCAGTCTTATGCTGCTCTTCTCGCTGACTTATTTAGACATCCTGATCTAGAATTTGGTAGTTTTTCTGTTCTCTTTGATCCGCAGTCGAATGACCCTAAGTCATTGGCACTTTTGAGGGTTATGGTTGGTGGAACCAGAAGGAAAAACAGTGATAATACAAAAACAGATACACAACATTCTAACAAACTTATTTTTCAGCAACTTCAATCACATTTAAATCAACAACTACTTTATTTGTACACTTTGATAACACAGCAGCAAGCTCTTGAACTAAGAGAAGTGAGAGGAGGAGATGAAATTAGATTGAGCTACTTGTATGAGAAACTTGGTGTAAAGCTAGTAGGCAGGAGAGGGCTAGGTACGCTTGGAGACTCCCTTGTTGCTTCTATCAAGTCGGCAAGAGCTGTACGCAGGCCTATTTCAGCTCCTTCCCCATTTAAGTTTGGTAACTAAAATAAATTCTGAAGCAATATTTGGTGCATTGTACAGAGGATTCAAGCTTGACATTTTCAAGTAAAAGGCCTTTGGGTGCTTATGTTTTTATTTTAAATCCCAGTAGTATTCATATTTATCTTAGAATATGTTTCGAATGAAGTAATCTACAATGACTATTCTCACTTTGATGTGTAACGAGAAAGTCCTTTATTCACAAGCCTGCAGAAGGTGGCTAGTTCTTACTTGCAGCCACCTTTGAAAACCCAAATATTGCAGGCTTTACAGTGGCGGATTTTGTACATTGAACAATATAAGAGGATTTACAGTCACTTTTTTTCAGTTGGATAACCCCTTTTTATGCATCAGCTGGGACAATGTACATAAGTTTCTGCAACATCATGGTGGCATTTGGCTTTGAACTTGGGCTATCTTGTCAATAAGTGCTCCCACTTGCCACTAGACAACAGCTCAACCGACTTATTCAATGTTACTAGTATTGTGCTACCTAGAAGAGCACCATATGATGACTCTATGAAAAAAATGTTTTAACGACACGAGCTCAGGGAAGTATAGCTATATTCTTGTTCAAGTGAAAGAATTCCACCACTATTTAAGGTTATTGTCTTCTCTGTGGCTTGTTTTATTGCCCACAATCCTTAGTGCAACATATTCCAATGCCTATATTTAGTTGATCTTTGTAATGGTCATGACATCAAGAACGAGAAAATTTACGTTGGAAAATGAAGAGATTTACTTAAAAAATGATTTTTGCTTTTTTAGGGTTGGCTGTTGTTTGTAGTAACCTAATTTTATGATCATAGAACAATCTTTCACCAAGTCTTTGGGTTGATCTTGAAGATTCTCTTATCCACACATTTTAGCTACAAACCGATCAATACATAAACATAATAATATGAGCTGTGGTTCCAAATGCAAACCCATATGTAATGATTCTCTCATGGAAGGAGCATTGGATAGGGATTTCAAGATTCTGACTTCACTTATTTGAATATGATGATTCGGCATCCATATGACTTACGTGTGGATGTTACTACTGCTCAAATGTGGAAAATCTTTTTGGTTTGCTTGACTGATGTTTTATGCTATGCAAAACAGATGTGCTTTCCATTGAAATCCTAGGATTACTACATAGGCCAAACATTACCCATTAGATCCCATCCACTGAACGGTCCAAAGGTGTACTGAATAATCCAAAGTTTGTTTTAATAGCCTTTTAACTATTCTTGTTTAATGGCTGATGATTCTTGGGTATTCACATTGATCTTATGATGATATTTCTGCGATAATGGAAATTTTTAGTTTTAGGGAAATTCTTTTTACAGCCACCACAAATGTTTTATGTCAAGTAGTGGAAACCTGTGTGCAGTGTGGGTCAAGTTCCGGTATTGAGAGTTCTCTGACTACCGACAGAAATGTAGTTTCTCGACTTTAAAATACAAAACAAACTATAAATAAATTGAGGTACAAAATTCTTTTTTAAAATCTGCGGGCCAATTATAAGAAAAAGAATAATTTACTAATGGAAATGAAAATGGAATCTTTTTAAAGATAAGGGTAATGTGAACACAAATATCTTTGCAAGTTGTGACTTTAATTAAGGAAACATTTACTTCTAAATGTTCTCCCAGTGCTTTATTGATCTATAAAAGATTTCACTTTGTTGTGGGCCTGTTTTCCACCCATTTAGTGGATTGTAGATTGTATTGTTATTTTTTTTTTCTTTGCATGGTGAAATTGTAAATATGTAGAATTTAATAGGCATTGTTGAATAAAAGCCGTGTATTTTTATTTGAGTGTATTTAAAATTGAATTTAAATTACAATTTAAAATGCATGAGAAACCATCATTTATTAAGAGATGTAAATATTGAGCGAGAGGGCATTATTTTTCCATAGAATCAATTTAATGTGTTTAGTAGGTCCTTGGGAGTCTACCTTGTATACCCTGATTCAAGTCTCAATTGGACTTCCCAATAATCAGCCCCCATCTATCATCTTGGAAAAAAAAGTTGTATTCATTATTCTTTTATATTCTTCAACTACTTTTTATATCATATCATAAAATTTTACATGCTTCAATTTGATGCATGAAGTGTCTAATATTACTCAACCAACAAATAGCCTTTTTTCTTTTATGTTGTTATAATATAATTTATTTAGAGGGTTCTTCAATAAAAACTTTGGGCATTCTTTAGGAAGCAACTATCTAGCCATTTGGGTGCACTTGTACATATCATGTGCATGCTATCTTACATGCACCCTCCATGCCCATGTTCCATATACTACCCAACTTTGAGCTAAGCATACATTGACCTACTAAGTAAATTTGGACTCAATTGATGTGGCATTCCACTCAACATACATTCCAACGAAATCATAATAAAATCTTAACACAACCACTTTACATCCTTATGTCTACATTTGTAAATGTCGTGGTTTGGAAAAGCGTAGGATCTGGTGGGCAGAGACTTACCAAAACTCTTGGTGGAGAATATTTTCAACTTGGTAGATTGTGAAAGGGAAACACTAACATGCGAAATAATATAGGAACTTTCAAAGAGAAAGAAGGCACTAGTGATATTAAAAAAGTTCTACAAAGCTTAAGGAGTTGCACAACCAAATAATACAAGACTTTAAGTAGAGAAAGAAGGAGATAGTCAAATTTAAAACCAAAACAAAGCTTGAAGGCATTGCACAAGTATTTCTAACCACAAATCAACGACTTTGAATTTCTAAATAAAATTAGCAAATTGGTATCAATGTTTGCGCATCTCAACAAAGACCCATTTTTTGTTGTTCTTTTGTGCCAATTAAAGTAAAACAAAACATGCCAAAACAAATTAGGGCTTCTTATTGTCAACGATCTTACTCTATTGTTGCGTGATTACATCATATTAGTAAATTTGTAGCGATTACAAGCATTTTAGGAGGAAACCAAAACCATTGACGGAACTTGATACCCAATTGATGAATGAATGGATTATTCATGATTGACATATTAATAGAATTGAAAAGCTTATTAAGTGGGCAAAGCCCATACTGTAACTTCTCTTTCACACTAAAATTGGGATGTGGAGCGGTCATAATTATGTTAGGTGAATGGAAATTCATACTTTACCCAAAAGTTAAATAACAAAACCATGACATTTAGGTGTAACTTCGACCCCAAATCAAGGTATTGTATAAGGAATGCAATAATAAACCCTTGGTTGACATAAAATACTAGATAAAAGATATTAGGAGGCGAGAAAAACTGGAAGAAAAACTTAAGGACTACTAAAGAACTTAACACCCAATTATTGTAGTCAAAGGGAACCTCCTCCAACTTGGCACGAAACGATTAACATTTCTCAACATTTTTTGTATTTGGTTGAGGCATGCCACCAATCCCCACCACAAACAAACCATATGGAACCAATATCCAAATAAATACAGATAAAATGAAATGTAGATATGCCTTCGACATTGAGCAAATCTCTTTACCCATTTTGCATAACTTTCACATTCCTGCTAAAAAAATCCTAGATAAATGAAAAATCATAGTCCAATTGTTGTTATGCTTTAATGTTTGTTCTATCTTGTTTTAATGCTCTTACATTTGTGTTTGTTAGTTAGTCTGCAATTTCTCCATTCCCCTCCTAAGCCTTGCAACAATTTATATTGGAAAATTCATAATGAATAGAAGCAAGAAGACATTGAGGATAATGCTATTCCATATAATTGTTGTGTATCTTTAAGGATGACATAAAAATATTTGGACAATAAATGCAAACATAATATGACATTGATAAACACACTGTTGTTTTCACCAAAACATACTTCTCTATCATTAGAACCTGTATTACCTAGAGATTCACCAAAAATATAGTAAAAAATGCTCATTTCTTCCAAATTTATGTTGAGATTTCATATTACCAATGAAGTTTAGGACAATTAGTGACTAAGTTACCAATAGGTCAAGCACACATCCAAACATAAGTTTGGCCTAGCCTTTAATCAACTAGAGCTTCAAGTTGTATCAACACAACAAGCTAAGTCAAAACAACTACTTAGTCACTAATAAAGAGCAAGTCAATGTGTAATAAAGGATAATCAACGACTCGAATAATCAAAACAATGTATCGGCTAGGCACTGTTGGTAATTGTAAGCTTGAAGCTATATTTTTTTATAAGCTAGGTACCACTTTGGTTTGCATTAGTGCCTGCGTTGTTGGTAATTTGGTGTCGTGTCAATTAGTCATTGTTGGTAACTAAAAGGACTAAAAGCCTTCAAGGTCTTGGTAACTTTGGTGGTATTGGTAACTAAAGGACTAAAATCCTATAAACAACTATATCTTCAAGCTCTATAACAAAAAAATGATGGATACCATCAATCCATCTATGACAACAACAAAACAACAAACTTAGCCATTAAGAGGCAACAAGTGTCAAAATGTGCATAGAAAGAATATAACAATATGAACATAAAAAATAAATAGAATTTAGGTGAAAACAAATCCTTAAGCCAATAGGATAAGCATTTTGTTGTAAAGTGCTTCCCTGTTACTAATGTTAGCATCAAGAAATCTAGAAATAAAAAAAAAACTTATTTGTAACATTTTTTTGTGCATAATTTCAGATTTATTTAGCAATAATGGATCCTTCGAAAGTCATTATGCCATTCAATTCTATTTTAAACTTCATTACAAAGTCCCCCATGGAATTTATTTGTTAATATAGAACTCCACGTTCATTTTCATATAATTTCATAGGCATTGACTAACCAAATAAGGAAGATTATTGACTAACCAAAAAAGCAATTGTTAAATGTTTTCTTCCCAAATAAAATGCATGAATGGAAGGATTCATTTTGTTAGAGGCTTCATTTTTTGTTGACTTTAAAGTTAAACTCTTTTTATATTGCATATGATGAGTAGAAAGAGTAAATTTGAGGCATTGATACGTCTTATTTAACACATCAAATCTATCACTACTTGAAGAAGATCATGGTATAAAGATATCATCCAATTTATTAGACATCATACTTATCCTCCCAAGGCTGATTCCCTTGAAAAGACTAGACTTTGTAAGCAAGCCTTTAAATTCACCCTTAGACATAATATCATTTACTATCATAATCCTAAAGGCACTCTACTCTATTATGTTATTAAAGAATAAGTTAGTTATCTTCTTGAGTAAGCACATGGGAGAATTTGCAGTAGCCATTATGGTAGACATGATATGACCCCAAAATGCCTACATATGGGTTACTATTCACCTAATCTTGAAAAGGATACCATCAATTTTACAAATAAGTGTAATGCTTGCCAGTTCCATGATGATCTTATTCATTATCCTCTGGCTAAGCTTTAGACTCTTGAATCTCCATGACTATTTTTGATGTGGGGATTAGATCTCATCAGCAAGTACCTTAATCACATTATGTCCATGTCGTTAGTATTACTTCCACCAAGTACTTTACCAAGTGAGTAGAAGCTATGCCCTTTGTTAATGTTACTAGCATCACTATTTCCAAAGTTATTCTTAATCAGAACATGTCATTTTGGGATTCCTCATACCATCATATTTGACAATAGTGGGAGTTTAAAAAACAAGGACAAGAAGTAACATTATGTGAAATTCAAAATTACACACCTTATCATCCGTAATACAATGGCCAACTCGAAGCCACTAACATAATACTTAACAAGATATTGCAAAAGATTATGAAGGATTATTGTTTGGATTGTCATCTTCAGATTTATCTTAAATTTTGGTCCTATCACACTAGTGTTTGTAATACCACTGGGGAAACTCCATTCTCTCTAGTCGACAACTCCGAGGCCATCTTGCTACCAAAGGTGGAGTTGCCTTATTTTAAGATTTCTCTTCATGACATCATCCCTAATGATATTCATGAATCCCACCTTCACGCTTTGAACTTAATTGATGAGTGATGCATGAATGCTCTTTATCACAGTCATCAATACAAAATTCACATTGTTAAGCAACATAAAAATAAATTTAAAGTTTGTATTTTTAGTGTCAAAAACATAGTTTTGAAACTGGACTCCATCGACAACAAAGAGGGAACGTATGCCAAAAAGTGGTGGGGTCCTTACCTTTTTAAGGACATCTTTGGACCTAAAACTTATAGTTTGCAAGTGAATGAAGGAAGTATCTTCAAGGAACTGACCTATGCTCAGTTTTTAAAGAAGTATTTTGATTGACCTATGTTTTTATTAGTTTCCTTTTATTTATGATTTTTTGTACATATTAATTGCATGCTTGTAGCTAATTTATATTGTGTTGGGCTAACAATTATTTCAAGTTCTACTTTGACTCTTTTATATTGTAGCTTAGCCTTGCTTTATCTACACACCTTTTGGATTTCTCTCGAATTAGCTCTAGTACCTATGCTTGGTCCTTAGGTCTTTTGTCGAATCTACATCTCTTGGTTTTTAAGTTTGTGAATTGAAATGTAGGACATGGAAAATCGACCAAGCCCTCCTAAAAAATGCCCATTCTCTTTATTTTTATTTCTAAAATCATTTTCTTTCTTTTGTCAACCATTTTTTCCTTTGCGATTCATATATTTTATCTTTTATGTACACCCTTTGGGTTTTTGCTATATTTTATGCAGTTCATAGATTTATAATTTTTATGCTTCGTAGATTTGTCTTACTTGCGCATCTTGCATTTTTTAATTTGTGGGTTGCATCGTAAGACTTGGAGACTTAACCAGGCCCTCCTAAAAAACATCCATATTTATTCACTTTACTTCATATATTTATTTTGCTCCCAACCTTAGCTATGTGTCTTCTTAGAAAGATAAGGCAATGGTCAAGAGTAGTGTTATCCTCAATTATAGTCATTCATATTCGCTAGTGGTGAAACTATTATAGTCTATCTACATATCCTCATCCAAACTTTATCCTCTCTCATGGTGATGTTTCAACCTACCTATCATTGTACTATATTCCCTTATACATTTTTTGAGATTGGGCAAACCCAATGTTTTTATGCTCACTTCCATGATATCCTTATTTTTCATTTCCTTTTGAGCTTGCTATATCTCAAATTTTCACCCTTGAGAGGGTGATTCAAGCCATCTCAACTTGAGCTATGCAATGGGATTGATCCTAGGTTGTGGGTGATCTTTAGATGGATCAAACCTCTAGGTTATAGGGATAACTCCCATTGATGTATCCATTAAGCTCTACTATGCTATTAAATTTCAAGGAAAAGGGAGAAGGATGACATGAAAAAAAAGGGGGTGGTACACCAAATAGTTTATTTCTACCAACTGGATACATGTGCACTTAGAGATCAAGAAAACTAACCTTACATACACTGCTCCTAATTTGAACCTCTCACATGAGTGTTTCAATGTGAAGGTTGTGATGGTTTCTTAGGCTCAGAGGACTAACCAAGAGGTATTAAATGACACTAAAGGATAGACAAGCTCACTCAACCCTTGCACCCACTTATACAATTCACATGACTTACAAAAGAAACTTTCAAGCTGCATCTAAGTGTTAGAAAGGACAACATGCCAAGGAAGACAAGTCAATTCACTTGATAAGATCAAATATTCATTCACACACAATAAGTATAGTCATAGGAGGAAGTAAAACCAGTTGCATTTCATTAATCAAAGGCATACAAATGGGCATGGCTTTGCCATACCCTATTGGAGGATCCAAACTTATCCAATTAAGGCTCAATATATATAGAAAGTGAGAGAAGGAGAGAAGGGCGTATGACAGAGAGACAAGTGTCAAAAAGGAGTTAAAATAATAGATAAGTTTTAAAATACCCCATCAGGTCCTCAAAGACAAGTGTTAGTCTTCTAAAGATGCTCTTCTGCTTCAAGTGGTGTGGAAGTTTCAAACTTTGCTTAACACCTTGACTAGCTCTCCAAAAATGCCCTTTGCTTTGAATTGTTGAATGAAAGTGGCATTTTTGATGGTTATATCATGTTTATTTAAACCTTTTATCTACTCTTAAAACCTTGTAACTTATATTTTCATGTTCTCTTTGACACATCACTTCATTCTCTTGCTAGGTGTCTAGAAGTCTGTTCACCTCACTAGGCCAATCTTTCTTACAAGTGTCAAAAATTGAATTCATATTATCCAAATCATACTCTCTCCATGTATGGCCTATTAAAATCATACCATACCTATTAAAACTCATTTATAGGTCTCAAACTATCCTCAAGAATTCATTTTACACCAAAAGCTCCATTTTGGCCTCATTCATTGTAGCCCTGAAATCATGAAAACCTCCTTGTGTAGAGAAGTGTATGGATGGTAATGAGAAACTAAAGGAATATTATAGGACCCAGTATGGCCTTATATCTTCATACCAAGTTTCAAGTTTTGAGAGTGATTGTAAATGTCCTTTTCATCTATTCACTAGGTCTCAATTCAGCCTCACTGCCTAGAGATTGAATTTTGGCTCCACATTATTACCACACATGTGAAACATAAACTAAATATGTGATTCAATTTTATTACCTCCTAAGGATACTCCATGTCAAATTTGGGCTTCTGATAGCTTGTACAAACCTCTCAAGTAGCTTAAAATAGTCCTTTTTGGCCTATTTTGTATAGTTCTATACTTGAAAGTACAAATCAAAAGCATGAGGTGTTGCTCAAGAGAGTTATGAACATAATTCATGTCATTTTTAAGTTAATAAAATCCATTTTGAGGCATTAAAACCATCTTATCTCTCCTCAAGTCAAAATTTGTCTCTTTGGCAGCATGTGTGAGTGCCTTGCACTCTTAAGGATGATTCATAAATCTTGGGGCATCAATCAACTGACCAATGCCAAAAATTGAAAGAACACTAGGTTATAAAACTTTCCCTAGGATCCTAAGGTCCCATGCAACATATCTATACTATATTGATCAAGGAAAGATAGCTTCTTGGGTTGACAAGCTACATTTTGTGAGGTCTAGGAAGAAAACAAGTCTGAGAGAGCTTTCCTATGTTTGTCTTGAATTGCCAATGACTTGTTAAGGTCTATGAAATTATTCATTCCATGTACAAAATAATATTTCACTCTCATTATTCATCAGACCTCTTGCACACACCATTAGTTGATGCTTAGGGTTTGTGAGCAAAATAAGAAAAAAACCCTATTGACTATGTCTACCTCTTTTGCTTCACTATTGGAGGTTTCAAGGTTTCATCTCATTATTTTTTATTTTTGGAGTCACCATGACCTCCTCATAATATCTCATATTCTTGTATCATCTTCAACAAACCAACTTTTGACCATTTGAGACACATGGGCCTATGTAGGGTCTTAAGTTTGTTTGGCCTAAACAAGGTTCCTCAATATATGTTTCACTTTAGATGAGTCTGAGGGCTAATTGAAATAATATTTGCATAAGAGAGAAACCCCATATATATTTTAATCACTCCATATACCTCACAATGTTCTTCAAAATAAGGAGTCATTACAACCTCGACTAGGCATACAGGTTTATAGCATTACTGATTGTGTATGCAGGGGTCTGAAATATGGTTAGTTTGGATCACTCCCCTAGACTTTGTTAAAGTATTCTAACTTCAAATGACCTTGAACACCTTGAATTCTCTATCTTCTAGTGACTCTCTTCATGACTATGTATGCATCTCACCACTATGGTTTTGAACTCTACTTTGACATCCTTTTAAACATCCTTTTGATATCTCATGAATTAAACTAGTCTCACTTAATTGACCACTCATTTATGTTGTACCTTAATTCTTTTCATGTATTATGCCAATTCCTTAGGCTAGAAACTAGCCTATATTACCTAACAGACCTGTAGGTCTTATTGTGTGGTTTGACTACACTTAGGGTTTTATGGCTTGCCTGTAAGTCATTGATCATTTTAACAATTCTTGTTAGATCATAAATAGCTCAAAACATTTTAAATTTGTTCAAAACTCTACCCTCACAATAGATACACTATTCATGACTACTTCCTCAAAAGGTGACTGTAGATATCATTTTTTGAGAGTTTTGACTGTGTTTTAGGGTCATAATTTTGTTGCAAGGCATTGAATATGAGTACCAATCTACTAAGGGTTTCCAACTCTTTTGAAGTTTTCCAAACTCATTTCTCTCTTCCTACAAGGTTCAATTGCCCTTTCATATAATTCTACAACTTTTGCTCATTGTCTTGAACTTACACCTGTTTGTGAGCATTAGGGTTGTAGGTTCAATTTCTTGACCTTGATCTGACTCCAAATGTTTTAGGTATGCATTGGTAGTATGTGTCCTCTCTCATTTCAATACAATCTCCATGTATCATTCTAAAATCATTTCACAAACCTCTTGTCTTCACTGTCTCCAGACACAGTCTTGTGTAGAAACATTAGGCTTATTGACTCTATCTTCAAACTCTCCTTTGACTACTAAATGGTTTAGGTAATTTCATTGACTTGTTTATTGCCTCATTCTAAAATTGAATCATATTCATAGTACACACTTTCATATTTGTATGAACAAGTGTGTTTTTGTCCAAAAGAGGACCTACATGCCTGTAACCTGTAGGTCTCTTGTCCTACTTATGTAGGCTATTAGAGACAATCAACCTCTTATTTATTGATTCCTAGAGCTTGGAGACTATACCAAATCATGTCAATGATCATGACACTCTCTTAATGAGCCTATATACCTCCTGACCAAGTATTATATCACTTCAAATTCTCCATTCACCTGTATGGACTGTGTATGCCGTCAGTTTGCATGCAAGTCTGTGTGTTGACAGTTGGATATTAACACAAGGTTCATGTTCTTGATGATACAATGGAGTTTATAAAGAGTCACATAGGTGTTTATAAGTTTACACTACACCTCTCCATTTGCAAATCACCTTCATTACATTCCTCCATTATTACAGGTAGCTTGCACACACAATCATCAATATGAGTGAAGATTATGAATTATTTGGAGAAGGTGTTGTTGGAGTAGACAAAGGAGACATGATGGTATTTTAGATCACATGAATGATTATAACATGAAATTAAACCTTAACTCATCACCTCAGACATTGAGAACCCTGGGATAATAGAAATTATGATAATCACTTTTGCAAATTATTTAAGAGAGTAGATTTCCTTGCCAAATGACCTACCAAACATGCCAAAATAGTGGATGGAAATGTAAGATAGTTATTAAGACCTTTGAGTACATTTTAATATTTATTTCATGCAGCCAACAAGTTCACACTTGCATTAGAGTTGCATAATATTTAGCCCGTGGGGATTTAAGCTTAAAAAAATCACCTTAACTCCTTAACTATTGCTCATAAAGCTAAGGAGATAAATCCAATGACCAATAACACAAATTAGAATCCTATATGGGTACCCTAATTTTTTTTAAATATTATCCCCCAACTCCACTTGTATGACTTATACCATTCATCTGAAAACCACCTTCATGAGCTTGTGAAGGAAGCGATAGAAGAGAGAGAGTTTAATGCATATGTTGGACTTGAAAGCTGATCCAAATCTAGAATATGACTTATGGAAGATAAAATGACATTTTAAAACCATTTTTACCTAAAAGATGAGTTCACAAGTCCGTACAAGTGCCAAAACTCCTCTCTAAAGCGTTGAAACTCAAGATTCTGACATCTTCTTGACTTTATGATAGGTGTGGTAGTTATGTAACTAACCCAAGGTCCTTGGAAGGTATATTTTATGGATTTATCACTTGGGGAAATTTTACATACATGAAAATTAGCCAAAAATCTCCCTTTTCCTTCATTAAGCTTACCTTAAAGTCTACAAAAGAACTTTAAAGTTTTCAAATAAACATGAAATTTTGTAACAAGGTGATTAAGACATACAATGAATTTAATAAACTCCTAAAAACCTATGAAATCCACTGACCAAGTTTCAGTGCACCATGACATGACTAGGCTAGTACACACAAAGACAAAGTATTACTTGAATTTCTTCAAAATTACCTTAAACAATGATTATAATGTTTTATGAAGAATTTTTGAAGACTATTAAGGTATGAAAAGATCTTGAACTATGTTAGCAAGACATGGAAAAGAGTTTTCACTTATAGGGGTTGACATTTTGACCTTGGGGGTCAAAATTGGTCAACAAATTGGCATTTAAAAGGGTAACATGCCTACTATGCTAAATAGACTAGTAGCCTTGTCCTTCCATTGGGAAATTGAGTCATTTATACTCATATTTAGACCAAACCAGACGTTGATCATGACATAAAAAAATGATTTGACCTCCAAGCCACACAAAATGAAGACAACACACACAAAGCAAAGCAAACACACACACACACATGTGCTAGTTAAGCACTTAGGGAACATAACAAACAAGAAAATAAATTAATATATACAATTGATCTAAAATTTTATTCTTCCTCCTAGGTGGGGAATCTTATGATATCTCTTACTCCATGAGATGAATAAAAACATGAAGCAAGTTGCCTCTTGAAACTTGCTCTTGTTGACTTTATCTTTTCCTTACTTGCCAATCCTCTTGGCATGTTCTCAAGTGAAGACATGACAAAAAACCAATCACCTATGATGATGAATTTCTCTTGTACTTCAATATATTTCTCATGATGATCTTTATCTACAAATTCATCCAATAATGATTAATCTAAGCATACTTGTTTGACCTTCATGGCATCTTGAATGACATCATAATTCTTACCAACTACTACAAGCTCATCAAGCTCTTCAAGGAGCTTTGCATACTCAATCTAAGCTTCATCATTATCCTTAATGAACATATCTTGTTCAATATCCTTATGATCACGATCTTCAGTAATCAACATACTTTTGCAAAAGATCTTAACCTATTGAAGAGATTGAAGGTACTACTTCCAATCATCTTTTTCTTCTTCTCTTTGATCAATATGAATAAGATCAACTAGAAGAACACCTTTCTCTTTCTCCTCAAGAACCACAGAGTTGTCAATAATTTCAAGTCCTTTTATGTTGTCATGAGGTTGTAAGGCAACTTCTTCAAGTTCATTTTCTTGGTCATTGTGCACTATGTCAACCTCAACTTGTTTAATTAGGAAGCCTTCAATATCAACACCAATTGTAGCCTCCATAGAGTTAAATGAAATCGGATCACCTTATTGAAACACACCATCAAGACTATCCTCTAGGACCTCCTCTTTAAAAATGGATTTGCATTTCTCTTGCCCAAAAGGAGTACCAATGGAAATATCCTCATCAATCTCACTTGAAGAATCTTCTATAGCTACAAGTAAAACTCTTTCTTCTTCACTTACCTTCCATAGGACATGTTCCTCTTCAAGAAGGGATGTGGTGGGATGGTTATGGGAATGTTCATGAGTTGGAGAGGGAGTATGAGGTATGGTGGGTGGATCATGAAAGGGCATGGGAATGGAGGAAACACTTTTGCAATCTGAGATCTTTGGAAAGGTAGACTATTCTAGGAACCCATAAAGAGAGATCAAATTCATTTGTGCTATGGATGTCTCATCCCTGTCAACAAGTATTTCATTCTTCCTTTGGATTCTTTCTTGAATGTACCTCCGTGATGAGAAAACTTTGGGCTCTTGAGGAGGGAGGGATGGGGGTTGAATAAGCACAACTTCTTCCTTAGCTTCAACATCTTGGTTTAGGCTTGACTCATCTTCCTTTCCCCATGACTTCACTACTTGTTTCCAAGTTGGAACCTTATATTTAAAAGATTCTTCTATTACATGTGTTTCAGTTTGGGGAATGAATGAAGGCACCTTCTCCTGAGATTGCATTTCTCTTGCTATTGCCATTGACTGAGACAAATTTTCATTTGCAAGTTTAATTTATCTGGTGAGGTGAGCTTGAAAATCAAGTCTCATTTGATCAGAAATATCCTTAGGCTATTTAATAAGAGGATGACTCTACCAAGTATGATTTGGATCATGATATTCATTCCTCTCAACAAGAACTTCTTCCTTATTTATATTTTATCTTGAATTGACTTCCATGTAGAGAAGGCTTGGGTCAATTGTGAAGTACTTGGAAGGTTTTACAACTCATTTGATTCAGTCCTTTGAGGAAGGATAGGTGGAGTAAAAGAGGACTGACATAGAGGAGGGAAGGAGACATGAGGATGATAGTAATGGACTTGATTCCCCTCATGGACCACTAGCTTCTCGTATATGCTTTCAATCAGGCCACCTATGTCTAACATATCATTTATGAGTCTTAAATGATTCTCCCTCAAAATAGATGCCCACTCTCTCTTAATTTACTATAACGAGTCTCTCACATTCCTAATGAGATGACTAGGGACTTCTTGATCATACTCCCTTTGTGTATTAAGCCCAACCATATACCTCTCATGAGCTAAGAGAGTTTGATTAAAGCTTGAGATGGACTTATTTTAAACACGACTACGTTGACTAGAAGCATCATGATCTTTCCAAGACTGATCAAAAGGATAGGTAGGTTGCCAAAGAGGTGGACTTGGGGTGGGAGGTGGCATATAGGACTAATAATCAGATTGATGAGGCTCAAAATAAGGTTGGTAAGGTTTAACATACTATTGATGACAAGGAACATAGGGATGATATGGTTCATAGTAGTATTGATAAGGCTCATTGTGGGGTTGATAAGGAGGTATAGCCCAACAATTCTCTTCATACCTAACCGTCAAAATTCATGAGTTAAAGTATATCAAGAAAGATCATCAATAAAATTTTGAAAAAGGATACCTGGGCTGCTATAACCAACTGATTGAACTTAGAGTCACCATTGATGTTTTCTAGATGCCTCTAAAGGCTGATATTTAGAAGGACAACACCAACAATCCTTCAACCTCTTTGGAACTTGGTCCCACTAGGTGTTTTAGAACTATTATAGCTCAAATTTGCACCCTTGAGAGTGTGATTCAATCCCTCTTAACTTGAGATATACAATGGGATTGATCCTAGGCTGTGGGTGACCTTTCGATGGATCAAGCCTCTAGGTTATAGGTATATCTCCCCTTGATGTATCAATTAAACTCTACTACACTATTAAATTTCAAGGAAAATAGAGAAGGATGACATGAAAATAAAGGGGGTGATACACCAAATAGTTGATCTCTACCAACTGACTGCATGTGCACTTATAGATCAAGAAAACTAACCTTACATACATTATTTCTAATCTGAATCTCTCACATGAGTGTTTCAATGTGAAGGTTGTGATGGTTGCTTAGGCTAGGAGGACTAACCAAGATGTCTTGAATGACATTAAAGGATATACAATCTTACTCAACCCTTGAACCACACTTATACACTTCACATGACCTATAAAATAAACTTTTAAGATGCATATAGGTGATAGAAAGGACAACATGCCAAGGAAGACAAGTCAATTCACTTGATAAGATCAACTATTCATTCACACACACTAAGTACAGTCATAAGAGGAGGTAAAACTAGTTACATTTCATTAATCAAAGGCATAAAAATGGGCAGGGCTTCACCATACCCTGATAAAGGATACAATCTTATCCAATTAAGGCTCTCTCTCTCTCTCTTTCTATATATATATATATATAGATATAGATAGATAGAGAGAGAGAGAGAGAGAGAGAGAGAGAGAGAGAGAGAGAGAGAGAGAGAGAGAGAGAGAGAGAGAGAGAGAGAGAGAGAGAGAGAGAGAGAGAGAGAGAGAGAGAGAGAGAGAGAAGTGTCCAAAAGGAGTTACAAGAAGAATAAAGTTTGAAACTACCCCATCAGGTCATCAAAGACAAGTCTTAGTCTTCTGAAGATGTTCTTCTACTCCAAGTGGCATGGAAGTTTAAAACTTTGCTTGACACCTTGACTAGCTCTCCAAAAGTGCCCTTTACTTTGGATTTTTGAATGATAAGTGACCTTATTGATGGTCAAATCATGCTGAGTTACACCTTTTCTATGATCTTGACACCTTACAACTGATCTTTTCATGTTCTCTTTGACACATTACTTCATTCTCTTGCTAGGTGTCTAGAAGTCTCTTGACCTCACTAGGCCAATCTTGCTTACAAGTGTCAAAAATTGAATTCAACTTCTATATCTCATCCTCTCTCCATGGATGGGATATTTTCATCATACCAAACTTGAAAAATATCATTTTTAGGTCTCAAACTACCCTCAATAATTTGTTTTGTACCAAAATCTCCATTTTGACCTCATTCCTTGTAGCCCTGAAATCATGCAAACCTCCTTGTGTAGAGAATTTTATGGATGGTAATGAAAAAATGAAATCATATTATAGGACCTGATATGACCTTATAACTTCATTCTAAGCTTTAGGCCTTGAGATTGATTGTAAATTTTCTTTTCATCTATTTCTCTCTCCTAATTAGGTCTCAATTAGGCCTCCTTGCCTAGAGACTGAATTTTATATCCATAGGCTTCCCACACATGTGAAAAATAAAATAAATGTGTGATTAAATTTTATTACCTCCTAAGTATCCTCCATGTAAAATTTTTGCTTTTGACACCTTGTACAAACCTCTCAAGTAGCTTAAAACAATCCTTTTTGGCCTATTCCATATAGTTCCATACTTGCAATTACAAACCAAAAAGATGAGGTGTTTTTAAGGTAGTTGTGAACATTATTTAAGTCATTTTTAATTTCATCCAATACATTTTGAGTCATTAAAATCATCTTCTCTCTCCTTGGGTCAGAACTGGTCTCTTTGGTAGCCTATGAGTGCCTTACACTCTTACGGATGATTCATAAATCCTGGGGAAGAAATCAACTAATAAATGACAAAAATTGAAATAAAAATAGGGTATATAACTCTCCCTATAATCCTAAGGTCACATTAAACATCTCCATAATGTATTGAGTAAGGAACGATAGCTTCTCGGGCTGGCATATTGCATTTTATGAGGTCTAGGAAGAAAATTAGTCTGAGAGAGATTTCCTAAGTTTTTATTGAGTTTCCAATGACTTGTTAAGGTCTATGACATTATTCATGCCATGTAAAAAATACTCTTTCACTCTCCTTATTCATCATACCTCTTGCACACACCATTAGTTGATGCTTAGGGTTTGTGAGTAAAGCAAGGCAAGAAACCCTATTGACTGTGTCTACCTCTTTTGCTTCATTGTTGGATGTTTCAAGGTTTAATATGATAATTTTTTATTTTTGGAATCAACATAACCTCATAAAAATATCTCATCTTATTGTATCATCTTCAACAAACCAACTTTTCACCATTTGAGACACATAGGCCTATGTAGGGTCTTAAGTTTGTTTGGCCTAAATAAGGTTCCTTATAGCTGTTTCAATTTAGATGAGTCTGAGGGCTAATTAAAACCATATTATCATAATATATAATCTCATATGGACTTTAATCACTCCATATACCTAAAATTTTCCTCAAAATAAGGAGTCACTTCAACCTTGACCAGGCAGGTAGGTTTATAATGTTAATGACTATGTATGCAAGGGTGTAAAATATGGTTAGTCTTGATCACTCCCCTGACCTTTATTGAGGTATATTTTATTAAAATGACCTTAAACACCTTGATTTATCTATCTTTAAATGACTCTCCTTCATGAATATGTATGCATCCCACCACTATGGGCTGAGCAGGCCTATATGTATCAATAATTGTGTATGCAGGGTTTTGAACTCTACTTTGACATCCTTTTGAAACTAATTTTTATCTCTCATGAATTCAACTAGTCTCACTTACCTGACCAATCACCTTTTCTGTACCTTAATTCTTTTAATGTATTCTACCAATTCCTTAGGCTTGAAACTAGTTTATAGTACCTAGCAGCCCTGTAGGTCTCATTGTGTGGGCTGACTACAATTAGGGTTTTAGGAATTGTTTTCAAGTCATTGATCATTTCAAAAATTATTGTTATATAATAAATTTCTCAAACCCTTCTAAACTTGTCCAAAAATTTACCCTCATAATAGATACACTATTCATGAGTACCTCCTCAAAAGGTGATTATAGGTATCATTTTATGAGAGTTTGGACTATGTTTTATGGTTATAACTTTGTTTCAAGGCATTGAAGATGATTAACACACTACTAAGGGTTTAAAACTCTTTTTAAGTTTTATGAACTCATTTCTCTCTTCCTACAAGGTTCAATTTCCATTTCAATCTTTCTACAACTTTTGCTCCTTATCTTGAAATCAGACCTGCTTGTGAGCATTAGGGTTGTAGGTTCAATTTCTTGACCTTGATCTAACTCTAAATGTTTCAGGTGTGAATTCATAGTATGTGTCCTCTCTCATTTAAATACAATCTCCATGTATCATTCTAAAACCATTTCACAAACCTCCTGTCTTCACTATCTCCCTATGCAATCTTGTGTAGAAGTATTAGGCTTATTGACTATGTCTTCAAACTCTCCTTTGACTCCTAAATGGTTCAAGTAATTTTATTAACTTTTATCTTGCCTCATTCTACACTTAAATCATATTCATATTACACACTTTCATATTTGTATGAACAAGTGTGTTTTTGTCCAAAAGAGGACTTACAAGCATGTAACCTGTAGGTCTCTTTTCCTCCTTGTGTAGGCTATTAGAGATAATTAACCTCTTATTTATTGAGTCTTGGAGATTGGAGACTATAAAAACTCATGCCAATGTTCATGACACTCTATTAATGATAATTTATATCTCTTGACCAAGTATTATATCACTTCAACTTCTCCATTCACCTATATGGATTGTGTATGCTGTTAGTTTGCATGCAAGTCTATGTGTTGATAGTTGGAGTTTAACACAAGGTTCATGTTCTTGATGATACAATGGAGTTTATAAAGACTAACATAGGTTTTTATAACTTTAAAATACACCTCTCCATTATCAAATCACCTTCATTACATTCCTCCATTGTTACAGGCAGCTTGCACATACATAGTTATCAAAATGAGAAAAGATTGTGAATTACTTGGAGAAGGTGTTGTTGGAGTAGAAAAAGTATACATCATGGTATTATAGATCATGATAAGGATTATAAAATTAAACTAAACCTTCACTCATCACCTCAATCATTTATAACCCTAGAACAATATAAATTATGGCAGTCACTTCTAAAAACTATGCAAAAGAGTAACTTTCCTTACCAAATGACCTGCCACATGTGCCAAAATAGTTGATAAACATGTAATATGGGATTTAATACATATGAGGACATTTTAAAATTTATTTAATTCATCCAATAAGTTCACACTTGCATTGGAGTTGCACAAAACTCAGCCTATGGGGATTTAAGCCTCAAAAAGGCACCTTAGCTCTTTAGCGATTGTTCATAAATCTAAGGAGATAAATCAAATGACCAATGCCACAAATTGGAACACCATATAGGTACCATAATTTGGGAAAAATATTATCCCACAAATCCATCTGTATGGCTTGTACCATTCATATGAAAATAACCTTCATGAGCTTGTGAAGTGAGAGATGGAGGAGAGAGAGAGTTTAATGTATCTATTGGACTTAAAACCTAATACAAAGCTATAATATGACCTATGTGAGATTAAAGGATGTTTTTAAACCATTTTTACCTACAAGATGAGTTCACAAGTCTATACAAGTGCTAAAACTCCTCTCTAAAGCATTGAAACTTGAGATTATGACATCTTCTTGACTTGATGATAGGTGTGGCAGTTATGTAACTACTTAAAGGTACTTTTGAGGTCTATTTTATATATTTATCACTTGAATAACTCTGAAATACATGAAAATTAGTCAAAAATCACTTTTTTCCTTCATTAAGCTTACCTTAAAGTCTATAAAAGAACTTTAAAGTTTTTAAATAAACATGAAATATTGTAACAAGGTGATTAAGACATAAAATTAATTTAATAAACTCATAAAAACCTATGAAAACCCTTGACCAAGTTTCAATGCACCATGGCATAACTAGGCTAGTACACACAAAGATAAAGTATTACCTTAATTTCTCCAAAATTACCTTAAACAATGCTAATAAATTTTTATGAATACCTTTTCAAGACTATTAATGCATGAAAAGACCTTGAACCAGGTTAGCAAGACATGGTAAATTTTTTTCACCTATAGGGGTTGACATTTTGACCTTGGGGTCAAAATTGGTAAATAGGGCTCACCAAGGTCGATTTCAAGATTGCACTCTTTTATAAGGTGCACATCTAGGAATCTTTAGGCACCATAGTCTCTATGTTATCCTCTTAAGTAGGTAGGTGTAAGCTCTCTTGTGTTAGTCATCTTTATCACCCATGTTTGGTTTTTCTAAATCTATATGAAGGAAGAAAGTAGAAAAATCCATAAGAGTCAAAATCCATATCATAATAAAAGGCAATGTTAAAAAGAAAATTATATATTAAAACTTAGATCACACCAAAAGATATGATATTTTTGGCACATCTCCTATTCTATTTGAGTCTCAAACTTCATAGTTGGCCTCATGATAAAGCCAAGGTCCATTGGGATGTGATAGGCTAGTAGAATGGGGTAGGAGGTCTTATTATATCATTACTTATCTATGTCTTACATTTTGGTCCCACTTACTTTCTCATGCACCTACCCAATCTTCATTACAGATTGATGAATTTGTAATGGGCCTCAAAGAGTGGGGAAAATGTTGTGAGAAGATAAAATCCTTATATTTTTCATGCATGCTAGCTTTCATGGAATGTACAAACTCCATAGTTGGCCTCATGATAGAATTGAGGTTCGTTAGGGTGCGGTAGGGTAGTAGACTAGGGTAGGAGGTCTTAGTATATCATTACTTATCTATAATTTACATTTTAATGCCACCTAATTTCTCATACAAGTACCCACTATTCACAGTAGATCGATGACTCTGTAAAGGGTCATGCGAAGCGAGGAACATGAGGATCAAGGAACATGTTATGGGAAGGTAGGATCCTTATATTTTTCATGTATGCTAGCCTTCATGGGATGATATTTATACTTCACTAATTTGGATAAGCTTATGTTTTCTAGGTAAAGTCCTCTAGGGCCATTGAAGTTGAAAAATATTAGTCTTTCCAACATGATTAGAGTGTCTTATTTTTGATAAATACCATATTTTTTCCTTGGTGATGTCATCTTTTTCCTTCTTCCATTTCATTCCCTTGATAGGTAAGTTTGTTTCTAAATCTACCCCATCTTCATTACTTCTTCTTCTTCATTATATTTTAGACATGTTAGCATTATGTTGATTTTAGATTTTCAATATTTATAATAGAAGCTACATCTTTGAGTTGTTGCAAGATTATCTCTTAGTCATTGCTTATCTTTCTAGGATTTATCTTAGACAAGTTTGGTACCTTGAGTTTTCTATTCACTTTTTTGTGAGCCATCCACTCCCATTTTTTCCTTTTATACTTTCATGTTTCACCCTTTTTGTGGACCATTCAGTTTCGAGTTTACTTTTTCATATCTTTGTTTGAGTTTGATTTATCTTACATTGAGTTTTTTACTAGAATTCAACTATTCTTTGTGTCCTTTTTTTTATTTTAGTTTTCACTTATCTTACTTTGGATATTTTTGTTGGGGTTTTCAATCCTATAGTAGCCTTAGCTTAATGACTTGTCAATTTTCCCTTGTTACTTATCTACTTTCTTGGATATTTTGTTCTAACCTAGACTTATTGATCTTAGATTGCCAAAATTTCTAAGTTTTTCAATCATTTATGAGACTTTTCAATTACTTCTATTTATTGACCATCCCACACATGTGCACATTGATTTTAGATATTTTTAGCTTTTTATCCTTATGGTTTCTCAAATGCAGTTATTTCACCCTCCATAATTGAGACTATGGTATTTGCATGCATCATTTATGTAGAAAGGTAAGTCAAGGTATGTTTATGGTACTTTCAGCTATTCATTTATCAACATTTATTTCATCATTTATTTTTATTTATGCTATTTTGTGTCACTATATATATATATCTAAAAGCACCATCTTGAATTATAATATTGTGACACATGATGACCTTCAAGTAGGGCATATGTATAAACCTAATATTTTCACTTTACTGATATTTATCTTGTACAAGTTTATTAGTAAATCAATCTCCCTAAGTGCACACCTTAAAGGAAGCACTAAGAATGGGGTGGGATTTTATTGTGGCATTTTATGTGAGATGTTTTCATATTATTATGTCATACCTTCATTAATATGAGTTTGATCTCTTATGAGTCTCTTTCTATCTTACCTACCCATTTACTTTCCATTCAGTCTTGATAGCCTCCTTATATTCTTATTTTATTAGCTAGGTTGATATAATCTAATTAATACTTGCCTATTTCTATAATATATTGCCTAGTTGATATATCTATCATTCACGTCTCTCTCACGTGTATTATATCAGCTTGGCAAATATAATACTATGTTCGCTGACATCCTTTTTACTGTATCGACCTAGATGATACTATCATCTTAGAGTTCAGGGTTAGTTCTAGGTATTAGATCCATATAAATAGGGGTAATATTTAATTCTTAAATGATATAACACACTCATATAGTATGTTTGAATTTGCATTTATGATCTTAAGTAGTAAAAAGAGGAGTTATAGGTTAGAGTCTTATCTTAGAGGTCTAGTTTTACTTATGGTCTTTGATGCTCAATAGGAGGAGTCATGCTGAGGAGGTGTCCCACTCTTTGGTTTCCCAAACTAAGGATATCTATGTATCCTTCTTTCCATTTGAGGTGCCGATAAGTCCACCCAAAGGTAAGTATCTCTATCTTTACTCTCTTTCCTTTATTTACTTAGTATATTAGATATTTATTTGTTTATCATTATTGGGTATGTGTTGGGATGTGTTGTTTATCCTTGATTATGCTCCTTATATTGAATAAATTGGAATAGCGATATGGTTGTTTAAGCTTGCCATTTATCACCTTAGGTTGGAACACCCATTTTTTGACCTTTGCACCACTTAATTCTTATTCATTTAGTACTCATTTCTATCTTAGATCTAGGTTACCATTACTCCTCATTTCTTTGCATGTGGTATTCTTATAATATCCTCAATACACTCATTTTTTAATCATTATTACAATCATTTATCTATCTTGATACGTAGCGAGAGCTATACCCATGTCATAGGCTTAGGCCTTAGAACCCTTTCCTATTGACCTTTGAGAGCATATCACCCTATTATATGTTTACAATTATTATAATTCCTTATCTATATTTCAAGTATACGTAGGATCTATTGTTATGACCTTGTTTGATTCCTAATCTATTGAGAGAAAGAACATTGTTACAAGTAATCCTAGCCCATGCATACATGAAACATTTAATTGTTTATTTCATCATTTTCCTCTGTTTGTGGTTTCTTTCATTTGAGAGTTTTTAAGCATAATTGTCCTTCATTGTTCTTGTAGTACCAACTATACTATTTTACTATTTTCTAAGAAGAGGAGGTTGGTGTTCCTATTGCATGGACTATATCATCACATAATAAGGTCGAAGACATATATGGTTGGTTGGAGGAAGTGCATAAATTTGGAAGATAAATCTAAAGTGATAAAAAAGTGAATGCTTTCATGACATATGATGTAACAACTAATATTCAAGCCATCATGTAATCTAAATTTTTGGATTTCATTTATCTTGTTAATGTGCAATCAATTTCAATCATATTGGGGTATACCCTTTATTTTTTTAATTCTCAGAGGGTAGTGTTGGGTACCATATACTTATTCACATTTGGGATGTCCATAGGGCATGGTTGAAACATGTCTATATGTTTATTAATATAATTTTAATGATTGCACAATATATGTTTTTTGTATGTAGGGTATGACTAAAACATGTATATTATGTAGGTACATAAAGAGGGAGGTTGGGATGAATATCTTAGATAATGTGGGTATCATCATATGTGTAATGGGTGAGAGTGAGGATATCACTACCTTACTAGTCGATGATTTTATGGAAGATTTTAAGGAAGAAAAGCAATTCATGGATTAATTTGGGAAGACCTAGTACAAGGATGGGGGATGCATTTATGAGTGCAAGGTTTGGTTTGATATATCATTTTATTTTCAACATTTTCAAATTATTATTTTATTTACTTTATTTAATTTTAATGTGGTCTTGTATTTTCAAAATGTGTAGCCACACAATGCAAATGTTTTTGTAATTTCACCAATGTGAACTAGGACACTAATTCCTCCATTGAGTCATACCATTGCTTCATTAAGAATTGATTCTCATGTGACCTCCACATGAAATGCACAAGGATAATGGATTATATTTTACACCTTTATCTTTAGGACATAACCATTATAAAAAATAAGATGAGGTTGAAAATGTTTGGCTACTTGAAAAATTACAATAAGGAGAGGAATGCTATAAATTATTTGGATAGGTCCAAGGAATTTATAGACAAGGTTTGTTATTCCTATGAACTTCTCCTAGGGTCATATAAGGTATGTAACTAGAGTAAAAGAGATAAATGATATATTATGAGAATATTTGGGATTTAATTTAATGTATGCAAATGTCTATGGGCCACAAAGGTAAATAATTAAAACCATGCTTTAATAGTGTTGAAAGTGATTTAGAGAAACAATCCTAGTTCATATTGGGAGTCATATAATGTATAATTTAGTTTGGTATCTAAAAAATGTTTGTTGTATTTAAATATGGTGGATAATGTTAAAAAATGGGTTTTCATATGTAGATGCATGTCCAATGGAAGGTGAGGAGGTCGCCATAATCATTTTAAATGAAGACACACTTGAAAATAGTGGCTGATATAACATGAAAACTCATGAGCATATTGAATCCATGAAGGTACTTAAGGATTCTACCAACTTCTTGAAATCCTTGCTCAACATGCCACCAAGAATTGAAGAGTAGATACATGATTTTGAAAATTGTGTTTTCAAGTTTAGATGGGATATCCAATAATTAAATGAAATTCATTTTGATTTCATTCCATATCCTAGTGCTATTAAGACATTTATCATAAAAAACTGTCCATGGTTTAGTGAAAATAAGCAATGTGTTCATGTTGCACAACATAGGTAGGTGATTATTTATTATTTGAATAATGCAGGGGAATATCAGGGATAATTTTAAGAATGTACCTCTATTTTTTGTATAACATACCAGTGAATCCTAGAATACATGCAGAATTTATTTTCTAATCTTTGGAAAAATCAGCATGCAGGTGTCAATTGATTGGCTATACCTTTCACTCTTTCGAAAAACTTATAATTATCTAAAAATTAAATTTAGTATTTAAATACACATATTATTTTTTGAAAATGCATATATTTACTAAATTTTTATTTATCAAGTTGATCAACAAAACCACACATGAAAATTGCATGCACATAGATCAAATGCAAAGTATTTTAGACACAATCATAAGGGGGTCATTTAATTAAAAATACTCCTATCATGTGCGATTTTGACCTTCTAAAACCCCTTATTTTAAAAATTGATGGGACACAATTTAGGTGTCAAGTGGATGCCATGTTAGTATGAAAAACTAATGACATATCTCCCCTATACATGAAAATAATTGTTCTATCTTGATATTTATCAAGTCCCTCAACAATAATAATATATAAAACAACACACTTTAATAATTATGAGAATTTAAGCATGCAAAATAATGTCATGCAATATTTACAACATAAAATTAAGTGTTTTGATGAATGCTCTAATGAGTGCTTTCTCTTCTATAGATTTCTTATAATTGCTCAAAGGATTCCCCAAAAATATAGCATGCTTGTGCATTTATAAATATTTAAAATTCAAATTTATTACCTATTGGCACCCAAACTAACCTCCAACAATAAAAAGGTGAAAAAGGAAAGAATAAGGGACAAAGACACTTAGTCTAAAATCAATGCAAAATATTAAAATTTTAAGTGCAAAACACATCAAAAAAATTATCAATTTATAATTCAAATTTGATCTCTAAACTAGGTGGATATTCCATTCCAAGGTTCACCAACATGAATTCTATAAATCCTAACTTAAAAATGATTGGAAGATGACTCTTCTAGGCTATTTGTAATGCTAAAACAAAGATAAACAAGTGCTGGAAATAAAATCTACAACTTATTACACATGAACATGAAACATAAGGATGAAAAATCACACAATAAACACAAGAGTTATCTTGAATTAACCCAATGTGTGAAAAACTCCAGTAATTAGGGCAATTACACTCCCCTTCCACTATATAATGCATGAAATGTACAAGGTGATGCTAAACATGGCCTTCATGGAAAAAATTATCACTACCACTCTATCCAAAAATTACACACAAATTTTTTGTGCACTTATTATAAACTTTTTAATTCTCCAACACAATTTAACCAATGATATACAACTAGGAAACAATTAGACAATAAGAACAAAGACTCAAACTTGAAAAGTTACAATGTGAATACAACTTCAAGAATTACAACTATGTTTTTTGATGTATTTTGCCTTGTCAAGACCTATATTTATACTCTCTCAACTTTAAATAGCCCAAACTTACATAACTACCACTCATATTCATGGTAGTTACATAACTACCACTCATACATTGATGGTTATGAGAGTTGCATGATCCCCACCTTCTAAATAACAGTGGTTTCAATATGTATAAAAACCCTCCATTTAAAGAGCTCAAACTTATAGACTTCATCGTTATGAACAAGTCAAGATCATTACCACACTAACTCTGCCATTGTAATATGCTTTCAATATGCAATGTCTTACAAGCATGAATTAAATATAATTGGGCATAGTGGAAACATATAGTATGAAATAATAGTAAATTAGATTCCAAGTTTGGATCATTCCTCCTCAATTGAGGCTTTTAAGTCCCTAGAATATTTAAAAATCATATAAGTGAGGAAATTTCTTCTCCACATCTTCTCTAGAATACCACTTGGCCTTTTTGAGTAGTTCACCTTTTAACCCAACTCACCAATGTTATTGCACTCTTCTCCATGTTGTCCTTTCCTTCTTATGCAATATAACATTTTACTGTAATTCCAATTGACTATCCAAAGTGAGGTCTTCAATTGAAGTAAGCAACAACCCTTCATCTTCATCATCTAACATAGAAAGCTAAAAAAGATGTAAGTTTTCAGCATTTAAAAATGAATATATCTTCATATAAGGATGAAAATAAAGTCTAATAGCATGTGTTCTAAAATTTTAAATAGACCATACTTAAGAGGCTTAAGATTATTAGAATTACCTTGGATCCTTTCTATTCTCAAGTAAAACCATACCTTGTCTCCAAAAAGGACACTATGCTCTATCCTATGCTAATCATGTCTTGATTTTTACTTGGCTTGAGACTTCTTCAACCTCTCTTGCACTTGGAGGTGTATATTCTAAATCTTCTCAATGAATTGATCAGATTTTTGGAACTAATGATCCACTTTCCAATTGCCTTTGTATGGATATCTCAAAAAACATCAAATGCACATAGAGGCAAGGTATCCAAAATAAGTTTCAAAAGGAGATTTACTAGTATAAGAATGCACTTATCTATTGTAATAATTTTGAATATACAAAGGTTTTCATCCCAATACTTAGTATGTTTCCTATTGTACCCTCCCAAGAGTAGTACTAAAGTTATGTTAAAACCTCAATTTTCCCATAAATTTATGAGTAAAAATTATTAGACTATTTCAAATTAGCATCCATATTTTCCTAAAATGTGGCCCAAAAATTCCCAAGAAACCTTGAGACTTGTTATAAAATGATAGAAATAAGAAGAACAAAATTAACCCCAAATAACTCAAATACATCACTACCTTTGAGGGTATTCTCATAAGGATAAGAATACACATATTATCAAATTGATCCATAACCACAATGATATAGTCATTCCTCTTACTTGACATAGGAAACCCACCTAAAAAATCTATTTAAATTCTTTCCCATGGCCTAGAATGAATTGGTAATGACATGCAAACCCAACTTCCTATTACTATGATTGATTGTACTATGTAGTACATGTCATATTATGAAAGTGGAAACATATACTTACATATTAAGCTAATAAATATACCTATGAAAAATGTGAAATAGTCTTTGTAACACTGAAATGTATTATAAATTTGAAGTATGTGTTTCCCTCATGAGATAAACTCTTTCCTCCTTGCAAACATAAAACTTACCCAAATTGTAGAGTAATCCATATTTAAGATAATAATCCTCCTTGGGATAAAAAATTGCACCTTGGGAATTTTTTGCTTGAAGAAATGGATTCCCAAAATCTTCATCATGCTCATATCCTTCTACATAAGACTCACACATAGAATTATCAATAAAAGTTATGGTGACCATGGCAGAAAGCAAAGGATACAAAGATAAAATATTAGCTAATTTTTTAGTCACACCTTTCTTATATTTGATAACCAAAAAAAATTGTTCTAAAAACCTCGTCCACTTATAGTGTCTAGTTTTCTAAAGTTTAGTTTGAGCTTGCATTTATTTGAGAGGTTGATGATTTGTATGGACAATAGTTTATTTACCCATGAGTTAATGCTTCCATTTCTTAAATGACTAAACAAGAGCATATAGTTCCTTGTCATATGTAAAATAATTCATAATTTCACCATGAACTAAATTTTAATGGCAACACATTGGCTTACCTCCTTGAAGTAGGATAACCCTCATAACATAGTCACTAGCATCCATTTCCACCTCAAAGGGAAACTAAAATTAGGAAAAGCTAAAATTAGATCATGAAAAATCTTATGTTTGAACACATAAAATACACTTTTTTTCTTCTTACCCTAAATAAAAGTCTTACCACCAACTAAAATGGTATGAAAAGGTGAAATTATGGAAGAGAAGTGTTCTTGATGAAGTTTCTCAAATATTGAACTACATATGGAAGGCTTTGGTCAGTACGTGATGGCATCTACCTTATTCAGATCAATCCTTAATTATCCATATCCAAATACATGCCCAATAAGATAAGTGATTATTAAGAAAACTCACATTTATTCTTATTCATAACTAACTTATTCTCTTTCAAAACTTGTAAAACTTGTTTTAGATGATAAAATGCTTATCAAAAGTTATACTGAAAACACAAATATCAACTAAATATAAAATGATAAAATAATCAGTAAATGATCTCATTACCTCATTCATCAACCACATGAAAGTAGCTGGTACATTGCATAGTCCAAAAGGTAGAACCAACCACTCATATAACCCTTGCCTTGTTTTGAATGTTGTTTTCCAAATGTTCTCTTCCTTAATCCACACTTGGTGAAACTTAGATTTCAAATAAAGCTTAGAAAAATATTTGGCATGTTGAAGTTGGTCAAGAAGATCATAAATACATGGAAGAAGGTACCTATTCTTAATGGTTATCTGGTTAAGTGTTTTTTAATCAACAAAAATTATACATGAACCATATTTATTAGGTAATAAAATAATAGGATAACCACATTAAGAATTTGTATGATGGATTACACCTTGATTAATCAAATATTTTAGTTGTTGTTTTACATCATTGTAATCCTTCAAGGACTACCTATATAACTTGATATTTGGAAGCAAATTATTGGGTATAAAATTAATTTCATGATCAATAGGAATAGTTGGTGACAACCCCTTAAGCTCATGGAAAACCTTCTTAAATTATTGCACCAAATTTCACATACAATTATTCTCTTTGTTAGTGAATACAATGTCATAAATCTTATGTGAAGCCACTTATTTATATTGAATATCTCTCAAACAAGAAAAACAAACTTTCCACTAACATTAATAAGCTTATTAGCTTCAAAGGCACTTATCAAAGAGATTTTAGAATCACCTTTGTAGGCTGAAATGATGTACCTCTTTCCATCCTTAACCAAATGATATTTTTTGTCTCTCCTCATGAAGATAACATTCCAAATATATAAGTAAAGGATGCCAAAAACTACACCACACACATCGACAAATAACATTTGCTGTAACTTCATCGATGAAATGTGAATTAATACCAAACTTAACTTTGCATCGCTTAGTCACCTTGATGTCTACACATTTATTCACCCAACCAAAAAGAATATGTAATTGGATGATCGTAAGTCTAAAACCCCAATTTTTCTACCAACTCCTTGCTTATCAAACTATCTTGTGAACAAGTATCAAAAAGAGAATCCTCTTTTGTTTTCTTCATTCAGATTTTATTATTGAAAATATTATAAAGTTCACTCTCTTGAGCACTAGTAATACCCAAAAATAACTCTCTATTAATAGATGTAGAACATAAAGTGTCATCTAAATTAGAGATAAAATCAATATTCTCACCTTCGAGATAGGGAATATCCTTCTTCTTCTTCTTCTTCTTCTTCTTATTATTATTATTATTATTATTATTATTATTATTATTATTATTATTATTATTATTATTATTATTATTATTATTATTATTATTATTATTATTATTATTATTATTATTCTTGAACATATCCAATTCTGGATGGAGCTTCCAAAATTGATCCTCAACATGAATATCAACATCACATTTCCAAAAATGTATTTTAGTAAACTTCATAGAAATGAAAGTAACATTATGATTAACTTTCCCTTTACCTTTTCCATTTCTATTACAGATTCCTTGTTTCTTGGAAGTGTTTTGAGAGGTATATGTAGTATTCTTCTTGTCCATCTCTAAGTGGTGAGCTTGAGAACAAGCTTCATCCAAATTTGTAGGCTTGTCCAAGAGGACCGGTCTCATCAAATGGATATGGATTCCACCTTCATCAAGATTTCATGGTCTAATATATCTTTTCCAATTTGAAAAACCTTCTTATAGAACTCACTTGTGTACTCTTAAATGTTTTGGCCTTGCTTTTACCTAAAGAATTACAAATACATGGACTTGTCTTCATCATAATAAATATGATAGAATTTATTATTGATTAGTATCTTAAAATCATACCATTTAGTAATAGGAGGAATATTATTAACAACCAAAGTATTAATATAGCTCTCAAACCAAGTTAAAACATGATTGGTTAATTTTAACGTTGCAAAAGAAATCTATTGCATTTCATTAACTAATGCAAACTGAAATATACCTCAAGTTGGGTTAGCCAATGGTCTAACCTCTCCACATTCATTTCTCCCTCATAAAATTGAATTTATATCTTTTCTTTATCTATGAATGGATGTGGATCTTGGTTGGCATGGGGTTATTATTCTTTCTTCTCATAAATCTTGGTAGCATCCTCCTTGTTTAATTTTAGTGACTTCATATAAACACTAAAATCATCCATGAGACTACCCATGATGTACTCCAATTGGTAAAAAATTGTCATAAAAATATAAATTCTATGTACTCCTTCAAGATTTTAAAATCACTTTTCTACTATTTGTGCATCTTCTTCATCGACATGGGCCATAGTTTTGATCTCTTGTTTCCACCTTATTGTGGAAATATATGATTCAAACATAACTAAGATACCTTGACCACTAACACTACTTTATATATTTATGATCATTAACTTTAAATGTAGGAATGAACAAATAAAACATCATAAAGGACTAATTAGATATGATATGAATGTGATCTGTAAACTAGGTCGATATTCCACTCCAAGTTTCACTAACAAATATCTTATAAATCCTAACTAAATAATGATTATAAGATTATTTTTTTAGGCTATTTTCAATGCTAAAAATAAATAAAAGAGTTATATAAATAAAATGTATAACTTATTGCATATTAACATGAATCATAAGGATGAACAAAACACACAATAAACACAAGAGTTATCCTAGAGAAACCCGATGTTGGAAAAACTTTAGTGGGTGCAATTGCATTATAATTATAATATGTAATGTAATAAATGTATAAGGTAGAATAAAAAAATGACCATAATAGATATAATTACCACTACCATTCTATCCAAAAATTTCACACAAGGTTGCTCTGCACTTATAAAACACTTATTTATACTCCAACAAACTGAACCAACCATATATAGCTAGAGAAAAATGAGGCAACAAGAACAAAGACTCAAAATTGATTTTTTTAATGTGAATCCAACTTCAAGACTTATCATTGTGTTTTATGATGTCTTATACCTTGAAAAGACATATATCTCTCAACTTTGGAGTTCACCAAGAAGCTTAAACTAGTTGATAGTGAGAAGAAGAAACATTTGCAATTGTTCAACTTTAAATTTTTTGTATAGTGGTGAAATTACTAGTGTATGTAGACTAGTGGTTTTAAAACCCTTGGGGATATTATGAACAACCACCCATACACTTATAATTATTCAACCACAACCACTGAGGTGGTTGCACAACTACCACCCTACAAACATTAATGTTTTTGATATGTATGGAAAAATATTCCATTTCAAGAGTTGGAACTTACTGACTTCATCATTATGAAGATGTTGGAATCACCCCCACACTAAATCTACCACTGTAACATGTTTGATCTAATGTTTTGAATATGAAATTTATCTTATGATAATGTCTTATAAGCATGAATTGTATATAATCGGACATAATGGAAACATATATTATGCAATACTAGTACATTAGGATACAAGTTTGGATCAAAATTGAACCCAAATGGTAGTAATAATTATAATTAGAGTAGTGTTTGTCAAATTTTTTCATTTATTTTATGTCGGCTCATGTGTTATTTGGTCCTAATTTGAATTTGAGAAGTCCATAAGTACATATGTGCATTAGTTCATATAAGAAAATGAAATTAAAATCCAGAGCCATAAAATTATTTAAGGACTCTATTGTGAAAATGTTGGATAAAATTTCAAGCATTCAGAGCATAATTGAAGCATGTATTTCCTTGTGCCACTTATTCATTCTAGCATGGAAATTAATTCAATATTAGGGCACACATCCACAAAAAAAATACTAAATTGGATTGAATGTTGTTTTCCAACTTTGTTTTAGCTTATGGGCCTAATAATAATTGTGGGATATCACACTCCCCCAAGTCATTCCCCATTTTTAATTAATTTGTGATGAGTTGTCAAGTTAATAGAAGGAGATAGTTTTCCTAGATATCTGTATGGAGTTCAAGAAAAGTGTGAAAGGTTTTTGGAAAATTGTAATAAGAGAACAATATCATTAAATCAATTTTAAAAAATGTGGAGTTAGACACAAATGATTTGACATTCGAAATAAAGTATTCTCTATCCCGATAAAGTACACTAATTTTTTTTAGGTTTGTCTTGAGTTTTTCTGAGTTTTTTTCACTTATCCTTTTCGACTTTTTTTTGGTTTATTTATGATGACTATTTACAAATTTGTTATTAAAAAATATTCTTCTTAAATCCTTATTGATTCTAGAATATTCTCTCCTAAAAAATAAGGTGTGATTTAGTATTTTATTGAATTAAATATGATTAAGCCTAATTTATAGGATGTGTTGCATTCTAATGTAATTTGACCTATTTATATTTATCCATATCACACACTCACCAAAATTAAAGTTCACATTTATTTTGCCATCCACCAAAATACATATCTCTAAATATACCAAAATAAAAAGATAAAAAAACTTTGTTCAAGTCCCCTATTAAAGTCCCATATGAATTTTACAAATTACTTTTACACCTTTAAAATTATTATGTCATTTCAATCTCATCAATACAATATTAATAAATATTAAACAAACTCATTGGAAACTCATTGTTATCAAGATCTAAAATGGATCATTATAGACCTCTAAATCTTCATATAATATCATTGTAATTTCAACAATATAAATTTAAAAATATCAAATAAATTAATTGGACTCATAAATTTGATTCCACTCCAACAAAATAAAAATATATACTTCCTCTAAAATCATCGTAATAAATATTAAACTAAATTAATTTAAACTCAAGTCCCTCAAGTAAAAGGCTCATAAAAAGGCTTTTAGCCCCCCCACATGGAGAAAAAGATGAATTTTTAGGAGAGATTTAGACTACAAAGGTAAAATAGACATAAAAATTATACTATTATCATAACAAATAGTAGCATAGCCATATATTTGAAAAATAAGCACCTAAAAACTCACTCTAAAGGATTTTATACTTTCTTATTATTGTTTAAACCTTTTCTATTGTACATTACCAGGATCACATAATCAAAAAATCAATGTAATTTTTTATTCAACATAATAAGCTTTGTGTAGCCTAAGAAATTGTTTCTAATACTCCAAGAAAAACCCTAAAAACTTTGAGAGCCTCGCCTTTGTTTTTCAAATTAATAAGTTTTGTATAGCCTTCATATATACTTTATGAAACCACATTGGTTAAGCCCACCACATGATTGTTGATTCCATGACCTTTTCACCATAAAATACTGCTATGTGTGGTTATGTGTCATACCTATATTTCAAAGAAAATAAGGGATCAATGAGAGTGTTTATATAGATATGAACAACATGCATTTAACTCTTGCTAATTTTCCCCCCACCCATATTAAAGCTAAGCCTACTAGAATCCTCTTCCCACTCATTCTAAACACCTATCACACAACTCACAGTCAACTTGAAACTATATAATGCACTTCAGAGGTCGGAAATGGGAATTTTAAAATTAAAAACTTTAGATAGGTAGGATATTAGAATTTTAAAATTTGAGAAGAGGAATTTAGGGCTAATTTAAAAGCTCTATAAAATGTCAACTAGAAGTTAGTGGGGTTTAGGCTACCAGATAAAATTAAATAGAAAACATTAGAGGTGATGACAATGTACATCTTTAATGGCATTATATGCATTGACGTAAGATCGAAGGGATGAATCGGTAGGATATAGGGATGCACTAACAACTTAAGCTCCTACTCAACAATCTACCTTACACTATAAATTAACACCACCTTAATTTCAAATTTACCTCATCAGGGGCCCTCAAACTTATTTATTTATTTTTAAAAGGAAATAGTTGAAAATTAATAAGACTTGTTTAACATATTATTATTGAATCATATGAGAGGACCCATTCTAATAAAGTATAGTTGCTAATAGATATATCCCAAATTTAGTTTACCTTGGCCAATAAACATGAATAATTTTAAGCTCCCAAATATTGAAATTATGTATACCTATATAATAGTACACATATTTTAAATATATCTATCTAAAAAATGTCAAGAGATATCAATTTTAAGGCATATGTATTGGTTTGTGTTAGTCACATACTCCATTGATTAATTATTTACTTATATTTTATAAAAATATCTTATTTATTGGTGATAAATGGCCTCAATATTTAGACACTCAAATTTAATCATTAAGTGTTTGACAATGATTAACCTTGAGATCTTCACCTTACTTGGTCTATTTGCCCTTCCGTTAACTTAAAATATTTATTAGAGCCTTCAATATTACATTCATTATATTGAAAACATAGAAAACATCACTAGGGCATCCCTATTTTACTTATAAACTCATATCAACAAAGTTTTAGCAGTATTTGACCTTCTAAGACAAGATCATACTAGGTGGATAGGTCCACACTATGGCCTTGTCTATTGGTGTGCCCTGGTCCCTCATATTCCAATGGTAACTTTTTGATTTTGAAACATTTCATATTACCCCTCACATGCTTTTAGCAAGGTTGATTAATGAAAATATTGAAAACATTCCTCTATATAAGCACATCAAGGTCATTTCAAAATGCATCTAGAAATCACTTATAAATTCTACTGCACAATGAGCAAAGAGCACTAATCCTACCGATTTTAATTATGGTTTATTCTAATAGTAATAGACCAAGTTTGGAGTTGTTTTATTATAGTTCAAGGGCACTCATTATCAAACATTCAAGTTAATCTATCTAATTACATTAATATAAAAATATAAATACTCACATACTCACTCTAGGAGAGAGAACTACATCAACGTGAGGACCTTTTAGGATACGTATGCAACACTCAAATTATGTGGGGTTTTCTAAGGATAGCTCAACTATTACCCTTGCCTAATTTCCACCCTTATATTTGATATCTATTTGGTTTATTTTATAAGAACTAGGATTTTTATTTTATAGGTATTTCACACAGTAAATTAGGCCACATAGTCAATCAACAAGTCATCATAGATAGGCTTTTGTGATTACACAAAAAAATCAATCACACAGTCAACCAAGAAGCAACCACAATCAACATACAAGGATGTAGTGTAGCCCTGTCATTCTAGTGCAACCTTGTCCCAACACAATTTGACATTTTTATTTTGACTATGACATAGTTCAAGGGATGCTACTATCAATTTTCATTAACAGTTAACCTAGACAATCAACATTAATTTAGTTTGAGCTAAGTTTCCATATCTTCTTGTAAATTTATTATTTATAACTCATATCAAATTCTATAAATTATTATATTGTACATTTAGGTTCTATATATTTTGTAGCCTAAATCAATTTCAATAGTTTATTTGTTTATAAAATTTAATTTCTTAATGAAAATAAATAGATTAAACATTTTGGTGAACTTATATTTTATTTAGAACATTGCTTACTATTTTCTTGATTTTTATCCTAGGATTTTGTACAAATTTATGTAATTAATGACACTAAAATAAAATAGCCTTCAATGTTGGATATAAATCTATAATCATTAGTCAATTTTATTCAACCTTGGATATTAATCTAACACTAAATAAATTGCTTTATCACCTCGGATAACATCTGACATTGAAAATCTTTCTTTTGACTCTGGGTTGAATTTTTTTGACCTCTATACACAAACATATTTCAATTTTATTTTTTATTTGCTTGTTGCTTGTTTTTAGAAACCATGATCTGATAATTTGAAAACTCCTTAGTGATTGTCATTATGGGCTAAAGTGTGATTTGTTTTATGGACATTATGGTGTGAGGTGTATTTCTCCAATACTCAAGCCATTATATAACACTAAACATGGAGTTTAGTTTCCATATATCTCATACTATATTAGAAACTCCTAGGGCCCTTTGTTTATACCATAAGAAGCCTCTTTCAACTATTTGATTTATGGTGCACTTGAGAAGAACATATAACCTAGGGAATTTACTCTCATCATACCATTAGAGATGAGATAATGGGCTACAATCATGGATTTGCCTCTATAGTTAGTGCTCTAAAACATTAGGTCAACACTACTCTATGAATGAGAAAGTATATTTGAGAGTCCACACAATCATTCAAACCCTTGATTATATCACCCTTTTTACCTTGATTTTTACTTGTATTGTATTCATAATCATTTTATCTATTGATTCATATTTTGTTGTATGCCTATAAGGCATAATGTTATATTCAATGCTACTCATTTTGCATATCTTTAGCTTCCTTTGGTTTATTATACAATAGCAAATCATAATGTTTTTTCTCAAACTAATAATGTTACTGTTTCACATTGATTGTGATATTGAAAATAATGAATAAAAATATGATGTACATAATGAACATGACACTCATATTGATCCACATGAGCTTAATGTAGTAGATCAAAATCAAGTGCAAGAATTATCTAAATTTCATCAATGTATTAAAAAAACCCAAGAATTTAATAAGATCATTAGTCTCCTTCTAGTGTCAAAAGTTGAGCATCAAGATAAATTAGCCACATCTCCACCACAAGAAGTTGCCTTTTTGAGTTGTTAAATTCCCTAATTCTAATGTTTCCACTATTTCATCCATTCCTTTTTCTACACCTCTAGTTTCCACTATAACATCAACCCTTGGTTTTTGAAGATCATTTGGTTTCCAAAAAGTATCGATGCTAATGCCCAATCAACCTACTTATTCTCTAATTACCTCTACAAGTGCTATTCTCGATCATATATTTATTACCTTACATGCTAAGCTATCTCAATTTGAGAAAAATATTTCTCATGTTGGATCATCCATGGATTCATGTTCCTTGTTACGCAACCCTTTGGCACTCATAATTATATATTATCCATTACCAGTTGGTTATGTGGATCCTAAGCTTCCTTTATATGAAGGCAAAGGTGACCCTGAACATAATTTGTGTATATTCCATGCAACTTGTCTAGACCATGTAGATAATCATAAATTAATAACAAATCTATTTACAATAAGTCTCAAAGAATGTACTCTTAGATGGTTTTATGATCTTTCTCTCTTCAATCAATAAAGGATTTCAATCCATTGAAAAATCAAAATTTAACATAATTTTCTATTAACATTGGTGAAAAGCTATCATATGCTCAAATTGAACAGCTCAAAGAAGTGTCTAATGAAATGATCAATGAATATGTTCTAAGATACAAGACTATGCTATAAAAAATAATTAAATGGCTAATAATGATCTACAATATATGTTTACTCAAAGTTTGCTATCTCCACTCCAAGATTCAATTATGTTTGATAAGTTCAAATATTTTTATGAGTTATGTCATACAGTCAAAGAGCATGAAGTCAAATTTATTACTTTGAACAAGCTCAAGTATAATTCAAATTCTCATTCTAATTCAAATGTCAAGTTTCAAAACAAGCCAAATTATAAGAGGAAACCCAATGAAAATAAGAATAAAGCTAAGCTTACAACTAGTGTTATCTCACAACCAAAACAAAAGATTCAATTACATTCTCTACCAAGGAGACAATTATCAAGGTTACCATCAATGCCTCATGTATTGTTATAAAATCTACTTTAATGCAATCTCATCACTCTTCTTCCATCAATGGAAGTAGACATATCTAGGCCATGATCAATTTTTTTGATAACAATGCATATCATGACTACCATCAATGTATTGGGCATTTCACAAATATACATTTTAAACACAAACAAAAAATTTAATATCTCATTAAAGAGAATATTATTGATATTGGCACACCCACTGAAGAGGCTAAGCCATAAGAAAATGACAATTCAAAGCTTATAATATACAAATATCCTTTTCTAAATCATGAAGAAATAACAAGAATAATTCCATTGTAACCCCATTGGGATACACAAAAATTACTCAATTTTTTTATAAATCCATATATTAATTATAAAATCATTCTTTATTTATCCATATATTCACCTGTTTGACTAATAAATGCATATGGAGTAGATATAGAAATATAATTAACCCACTGGTTTAAATATGATTCATTTATTTTTTAAATAATCTAAAGCATAATATTAGATGTGTTTCTGCATGAAATGCATAGTATAGAGATAAGTACACCAATACATTGAAACATCCCTCAATTACAACTATAATAAGCATGCAACCACTAATATTACAATATTTAAGGTTACATACTAGTTTCATAGCCACTGCTATACCAAAAAATCCTAAATCAAAGTGTACAACATATTACATTTTAGCACTAAATCAATTATATATGATAGAATATACAACAATATAATTAAGCCTCATAAATATATAAATGATCGATACAAATAGCCTTGAGTATGATCCCCATATGGTTGAATAGATGAAGAGAGGGAGAGCATCATTAGGGTGATTTTCCTCCAACCATAGACCATTGGTCTCTTACAAACCTTTCCACTTGGAGTGGCCCTTACCTTCATAAAGGGGTAGATTAAAGTAGTGTAGATATTGAAAATTCAATTGAAATGTATGTATGTACAATCACTAATACATGCAATAGTCACATAAACCATGGAAAACAATCCTCTATCTGATATGACATCACACATACACATGTAAATTAGAAAGTAAAGTGAAATAATAATGTCTCAGTTATAACATTAATTTAGCCAAAATTTTCATTATATAAATTAGATCTCTCATAGATCTGAGTCAATTCCACTCACACACTCTCCACTAATGAATCACAAACCTATCAAATGTTACTAATTGATATGTGTGTGTGTGTGTGTATATGTGTGTGTGTATATATATATATATATATATATATATACATTTCCTGATAGCAACTTTGTATACCTATCACCTAATATCAAATGAAGCATGCTTGGTGATTTATCATAAGTTATATGAAATACAAGATAATATCAACCATCTTTCTAAAAAAATTACATTATTTCCCATACCTCAACCACTAATGTCATATATATAGTTTTCAGGTTCTTATCAATGAATTACATTAAAAAACATAAATATGCACATTTGCTTAGGAGGTAAAAATACAAATAAATAAACTATTTTAATTTCACAACTTTATCTCCTTTTTTTAAACACAAAACAACATAAAATTTGATGGAATTAATTTATACATAATCATGGTTTCTTATTAATATAAATTAGATAAAGTTCTAAGTGGAATATATCCAAAGTCTCCTCCTAGTTTTAGTTAATCCCCTAAGCCTCCTGTATACTTCCTAAATATATTTAACCTTTAAAACCTATTTCAACAATTATTTAATCCAAATAAGTCTTAAATTTATCTATTATAAGTGTACAATCCTCACCCATGCATATTACACACACATTTTACAATACTGGTTTATAGCTTCTAAAGGAATATTTACAAAGAGATATAAACACCTTAAGATACTTTTTTTATGTATACAAACTTCTCATTAATTATTATTACTCAAGTTTATTTAAAACTAAAGGAATGGTTGATGAACAAGCCAACCATTTCCAAATATATATTAACCCATATAATTATGCTCATAATTTCTGTTATACTCCTATAGTTGTGCATATATTTCTTAATGGAAATATCAAGTTCAACTTAAGTCACAAAGGTGTTCCATCTAATCATATATTTACAAAATCTCAGGTGAATACACACACACACATGTATATATACATATATATTTACACATGTATATATATTTATATATACATATAAATTTAGTTTAAAATAATAATTCAAATATAATCTGTCTTATAGCTTGAATGCCTTGGCGTGAGACTATATAATAGAACATGACACAACTATAAATTACATATATATCTATATGAATTTAAGTCTACCAAACATATTTGAACATGTATATCATATAAATATTCTATATGTATACCTTCGTAGATCTATGTTATTTTATTACCATTTTATACATCACAATAGCTATCATAAGTTTTAAGGGTAACCACCATCAAAGCATACACATAGCTTAATAAATATAGCTCATAAGTATCACTCATGGGATTTATACAAAACATTCAATTAATAATAGTATGTGTTTAAAGTTTATACACAAAGTATACTACTACAACTAATAACTTAAAATGGAATCTCTAAGTTTTTAACAATTTTATTAACTAAATAAGAAACATACCCAGTCACTATACAATCCAAGAATTTAATGTAAGATATAATTTTCCCAAACTGCCTCATGTTGTAGGTGAAGCAAGGAAGCAGGGTTTCCTTAAAGTCTAAGAAAGTCATGTTAATAATAACCCCCAAGCCATTATTTCTTTTCTAAACTGAGCACAATTAGAATATATGTAGGGGATACATTATAAAAATGGTGATTTAACAATTATCTACACATTCAAATTCATTAAAATGATTGACATAATGTTTATAGGCTTGTGGATGGAATTGATTTCCATCCCAAGTTCTATAATTATGAAACCCTAAATTTTTGAGGAATTTACATCCTATACATTCAAATGGAACATATTTTAAAACCTAGATCAATGAAACATTTATTGTTTTGGTCCCTAATATATACTAGGTCTACAAGTAAAACTCAATATTACAAACTAGAAGCTTGACCAACCTAGTTTTGCAATGGATGCCTCTTTAATGTATTGAATGGCAGCTCTTGTTCCTTCTTACCAATGCTCCATTCTTCTTCCATGTCCTTTTTCTCTTATTTTCATTCCTCTTATTATATTTACACTCCACCTCCATGTTTTTCATGGCCTATGAGTTCTCCTATTATACTTCAAGTTATTAATTATGAACTCTAATTGATTAATACTTGATATGCTTCTTTGGCCCATTCACTCATAGTCCATTAACTTATTTTTGATCCTGGCTGCCACATGTAAGACTTCCTCCTCATAGAAAATGAAAAAGCCAACATAAATCATAACAACTAAAACCTAATCCCTTCAAAAGATTCCATTATGACCTAAATTATTTTCATTGAAAAAAATGTGGTAACATTTCTATTAAAACCTTTACAAAATCAAAGCCCAATTTTTCCATTGTTACAAAACTTTGTTAATATAATTGCTTTGGGTGATCTCTACCCTATATCACCCCCCCTTATGTCATCAAAATGGAAAATAAGCATACAAACTTACAAAATATCCAAAAAACACCCAATACTCCTATAAGTTAAAATGCATGAATGGTTTACCACAACATAATTCAACATAGTTTAATCCATATATAAATACAAATAAACAATACATAAACTTAACGTATTATGTAAATATAAACCATCTAAGATAAGTAATGAACTTATAAGCAATGCAATAAATATTTTTTAACCAAAAGGACAACCAATGCAAAGCAACACCCAACATTTTTACAAAATTCTATTATCATTTGTTTCATTTAAGCATTCAAGAGTGCAGTGTGTGTTTGCGGGTTTGGTTCCATTATATCTATCCCCAATGTCAATATCTGCATCCTCCTTCCCTATCATACTCTCCCTATATTTCAATTTTTGAGGGTGGGATATTCCTACAAACACCTTGGTCAAATAAAAAGGTAATTAGTCCAAGCTTACAACAAAATAATCAAGTATTTAGAATATATGTGCATCAATGAACTATTGAAATTTAAATCAAGTCTAAAAATGAAGTCACAATTATACAAGATTCTAATACATAGAAACATAGTACATCCATATGATTATGTAAATATCCTTCAAACATAACCGATCATGAAATAAAATAGTATAGCTCTCAACTATACAACATAAATGTCTAGATATACTATAAAAATTAAAAACTATTAATCATTAGTTTCACTTCCCTTAATAATACTAATGTAGTTTTTGGAGAGTGGGACAAGATGTGACAAATTATGAAGTACATTATGCATAAAAAACTCATCCTCCACCTTTTACATATGGGAATCCACTTATTATCAACATTGGTATAGTTACAAGTAAATAAGCATCACTTCTTATGCTTACATTTGTTGATGGTGAATTTTTTGATGATGATTTAGATATAAATGCACTCTTTATTTAAGTATATGTTGAAAACCAATCCATACATATTTTTAATATAGATAATGGATCAAATGAAAATGCATGCACCATAACACTCCTCTATTCTCTTGGTTATATAAATAAATATTTATAGGATACTTCTAGAGTTGTCAAAGAATTTAATGGTCATACATAGGATACTCTTGGGCATATAGTACTACCTTTACAAATGGGACCTATCATATTTCCCACTTCATTCCTATTTATACCAAGCACATGGATATTTGAAATGATATGAAGACACCCTTGAATACAAAATATTAGAGAAGTACCTTATGCAATGCATAAATGTCTCAAATATATTCATGATAATCAAGTGGAAAAAACTCTAGGAATCCAATATGAATATCCTTTGGAACCAATGGTATTTAATTGTTGTAAAAAATAATTGGTTAGCACATATATTGAAAAACATGGTAATGAAAGAGTCTACATAAATATTCAAGATAATGATTTACATATTCCAAAGCATATTACACAATCAATTTCTCTATCTATTAGTGAGCATGAGCACATGATAAATTAAACTTATCCATCTATTTGTGAGCATGATACAATTACATATGAGAATAATCAGTTAGTTTCATGGAGCATGGTACATTCTCCTAAGTAGAAAGTGACACCTTAAAAAAGGTGTTCATCTCCTAAGACATCACATGTTATTCAAAGAGCTTCACTACATGTATAGGTAGTTACATATTATCCCATTCGCATGAAGATTTAGGTTTACATGGGTATATGAGTAATGATTTAGGTGGTTACATTACAACATATTATTCCATTTCAGATTCAAAAGCATCTACAATTGGAAATTTCTCTGCACAATAAGTTATTCCTTCATATCATTCCATGGATCATGCATACTTTCCTACCATCACATATATAATTGGTTAGCTACTTGAATTTTACTTTGTAAATAACTTCTTTGGTTTTAATTAATTTATAATTCTTATATCTCTTATCTAAGCATTCTTATATCACTTGGATTTATTTTCACTTTGGGCACATTTCCTCTTGATTTTCAAAATAATTCAAATAATCTAAAAAAATTTCTTACATCACTTTTAAATTATCATTCCACTTGCTTACTATTGAACATATATCTATCTATGGCTTCCTTTACACTTACATGATCACATTTTTATACTTTTACATGAACATACATAGTGTTTTTCCCATTGAAGACCATGCACATTATTCTATATATTAATACATTGAGGGAATATAATACATTGTTATGACTAATTTACACATACATTGAGGGAATATTGATTTATTTCCTTCTTACCATACTATGCTTTAGCAAGTTGTTGAGGATTTTTCGAATCCCTCCCATTTCCTCTATTTTCAAAACCTTACTTCTTATCACTTTTCAAATCTTTTAAGTTCAACTATTTCAAATAGTACAAAAATAAAAAAATCAAAGTATTTTAAAAAATTTAATATCAAGACCTAAAAAACATTTTCAAACATTGCTAGCTTATTTACATATGTTATTTATTTCATATTAAGTAGATAACATAATCCATTTTTTATAAAACACACTATTTTTCACATGGTATTTGAGTATGATACAAGACATAATTTTACATTTCTCTTTGATGTCTTGTTTCTTTTTTAATCCAACAACCTTGATAAGTTTTGGGCATCTCTTTATTCTCTGTGAACACTTAAATAGATTAATACAAATGTCTTGATAATCACTCATAATTTCAATTATGATATGTAGATATGTTATTTGATAATAATGACATTGATACATATGGTTGACATAGATTAGTTTTGTTTTCTCTATGATCAATTCTTACTTTACCGCATAATAAGTTAGGATTTGATTTCTTATTGTGTAGCTTTTGGCCTCGTGTGTTTATGAGACATTCACATGTTCCTTGTATGTGGAATTTGGGCCTTATGTGTGACATTTTATGAAAAATGTGTGACATTGTATGCTATTACTTGTATGTTCATTGCTAGTTACTATGGTGCAATGATTCCTATTATGCATTACTTATATTTTCTAATTTTACTATTGTGTCATGATATATATCATGCATGTGATACTTATGTGCTTCAATGTTATATCTATCTAACACATATTTCATATGAAATTCAATGCTACATTCATTACTATGATGCAATTAAATTCAAATACTCATATGCTACTACTTGATTACATATTTCACATATTTTATAGTTATTTTTTGAGATTAGTGACTTGTAGGCTACATATCTCATATTAAATGGGTGGAATCATAATGTGATTGTCTTAAAAATAAAAGTCCTCATGAGAAACACATTTAAATTTATGATTATATACAGTTGTAGAATTATAGTATGATTCAAATTATGGGGCATTTGATATGCATGTGAAATAGTTCATATAGTTACTTAAATATAGATTCACATATACTTGATGCATATACATGGGTATGTACAAAATAGTTACAAATTATAAAGATACAGTTAAAATTTTGATTGTCATTAAATATGAATTTAGTATAGTGCATGCAAAAATTTTATTCATTCAAGTTCATGTTACTACATTAAACATTTCAAATTTCTCAAGTTCAAAATTTTCAAAGGTACAAAGTTTCAAATAGAATATAAATCATTTTGTAACATTGTGATTCATCTCATTTTATAAGTGGGATAATTTAGAGTCTAGTAATAATAAACATCTATGGTTGAATTTTAGTGAGACACATTTAGTGGTTCTACCCCTTTAATTATTTTATAAGAGTATTCTGCACATTCAAATGAGAGATGGAACATATAATCTTTTCAACTCAAGAGATTTCAATGGTTTTCAAATTGAGATGTGATCACTCTCAATTCTCCATAGGTTAAAAATTCTTCCAAATTCATCAACAAGGGGGCACACACTTCTCCATTTTCCATTTATAATGAAATTAGATTACACACTCTTTTACATGTATACTTTCTTTGCCCTCTTTTTAAATTTTAAATTTAAAGTTTTAGATTTTCAATTTTCAAATATTGATAATAACTATTTTTAGTGGAATTATTTTAGGTTTTTCATTGAGACATATTTTAAAATTAAGCTCCACATCAAAATACATAGTGTCTATACAAACTTAGGTTTGCAACTCCTTTAATCTATTAATTTCACTTCATTACATCAATAGAATAACGTGGAGGCAAATGCAGACATTCAAATTTAGTTATTATGTGATTGAAAATTATGAAAATTGACATTATTTACTTAGTCTATTTTCCATTATGTTAACTCAAAATCTCAATGGGATCTGTCACTATTGATGCATAGGATAAACAAACAAACTTACTCTTATTCTTTGGTGTCACTATTCAACTCTTTGACAAAGGTTTCTTGAGGTTTATTTTCTCATTTATGAATCAAGCAATAATTTATGGGTTAATATTATTTATAACCTTAATCACACTCATTTTATTTATTTTATACTCCACATCCCATTCACTATGTCTCTCTATACCTCTTTCATAATCTACATATCTTCTCTCACCTTAGCAGATAATACTTATAGCCCCTTTTTGGATTTTATCACTTTGTACAAATAGCTACAGGTGAGTTTCGATAAAATAATACCAATTACTAGTACCATATATTAATTTCCATCTCTTCATGAAGTTTCAAGACCAAATTATGTTTGTAAGACACTTTTCCATCTCCTTTTAGGTCCCTGTTTAGGCCTAATTAGGTCTTATTCACACCTTGATATGTATAGTCCTCTAAAATGGTACGTAAACATATATAATCAACCAAAAAACTTAAAAATATATTAACATACATGAACACCTATAAAATTACCAAAATTTTAAGAAATTTCACCAAGGGAAATGCCTTAGAAATGGATTTTGGTTCCAAAACCCTAGTTCAACTTTGACAGGGTCCATTTGAACCCGAGAGGATACAAAATGCTATTATGAACTACAAAAAAACTTTCAATACACTATGATAATTTATTATGGATTTAATAACATCTATAAATTTTTTATTACTATTATATTTCTACCTTAAAGCTTTTGTTCAACATCAATCCCTAGTTCTTGGCCTGACTGTGTATGCAGGCATAATTTGCAGGGTCCAAGAGCACAATCTTGAAGGTTTAGAATTATAAAAAGGTTTTAAAACTATATAAAAGGTTTATAGGTATTAATAAAATTATCCACACCATATTTAATCACTAATCACTACCTATTTTACCTCTACATTGCAATTCTATAAGATTTTATGTCACTGTATTCACTTGCATTGATGTCTACATGATTGTATTGTCCTTCAAGGTAAGAAGTATGAAAAATATTCAAAGGCAACATAAAAAAATATCAATAATAATATAAAAAACTTAACAATACCATATCAAACATCTAAATCAAATATTTAATTGGATCTTCCTTTATTGAGCATTCTAACATAGTCTTTCTCCATGGACATATTCAAGAAAACAGGGTAACAGTCACTCTTTACAAAACTTGAGAGTCTCCATTATTTATTTATTGGGTATTGATCCCTATATTCCATTAATACACCATTAAAAATTACAAAATTCCAAAAACCTATGAGTTTTGTATCAATATTAACCACTCTAACTAACTCTTGACCTTCCAACGGTCATTTGTAAGAAAGTTTGCACCTTGACACAAATATCAAGATTGATTATTCATACATTTGTGACCTATGGACCATGGTATAGACCCTTGTGTATTTTTTAATATTACCTAATCATTTTATAACTTGATCACTCTTTCAATTTTCACAAAACTCCTAAACCATGCTTACAAAATTCAAAAATTTGATTTGTGAAAATTAGTAGGAAAGTGCCAATTTGAAATTCTAACCTATCCTAACACTCATAAACACTTGGAAAATAATAAAAGGTGTGTTATAAGACTCTTAACACATATAAAACACCTAATTAACCTCAAAAAAATTGAACAAAACATAATTTTCTCATACAAACTCAAAACATGTCATCTTATGAAGGATGCTCCTACATCATACTACTGAGGTGTAAAAGAAACTTTCCATGAAAGTTTAGCCAACTTGTTTTGAGATCCTCCTTAGCATCTCTGTCTAATGTTCACTCCATCTATGCAATGTCACATCATCCTAGGTCATAAGGCATATGAGTGATACATATACCTCCTTATTCTTTGACTAATGCCACCTTGTTTTCTCCTTTAAGGTTAACTTCCTGCATATTGATTTGCCACCTTATCATATTCATCACCTGATTATTTTCCTACAACCAACCTAAACATGGAAAACACAAGCTATTGGACCCATTATTTTTTTAAGTAAATAATTCATGCCATCATGACATCCACATCGGTACGAGACAATCATTTGGTGTAATGATTGACATTTTGGCACCAACTGGAGGGTTTAACACATACCTTACACCAATGTGCAGGTAGCTAAATGGTTCTTTAATCTTTATGGAATCTTCTAGTATTGGTGATACATGGTGACTATAGTGTGAAGCTTATAAGGTGATAGATCTAGAGGGAATAATCACCAAGGCTTCATCTTGGTACTTGGCGTGCCCATTCCACCCTGGTGGAGATGTACTTGAAGAGCTATAAAAATATTTCAAACCAGTTAATGTAGAGAGAGGTGAAGATGTTATAGTGAATCTCTGGCAAATTTAAAATGTTCTGTACACATTACTATGGTATCCATTAGTCTTAGGCTTGACATTGATGCCTTGAAGGCTCCATTTGTAAGCACCCAAGCTCGCTTGTGAGCCTTTGGGTCGTTAAATAGTTTGATCTAGGCATTTAATTTATTTTAAATGCCATAAAATATATACTTTATATTTAAAATTTGATTAATGATAAAGAATGATTACAGTAAAACATAATGTTATCTGGTCTATGCATCTTTTAAACTGCTATTAAAATGCAAAATAAGTGTAGTGATTATAATTTCATTTTAGTTATGTTCAATAATGTTTATGCATGTTTCTAGTTTACATCATTAATAGATTCCCTACATCATTAAATAACATCAACCAAACTTGTATAAGGATTAAGTATATAAATCATACACTAAGTGTTCCTTCCCTTACTAAAAGTGTGATCCAAGTATGAGAAATTAAAGTGAAAGCATCCCCTTGATCCTTCAAGCTCCGATGTGATGCTAGGATTAGTTTAATAAAGTCTTAAACATATATGACTCTAGGGTTAGTCCACAAAAAGGCTTGAACATATGAGCCACTAGGTTTGGCCCATGAAGGGATTACACCTATGAATCTACTTAAATCCTTCTTTGAATTGACCAAGTCCCATACTTGATATCTTGCATCATGGAACAACTAGAACAACATTAGCCTTGGTTCCTTTTTAATTTCAATTTGAATGAGTTCATAAGGTCTGTGCCTTGTGTGAATTGATGTCAGTGCAACTGAGTGTAAAATGTTGAGCATAAAAGTAATATCCCATGTTTGTGCTTGGTTGTAATAAGCCTAAAACTGACTAAGACAAATCTGTGTACCCTTTTCTACAACATTTTGGTTCCATTTCCAAGACCCATGTTGAATTTTTTTATTACAATGGTGCAGTAGGATGATATACCGACTCTCCCTCAAAAACATCGAGCACTAGTTACAACAGGTGGAAGATAGCTTTGTGTTGAAGCACCCAACCTGTAAAGGATAGAAGCCAAATAAATGGGTTAAGAATAACCTATATGATGATTTGTATGAGGTATTTTTCTATGAGTTTCCTGAGCATGTGTAATGATGGTTGGATGCATATTCAACATATAGAAGAAAGAGCTATAGATAGTGCTATGAGTGGATAAAGGAGTGCCTAGAGAGGCTTGAGACCCTAGATGTCAATTGGACTAAAGCAGTAGATAAATGGTGGTAAGGAGTGTTGAATAGATACATACTTGAGTTCATAGTCTCAACCTACTTGTGCCTTGAGGAAGTAGAGTACTAGTTCTTACATGACTTTAGAGGCACATTTGTGAAGGAATTTGATTCAAAGCTCAAAAAGCTAATGGTTGATTATAGTTTTAAAACTTTGGGGATGGAAGGCTAAAGTCCTTTCATGTATAAGAAACACAAAGGGGGATAAGGGGATATATATATGAGGAATAATGGGAGGGGATAAGTAAATTAACACCCAATAGCTTAGAATATAGATCTATAATAAGAGACAACATATATTGATGGAAGATCTAGAACCTAGAAGTTATGATAGAACTTTTAGTGAACAAGAAGGGCATGGGGAAGGATCTCTTAAAATCCAATAGCGTGAGGATGAGAGATATAATGAAGTGATAGATTAAGCTTAATACTTGATAGGAGTAGAATTTATTAGGTTCCTATAGGATTTGTTGACTAAAGATACACTTGATGTGCTTACCCCCTTTGAACCTACAGTACATACTCACACACTGGATCACCCACTTGAAGAAAGTATAGAAGTAATACTTGAACCTATTATCAACATAGATATTAGATGTTTTGTAGAATTGGAGTGCAAATTTATGATTAAATAGATTATTGCTTATTAGGAGGTGAGCACAAATATCTCTAGACCATTGGATGCTAGCTCACCATAATAGAACTTGAAGGTAAACATACCAACTCAACTAATGTTAGTAACGTAAAGTGGAAAGCATCCCACATGAATTTCTTTGGTATCACAAGTAAGTAGTACAATTCCATCGACATCAACTACACCAATACTAATAATGAGACCAACACCTAACCTAATAGCTTGAGGCATTAGAGGACCACCACTAAGATAGATACCAAGGGTATAAGGACCTTAGATCATAACTACCCCCAATAATAAATATATTATTAAATTTCCATGTACTTACCAAAATATCATGACATGGAGAATGTCGTAGAGCATGTGTTTAAGTGTGAACTATAATAGTACACACAGGGCATAACCTAATCAGAGCATAAGGTAACCCAATTTGTGACCACTTTATTTAATCACAACCACACTTGGTATAGGCAATTTGACCCTAACTAGGATATGATTAACTATGATACCTAGAAGGATGCATTCCTGAAGGAATTTGACATTTTAGAGTTTGAATAGTAGATCATTGCCACGCACAAGGAGATTACCCAAGGACTCTCAAAAAGTATATGGCTATACAATTCAAGGTTCAAAACTATCCTATCAAAGCTCCCATATGATATTTACCCTTCCTAGCATGTGTATTGGTTAATTTAAGGGTTATTAGTGTCGTTCCAAAGAGCGCTTTCCATGAAGACTTTTACAGACCCTCATAAAGAGCTTGAAGTTACACTTAGATTCGAGGTAATTGGAAGTGTAGATATGAGGATAAACCCATTTATGGAGGCATAGATTGCATCTATAGCCTCCTAGCTATAAAATATTACCATTAGATCTTTTTACAATGGTTGAAGTGGACTATGGTGCACTGACTGTGAAGCCAAAGGCCATAATAAGACTAACTACCCATAGAGAAATGTGTACACTTTGATTCTAATATGTGAATTCTATCGAGAGGCACATGAAATTCATAACTACCCTTTATTATAATGTTCTATCTAGGTCAAAACAACCATATATTATTGATTATGTGACTCTTACACCCATACCACTACTAATTGATAGGTGATTGATGAGATGTGCAAGAACATAGAAAGAGGTGCATAACAGGACACCATAGTAGTTGAAGGGTAGGATAACATAGGAAATGAAGGCTATGGTAAATATAATATAGGATTTGAGATGCAATGAGGCACTAAAGGGTGAGGTGGTGGAAGGTTCCCATCATGCTCATGTTAAAAGTGTGTCTCTATAGAACATTATTAGTGTGACTACCCTATACATCCCATGTGTGGGTTTTATTAAGGATCCCATAAGGTCAATAAATGCCCTAAACTATACAAAAAGTTGACCCAAGGTAGGCCTAGTGTAGACAAGGGAATAAGAATGATCAGGCACAAGCCCAAAATAGAAAAATTGACCCCAAAGGCGTAACTAAACCACACAAAGATAGTCAAAGTGTAGGCAACTACTCATAGTGGATTCACCACTCAGCTACCAATTGTGCCAATACTTGAGTTATGCTTAGAATACAGGGATAAGGGTTGTAATGAGTGTATAAAATGGCCTGAACCTAAAGCTACATCATACCTAGACATGGTTTACTATAAAGAAGTATTAAAATAGGCTATGAGTGTCATCCAAAGTTTACAAGGGGAGATCCAATTAGCATGAGACGTAAAAGTGTAGGCTGATGCCTATAAAAAGAAGCAAGATAACTAGGAAGTTGAGATATAATAATTAAATGAGATCTTGCACCTCCTAAAATAGAGGGAATGCTTCCCCTATTGGATAACTTACTCCTAGAGTATGCGGGTCAAAATAAAGTTGAGGTCACTGCACCATGCATGGAGAGGGAGTGAAAATTTTGAAATACATAAAATGTAGAGTATGACCGATAAATCCTTGTAGATACCACCATTGATGGATGGTTTGTTTATGAAGTCCTTTTAGACATAGGCACCAAGGTTAACACATTGACCAAGAATGCCTAGGATAAAATTGGTAGGCCAACCTTTAAGCCTTCCCATCATGTAATTTTCATGGCCAATAAGACTTGGGTGTAGCTGATCAAAATTATAAAGAGCACAATAATAGATATCATGGGCACCAAAATCTACATTGACTTTGAATTGATCAAGTTAGCATAACAAGACAACTACTCAGTACTTCTGGGAAGGCCATGGTGTTATGCAAACAATGCAGATATGAACTTTAAAAGGTGCTGCATGACCTTTGAGAATGGAAAAGAGAGGGTATTCATACCCCTATCAAATTACCAAGGACACCCTATGATGAGAGCATGGACATCAAGGATGAGATCAACCACATATATAACATCATTGTATAAGGTGCTGAGACTCTTAACCCAAATGATCAAGGAGTCCTCTCTTGGGAAGATGACCAATCAACCTCAAATACCACTGATGTTGCCTAAAATTGATGGGTTGAGGAAGCATATGATACCATTGGTTGAAGGTACCACTTGGTGTATATAAAGGCACCAAAAATAGTGTAGATAGGCTGGGTCCAAATTTATAGTGCTTCTAAGAGGAGCATCCCTTACACCAAGAATAAGGGAAAGAGAGTGTTTCACCTTAGTAAGGGAAAGATTGTAGCACTCCCAAGATATAAGGGGAATAGTCTAGTGGAATATTATGTCTGTGACCTCAAATAATGCATCCCAAAAGAGGTGGATAGAATGGGCACACTAGTGTATACATTAAAGAGCACTATTTCTCTTTAGTGGGCAACACAAAGGCCTAGCTTGCCAACTTAGAAAGATGTGAAGGCAGCCATTTTCACTAGATTAGGAAAGAGTAATGAGGACTTAGACATCTCTGCCTAATCTAGTGACTCTGATCCTATAGTGCATGTGCACTTTTACAAAGAAAGATGGACTTTCTGCAACAAAAAATCCCCAAGGAACCTATTATAGGACCTTAAATACTTGGGCAAAATCATGGTACATTATCAATGAGATATATCATGAGATAGTCAACTATGATGCACTTAAGGAGTGATTTGTTCATACCTTCTCCTTTTGCTTGTAAAACCTTGAGCTGATTGAGCCATTATAGGTAGTTTGAAGGTCAGTGTTTGAGTACACTACAATATTAGAGGAGCATTTAAAAGACATGTTTGATGAAAAAGGGTTAACACTCCAGAATTTGTTTGAAGAATAAACCCTCAATAGTAACTCTAGTGATAAAGATGATGAAACATGAAAGGTGCACAACTAGAAGACTTTGATAGGAAAAAGAAAGTTAGTGAACCAAGTTGAGGATATTGCCATAAAATAAGAAGATCCTACCCATCTGTGGATAGAAATAACTGAGGGCAATGGATAAGTCAAGGATTCAAACCAATATAATAATGAACCCTACCACACATCGCTAAAAACTACCAAGGTATATTTTAACTCAAAAGGGGAACCAAATATTGCTACTCTGGGTGCCTATTGGTTTGATATAGAGTTGGCACATATTGTTTAAATCTTAAATGAATTCTAAGATTTATTCCCTAAAAATTACTGACATATGAAAGGCACACACCATCCCTCAAGAAGATGAGCATCAAGCTAGTTGATGGTGTAAAACCTGCCAAGAAGCAACCTTACAAGATGAACCCCAATATTCATGCCAAGGTCAAAGTAGAGATTGATGATATGCTAGCCATAGGTGTCATCCAACCTATAAAATAATCTGAATGGGTTAGCCCCATGGTCTTCAACATCAATAAGGATGGGAAAATCTAGATTTGTGTTGATTATAGATAGTTTAATTATACCTATGTAATTGACCCCTTTCAAATTTTGTTCATTGATGCAGTCTTGGATGGCATCATAGGTTGTGAGATATACACTTTTACTGATGGGTTATCTAGATGCCATCAACTCTAGATTGAGGAGAAGGACAAGCCCAAAACTACCTTTGAGATAGAATAGGATTATTTCACATACAATGTGATGCCCTTTGTACTAAAGAATTCACCAATTGTATTCTCTCGAGTGGTGATCACCACTTTCAAGGACTTCATTCACAAATTCCTTTAAGTATACTTAGATTACTAGACTGTATGGATTAGTGAAAGATAATTATGACAACTTGTGCCTTATGTTTGAAAGGTGTAGGTAGCTATAGAGTTTTTTGAACCTTGAGAAGTGTATTTTTGTAAAAACTTTTAGCCCTTTTCTTGGGCACATAATCTATAATGATGGTTTGTTTATTTATCCATCAAAGATTGCCATCATCCTTCAGCTCTATACCCCATCAATACATAAATACATTCATGCCTTTCTTGGACATTGTATGTACTACAAGAAATTCATAAGGAACTATGCCAAGATTTTAGCACTTCTATAAGAGCTCTTGTGAAAGGATGACCCATTCTATTGGGGCTCAATGTAGGAAGATGCATTTGAGACCCTGAAGCTCAAAATAGCAAGCATGTTGATATTACAATTTATCAATTGGATGAATTAATTTCATGTCCATATTGATGCATCTGGTACTATGATCAATACCATTTTAGTGTAACCAAGTGAAGGTAAAATGGATCATCCCATTTCTTTCACAAGCTAAAATCTAACCAAGGCAGAGTAGAACTACACCAAAATTGAGCACGAGGTGCTTGCCATGGTTTATGCCCTGTAGAAGTTTCAATAATATTTGTTGGTGATCACCTTTATCTTCTTCATTGATCATGAGGTACTTAAGTACTTGGTGAAAAATCCTATTCTACATGGGTGTATTTATTGATGGATTATTTTGTTTCAAGAATTCTAGTTTTTTTGTTATAGTAAAACTTGGAAAACAAAACTCAACCTAGACCATCTATCTTACATCAATTCTAGTGATGCGGTAGTGCCTATTAAAGATGATATGCCTGACATGCAACTTTATATGGTCTAGCACATCCCAAAATACTTGGTAGAGATCACTACATTTTTGACATCTGAATATGTGCTCTAGAATATGATGACTAAGGAGAAGAAGTAGCTCATAGTACACACCACCCCTTTTCAACTCATTGGAAAGGAATTGTACAAGTTGAGCCATGATGAGGTCATGTGCTGATGTGTCTTAGAGCATGAATGGGACATAGTCTTGTAAGAGGTGTATGATAAGATTGATAGAGGCCATTACATTAGATATGCTATGATGTGCAAGGTACTACAATCAAGTTTATGGTGGTAAAATCTATTTCAATATGTAAAATAATGTGTCAAAATATGTGACATCTATTAACACATGGGAAAGCCCAACCACCAAAATGAGATGACTCTCATCCCCATCCTTGCCTAGGTGCCATTTGAAAAATGGGCCATTGACTTCGTTGGGCCTATTACTCCTAATAAAAGGTGCACATGATACATTCTAGTAACCATAAATTACTTCCCTAAGTTGGTTGAGGTAGCACCAACTAAATATTGTATAGGCACCACAACCATAAGATTTATGTAGGAGAATATCATTAGTTGTTATAGATGCCTTATTATCTTGACTAATGACCATGACATGCACTTTATTAACACAACCATTCATATCCTATTGACTTAATATATAGTGGTGTACCATAAGATGACACCATACTATCCCTAAGTAAATGACACTGTTGAGGCATTCAATAAGATACTAAGAACGTGCCTCAGAAAGATATGTGATGTTAGTCACAAAGATTGGGATGACCATGTATTATTAGTATTGTGGGCCTATTTCACTATGTACAAGTGCCTAAATAAGGCTAATATTAATCATTTTGACCCTACAGGTCAAATTGTCACCTCTTTCATTCAAAACTTTATATAAACATGCCTTTTTTGAAGCAGTGGTAAAAATTGGTTTTTTGTATTTTTTCTTAAGGGCTCCTTCCTTTCAAAAAAGGGCCTATTTTCAATATTTTTTTTGAAGGGTATGTATCGATAAGGTGGACCATGTCAATTTATCTAAAGGGCTTGTCAATTTGTCTAAAGGGATAGAAGGAAAGGGATGAAGTTTATTTCATTTTGTTGAAGGGTTCTTTCCTTTTTGGGGGGTTATTTCCATCGATATAGGACCATTGGCTAAAGTCTAAAGGGCATTGGCAAAATTCTAAAGTGCTTGTTCATTTTCATGAAGTTTCTTTCCAACTTTATCGAAGGGTATATGTCCTTCGAAAAAGGACTGCTTCAAGATTTTTGAAGGGACCATTTCATAAGCTCGAAGGGAATTTTCAAAGAAAAGGGTCCATTGTAAAATTCAAAAGCCTGAAGGGTAGTGACAAAAGCCTGAGGACCTAATTCTTTTGGACTTTTTGTTTGAAGGAATTGTTTGAGAGGAAGAGCTCAACATAGAATTCCTTCAAAAATTTTATCTGAAGGAAATGGATAGAAAGGCTCATGAAGGAAAGTCTAAAGATTTGGATCCCTACAAATAAATTATCTATAGGTAAGAGATAAAAACAAAAACTCAAAGGGTCACTTTCCCTTTGGGAAAGTTCATTTGTAGGAATCCTGAAGGGTATGTACCCTATGGAAAGGTTTTTTTCAAAAATATCAAAGGGTATTGCACTTTGAGAAAGTTCAAAATATAAAATCCAAAAGGGTCCATTCATCAGAAAAGGATGTTAAAAAAGCCCGAAGGGCAATTTTGAAAATCCAAAGGGCAGGTGGACCATATAATTTTGCCAAAAGGATTTTTTTCTTGTCAAAGGACATTTAAAATAGTCTCGAAGGGCTTGTAAAAAATCCTGAAGGTCAATTTAAAAAGTTTGAAGGGTAATTTGGGAAGGCCAAAATAAAAGCTTAAGAGAAAATTCCCATGGACAATTTGTCCATGGGAAAATGACAAAGGAAACATTGAAGACCTAATTCCTTCAGACTTTTTGTTTGAAGCAATAAACAAGGAGATGGGCTTGAAAGAATTATTTCAAATAAATTGTTTGAAAGAATTCCTTTAGAAGGTTTACCAAGGGAAAATATGTGGGTAATAAGCCTGAAGGGAAAGAACATAAGCAAGGTCTAAAAGATAAGCTAAAGGAAAATGTCTACAGGAAAACACACAAAGAGAAACATCTGAGAGAAATATTGGATTAAGGAAATAGACAGGGGTAATTTGTCTAAAGATAAAAAAAATAGCAAGAAATACACATAAACAATGAACTAGAAATAAAATACAAGAGATTTTAACAACCACTAAAATGATTAATGCATGCTACAACATACAAAGTGGTCTAAAGAGGATTAGACATGTCCAAGATGTGTAACCATTTCAAACCTGACACCTTTAGTTCTAAAAATGGAGACTCATTTACATGGACCCAAGGAGCTTAATGTTGGAGAGCTTAACATAAATTTCATGCATGAATTATTGTTAATTTGAGCCTTTCAAATGTTCTAATAGTTTAAGTGGAGTTCTAATTTTAGATGTGAAGTTGACTATTCTTAATTTATAGAGTTGACTGGTTATCAAGTGCCACATCTACTCATTGATTTCATGTAAAGGAAAGCCTTTAAAATGTTCCAACTTAGCTTCAAATTAGTTCAAGCTTAAGTCAAGACATCCAAAGTTGGTGTAGATTTCATGCATGAAAAAGAACAACCCAAGCTTGAGCCTACCATCCATTTTTCAATGCCAAAGGGTTTTTCATGCAAGAAAAAAGACAAGAATATATTTTTAGAAGGATTTGTTACCTTGGCATAATGTAAATTAGACTTGGTTAATGTAAGAGTTGACCTCCTTTTCTATTTTTAGTGCCAACCTCTTAGTTTTTGTTTGTTTTCTATATAAGTTAGTTTTTTAGCCTTGAATTGTATCCCTCTTTTGGCAAGATAAAATTATGTCAAAGACTGAGTTTGTAACATTTTTTTAGATTAATAAAAGGACTATTTTTTTATTTTTCTAGAATGCTGGTATAGTGTTCATAAGTGATAGAATTTCTCTTCCTTGTCAAGTCTTGATTCTTACCTAGCAGCATAGTTGATCAGTTTATGTAGGTCATGTTCTATGTTTGATGTCTCTTGGTTGAGTTTATAATGGATATAAGTGGCTAGTTAGTGCCTTAAATCAATCCTATTCTTTCATTTACCTCAAGCTTGGATCACTAGATAAATCCTTTTCATTAAATACTTATGCATATTGGTCAATTGGAGTTGAAAGTTCAACCCTTTTTTTAATCTAAATTAGTGTTCTTAGGAGCTCAAATTGAGTGGATTGATCAAAAAATATAAGTGTATCACCATCATTAGATAGGATTTTTGTTCAAGTTTCTCTCTCTTTTCCCAGTAGTTTGTAGCTTAGAGCAAATATCCTAACTGATACACAAAAGAGAGCTATCCCTTAGAATCTAGAGATTTAATCCACTGATTAGGTCACCCATAACCTAGGATTGTTTCCATGTTTCAACAAACTATAAAGGCCTAAAACTACCTTCACAAGGGTGAAAGTCTAATTGAAAATAGGTTTTGGCATGCCCAATAGGACCACAAAGCAATATTTGCACATCTGAAGAAAGTTTGGAGCTAAGGACAAGCATTTGCAGTAGAAGAGAATATCTATCTTCATCACAAGCTAAAGATTCTTTAAGTTGAAGAGTCCATACCATCATTCAAGTAGCTCTTTCATGAAAAAGATTACCACAAGGTCAATAAGTAAAGGTATTCCTTTTGAATTTATATCTTATAAGAGATCAATATTTAGGATGGCAAAACCATATCCTCAAAAATAGTATTTGCCTCCTGGTCATCCTATTGTTCTAACCACTATAAACCCCACTATCCAAATGGCCATCAAAAATCAAGTGTTTGCTCTATTCAATAGAGGTATCCCACTAAATTTAGCCTAGTTTGATGACATTCTAGTGTCTACCCTCAAGAGTATCCCATTCTTCTCAGGAGAAAATCAAACAACCCTTATTGAGCATATCTAAGATGTGGCTAATCTTTGTTCAGTCCATAATGTTATTGAGGATAATGTTGCTATTAGATTACTTGCTACCTCCCTCAAAGGAAAATAATTTCAATGGTATAAAAACCTTTTACTAAAATCCATTTCCACCTAAGATTAATTAGGTGCAGCCTTAGTCAATCAATTTGAGGACAAATCTGATCACCTATCTTTAGTTGAGCAATTAACCACCATAACAAGGGATCCTCATGAGTTCATGTCTGATTTTAACCTCAAATTCAAAAAGACATGGACCAAAATACTTAAGTTGATAAGGCCATCCCCTGAATATGAATTTTTGTACTATTTGAAATCTCTTAATTCTAACATTAGTGTGATGATATAGTCAATGGGTGGTACTAATTTGCCAAATGCTTATGAGGTTGTAATAAGAGGAAAAAATAGTTTAATACAAGCTGGTAAGCTTTCTCCAAGACCTCTAATGCCTATATTTCTAAAAATAAATTCTACACCAGCCCCCCAAATTCCTCAAATTGCATCCTTATCTCCTATTCCAACACTTCAAGCTCAAATTATAGCCCCTACTAGTCAAGCTAGTGAGATAGGAGAGTTGAAAATCTTCCTACAGTCCTTTGGGAATGAAATACTATAGATCAAAAGGCATAAATTTTTAGTCTAATAGGATTTATCAATAGCAAAATCAAAACACCTATCAGTCCTTCAAAGATCAAAGGCCTCCTTATTAGGGTTTCAGAGAAAATAGACCACCTTATCAAGCACAAAGAGATATAATTCTAGATAATCCATATGTTGCACTTGATCCTAATGTTCCTTCCACTTTAAAGTCCATTTTTCCCACCCCACCTCAAAATAACATGATGCAAGATTCAGGTTGGCAATCTTCAAATCTCAATGATGCTCAAAACTAAGCCTTGGTATCACAAAACATCACTATGCCTCAAATGACACAAGAAGAGTTTTATTTTCAAGGAGGTTAGTACCAAGATATAGGTTTGGAATCACAAGGAGAGACTCATCAAGTTCAAGGGCAGCTTGATGCCGTTAATGTAAATTGTCAAGTAGATGATCATGTTGCTTTTACTCAAGGTGTTGAAACTAACAATTTATGTGGTCAAGTTATAGCTATAACTAGAGCTAAAATAAGAGCCATTGAAGAGGCTCAAGAGGTGAAAAATGATTCAATTACTCATAGGGTTATTTCTAAGAGTAAAAGAGAGAAACTTGATGTCTCTACAACATAGAAAAATCAAAATATAGAGGTTGGTAAGGTACTTCAACTACCTCTAGTTCATGAATAACTAGTGCTTCAGAAGGTGCAACCAAAGGTTAGTGGATCTTAGTTTAGTATAGTAGATAAAATGAAGAAATATAATATCAAAATTAGTATACGAGATTCCCTTTCCATTCTAGGACAAAAGGATAATCTCATTTAAGATCTTTCAACTCTCAAATTATCTCCAAAACTGGTTGAAAAAGAAGGTATTGTCTTGACTAATTCAAATCAGCCAAATAAACAATAGGTACAAAAAGTAAATAATATGGAAAAGGTGGAAAAAATTGAATTAAAATCAAAGAAAACTCTTCCTTTTTACCTTTTTTTTATAGTAGGGAATACTTTAGTTCATAATTGTATGGTGGATAGTGGAGCTAGTAGTACAATCATCCCTAAATAGATTACAAACAAGCTTGGACTTGTTTATGAGCCAAACACTAAAGGGGTATTTCAATTGGATGGGTCACCAAAAAAGATGGTAGGCATCATCAAATATCTGAAGTTGATATTATATTCTTATCCCAATGTTACTATTTATCATGATGTTGTTGTGGTAGACTTGCCTCCTTACTTTGCTATATGCCTTTCAAGGGACTTCACCTCAAAGATTGGGGGATATTTATTAGCTGATTGGAATTATTTATTGTTAATAACTAGGTATGGTACCAAAGTAACATTTCATTCTGATCCTATTTCATGTTTTCATATGTAGCCATATATGCCAAGTATTGTGAATACGAATTGTATCATCTCGGATGAAGTACTAGAAGCTAATGAAGTAGAAAGTGAATCACCTTTGGATGGAGTTTATATTTTTTTCTTGATGAGTGGGATTCCACTTTTCATGATCATGATCATGATCATTATAAACTAATTGAAGAGGAATGATTTGGTTTGTATTACCTTCATGAGAATGATGCACCAATTCCAGCCATGGTTAAAGAAGATGAGTCTAATGAAGGTTTGTGAAAATTATACTTTGATGAATTAAAGAATAAGCATGGAAGTAGAGCTGGAATGATGTTGGTTTCTCCAAAAAATCAAAGGTATTTATCTTCTATTAAATTTTAGTTTGGCTATTTAAACAATGTTGTTGAGTATGAAGCACTAGTTCACAATTTGCAGTGGGCTAAGAAGATGAAAGTCAACACCTTGTAAGTGTTTAGTGATAGTGAGCTTGTATTCCACCAAGTAAGATGCTTGAATGTATGTAAAAATTTGTTTCTTAAATCTTACAAGCATATACTATGGGACTTACTTGAATATTTTCAAGCTTTTAACATTTAGGCAATACCAAGAGGTGAGAATAAACATGTAGACAGGTTGGCTGCTATTGGGTCACAATTCAGTATCCTAGATGATATAAAAAGTGACAAAATTCAGTCACATATAAAGGTGGTTGTAAGGCCTTTTGTTTTATATAATTATGATAATTGGCAAGTTTTTGAAGATGGCAATCAAATTATGAGATTCTTGCAAGAAGAGGCTGAGTTTTTCTTCAAGAAACCAAGCAAAGTACTTGCAACAGTATGGTGATTAGATTGTGCAACTAAAAATGAATAAATTGCCCAAGTGATTGGTCACACTTGAGAACATTTTTAGTGGTGATGATGAGATAAGGAAGGAGAAGTCATTCTTGTCAACAAAAGAAGAGCACAATGCCAATGTAGAGATTGTAGTTGGTAAGATTTTGAAGTTGGGTAAGGTATGCACTCCTTCACAAAAAAAATCTTTCATTGATTTATGCACACATTTTGCTGATGTATTTTCATGGAAGTATAGTGATCTCAAGAGATTTAATCCAAGTTTGGCTCAACACACCATTGAGTTAGAGGAGGAGACTAAATTAGTAAGACAAAGACAAAGGCCAATCAATACTAAGCTTGAGCCTTTGATGAGAGTTGAGCTTCACAAGCTCATAGAATCAGCTATTATATTTCTAATAAAACACTCAACTTGGGTGGATAATCTCATTCTAGTATGGAATAAGAATGGTGAGATTCATTTGTGTGTTGATTTCTTTGATTTGAATAGGGATTCACTTAAATATCACTATCCATTACCATAAATGGAACAAATTTTACAGTATGTTGCAGGTTTAAAGAGATTTTCTTTGTTGGATGGATATAGTGGCTACAATTAGATTTTGATCAAGGAGGAATACTAATTTAAGACAACCTTCATAACTAAGTGGGGACATTTGCATATAGAAAGATGACATTTGGTTTATCTAATGCTAGAGCAACCTTTTAGAGAGCCATGGATATGGTATTCCAAGGCCTTCTTAATAGTTTTGTACTTTTTTATTTAGATGATATAATAGTGTTTTCAAAGAATACATAAGATCACGTGCTTCATATCAAGCAAGTGTTTGAAAGGTGTAGGCAATTGGGGTATTTCTAAATCCCAAAAAGTGTGTTTTTTCTATTCATGAAGGTAAGCTTCTTAGACATGTTTTTTTAAAGCATGGTTTAAGCATAGATTCTAAAAATATTGACTCCATTATTGCATTTTCCTTGCCTAAGCACAAAAAGGCTATGAAAAGCTTATTTGAGAAAATCAAATTCATAAGGAGATATATTTCAAATTTTTCCATTTTAGAAAAGCCACTTAAAACCATGTTAAAGAAGGATCAAGGCTTCAACTGGTCCAAAGAAAGAGTAAACAATTTTGAAGATATTAAAAAGGCCATAGCTAGTGCTCCTACGCTTATAAATCTAGATTTCACAAAGGATTTCATTTTGTATACTTATGCTAACATGGACACCATTTTAGGCATTATTATATAGCAAAATCATGAGGCTTTGGAACAACCAATAGTCTTCCTTAGCCAAGGTTTGGAAGAGTATGAAACAAGGTACTCTTTTGTTGAGAAACATGTACTTTTAGTTATAAGATCTATTAAGAAGTTTAGATACTTGTTGTCTAACAATAAGATACATCTAATGGTTTCCCATCCAAGCATCAAAGAGTTTCTTTTGAACAAGGATATAAATGAGAAGAGAGGTATTTGGATAACCAAGGTAATGGAATATGATGTGAAAATTAAGGTCACAAAGTTGATTAGAGGCAAAGGACTTTGTGATCACCTAGCTCAAGACTTGCAAGAGACTAATGAGGCTATTTTGGTGTCAAATGATGAAAATATTGCAATTGTTCATACCTCACCTTTTAGCTAGTTTTATGACTTGGTAATCTATCTCCAACATGGTATTTATCCCTCTCGTCTAGGTGATTAAAAAAGAAGATATTTCAGATTGCAGTCAATTCCATTTTTGCTTACTGATGGTGTGTTGTTCATGAAAGATATCAATGGCATGCGATTAAGATGTATATAGCCAAGCCAAACTTAGAAATTTCTTGAAGAGTTTTATGATGGACATGGTGGAGGAAATTTTTATACAAGAAATACAACCCTTAATAGCATGAGAGGTGGGTACTATTGGCCTAGTATATTTGGTGATTGCCATGCATGGGTTAGAAAGTGCAAATAGTGTGCTATGTTTATAGGGAAAGTGAAATTTGTAGGCTTACCTCTTTAACCAATTGTGATGGATCAACCCTTTGTTCAATGGGGATTAGAATTTATTGGTCTTATAAATCCTCCTTTAAGTTCAGGGCATAAATGGATTCTCACTAATACAGATTACTTCACACGTTGGACAGAAGCATTAACATTGAAGGAAACACATAAAACCAATGTTCTAGATTTATATGAAGGTTTGGTTACCAGATTTGGAGTTCCTTCAACTATTATTTTTGATAATGTAATGGATTTTGTGGGATCTAGGATCAGCCAATGGGCTGTCTAACATGGAATTTATCTTAGCACTTCATCAAACTATTATCCACAAGGTAATGACCTTGCTGAATCTATGAATAAGAACCTATTGAGGATCATAAGAAGGACTATTGAAGACAATCAGAGGTCATGGCATCTCAATTTGAAGTCATCTCTATGGGTTGATAGGATCACCAACAAAATATCAATAGTCAACTCTCCATACAAGCTGGTATATGGTAAGGAAGCAAGGTTACCCATATCTCTTAAATTTTCTACTTTGGAAATAATGCATTAGATTGAGTTGTTGGAGAATGAGCCTATGAAAGTTAGGTATGCTAATCTTATGGAGGTAAAAGAGATAATAAATTAGTCCATGCTAGCCATGGAGATTCATCAAGCACAAGTGAAGAGAGCTTTTGATAAAGGAGCTTCTTCACAAAGTTTCAAAGAAGGAGATTTGGTCCTCAAGTGGGATAAAGATAGAGTTAAACTAGGAAGGCACACAAAGTTTGACTCCCTTTGGAGTGGCCCATATACAATCTCCAGATGCAAATCCCACAATACCTTCTAACTTACAAAGATGGATGGTAAGAGCTTCCAATCTCAGTCAATGTGATACATTTGAAACATTACTATTGAAAATCAAAGCTCCTTGTACATAGTTAGTTTGTTTGATTTCCTCCAAGTACTATTCAAGCATATTAGTTTCATTCTATTTTATTTAAATAAATGTTTGTTTGCTGATTTTCTTTGCTTAGTTAGGTTTCCCTACTTTGTGTGTTCCCTTATTTTTGAAGGATGAAGGTTATCTCATATCAAGTCAAAAGAGTTTACGGTCATGGATCAAATATATAATTTATTTGTGAATTCAAAACTCATGTATATGTCTAGGTTCTCAAGAATAATAGGCATGCTTCCCAGTTGAGTTGCCAAAATGTCAACAATTTTGACTCTGTAGGTCAAATTGTCGCCTTTCTCATTCGAAACTTTGCATAAACATGGCTTTTTTGAAGTAGTGGAAGAAATTGGTTTTTTGCAATTTTTCTTAAGGGCTCATTCCTTTCAAAAAAGGGCCTATTTTTAACAATTTTTCTAAAGGGTACATATCGGCTGTAGACACCTTAAACTGGCCACTGATAATCTCCAACTAGGCTTTTGACCAATTTCTACCCAAAATGCACAATTTGGCCTAAAACACTAAAATGTATTAAATGATGTGAAAGTGACATATTCAAGTGCCAATTTCAGCCAGGGTATCACTAAATGGGACAATGCAATTTATGGGCCATCTAACTTTGATAAGTTCATTTTGAGTTAAAATGCCAAATTTTCACCCACGTGCTCTGGACTACTCCTTCTTATCAAATGTTTTGCACAAGACTCGTGCCTTTGTTATTTGTTTTTGGAAACATCCTAAATGAGAATACACATCTAACACATCTAACAGTGACTTCCAATTATAATTCAATCAAATTTAAGACTAATAACAAGGCATTCTGATCAATTTGAGTAATTTGTGCATAAAGTGCTTAATCATGTTTAAGAGCTAATTAACCCAAATCAAGGCCTAATCAAGAATTCCATGGAAACTTGTTGAATACTTATTTTTGGAAATGAATATTGAATATCTGCATCATCAAGTGACCTAATTTCTTAGGAAAACATCCTTGGGCCATAAATTCCACAAATATCAAGATTCATGCCTCCCATGCCTCATCAATGCCTTCCATGATCCCCTCCATGCCTCTTAATTGCCCCTTCTTCCAATGTCATGATGAAGATAATTACAAATTTAATTTTAAAAATTGAATTAATCCTCAACCACAAATCTCAATCTTGAGATGGATGGTTGAGGTTGATTCTGATCAAATCCAAAAATCTATAAATAGGAGGCCTCACAACATCATTTCTAAGCGTAATTTATGTAAAATTATAATGCAGGATTGTTTTCAAAAGCTTCATGCAACTAGTTTTACCATGCCAAATTGATTCCAAGCCAAGCCAAACCATAAGCCAAAGGTGCCAAGGAGAGATGGAGGTAGCCAAGCTTCCATTGCTAAGGACTTCATGAGCATAAGCCGAGCAAGCCACTAATACAGAGGCATTTGGAGCATCCAAGGAAGGTGAATGAACTCTTGTATTTGATCCCTTGCTTTTTAGTTGTGCTTATCATTTGCTTTTGTTAACTAAGCTCTCCCTAGTGTCTAGGCCTAGAGATGTTATGATATTAGTGTGTTTATTTTGTTTTGTTTTTATTTTAGAACTAACACCATACTAACTATCCTCTCTTGAGTCAAATTCCTAGAGCACATAATGGCACACTTGGTGGGACCAGACACATCTCACCCCTGAAGGAGATCCTTTTTCAACTCTAAAATATTTATTTGAGCTCTTAAAACTCTTGCAAATTGATTTTCTAACTTTATTTTTCCATTTTTGGTTGCCTTAGTTTTTACACAGTAACCAACATCAACAAAAATATCAACATTATTTACCTGCTTAATTGACATCGATCAACAAAATTGACATCAATTAGATTTCAATTGGCCAGAGTAACCGATGTCAGTGGTAATATCCAACATCAGTCACTGTGTTTTTCTAAAAAACCCAGACTTGAGAGCTACTTTTCCAAAGTTTATTATTTCAAACTCAAAAGGGATTCAAAGCTAAGACATATGCTAACAATTTTTCTAAAGGACCAAGCTTTATATTTTCTTAAAACATGTTTAAATGACATTTGCATGCTTAAAAATCAATTAGAATCCTTGTTTTGGTGTTTAACAAAGAACTTAGATGATTTGGTGAATGTTTTCAAAGTTTAAAACTAAGACCAAGGGGTCAAATGAACACCACCAAACTTTTCATTTTGGGTTTAAAATTAAACATACTTGTCAATTCTTGTTTACAATAGTTGTTTAATCAAATTTTTGTTTGGCAAAAAGAGAGATGTTGTGTGTATGCTCTTCCATTTGTCCCCTCTAGGGAACCCTTATAATCAAAAGCACCATTCCTATTGCAAATAGCTTAGTCCAAAACATATAAAGAAAGTCATCTAAATCACTCCTCAAAAAATCATCAAAGTTTGGGTGACCTTGAAAATGACCCTAAATTCTTTCTATTTCATGTTTTCTTTATTTTTATGCATCTTGGCTTGTGAGGGGGATGTCATTACCTCCCACAAATTATTTAGGGAAGCTTTGACTTGGGGTTTTATCTCCCAACATTGACTTCACTTACTCTTTCTGAGTTTCACATGGACATATCTACATTTGGACATTGCACTACTCTAAGCGAATAGCAGGATGTAGTGGTTGTAAAAAGGACTAGACCTTTTTATAACTAGCCAATGCCATGGTAACCTAATTTATATGCTTTTCTTTTACATTATTTGGTGTGAAAGTCATTGTGAAAATTGATTCCCCTAGAATGATCAAAACCTTACTATTTTTAGTCAACCCCACATTGACATACCCTTGCTAGGATTTGGACGATTATACTTAGTGTATTTTGGTCATTTTTTCTTGGTGTGTTTTGAGACTAAAAAATTGTTTACTTGTTCATAAAGCCATGTCAAAACTAATTTGTCTATACATCACTCTTTTGTCTAAAGAGGCATTATGATGGATACTTTACACCACACTTATGCCTTGAAATTTTTTCTAAACTTGTTTGTGTGTGTGTCATTTGAGTTGCAGAGGGTAGCATTATGCTACCCAAATCATGTCAAACCATTTTGCCTTTGAGTCTTTGAAACATAGTATTGACCACATCATTCAAGCATGTTTGCACTATTAGGCCACTTAATTTGTTTCAAGACAAGTTTACCTTGCACCAAAAATCATTATTTCAAACCATGTCCTGTATACCATTTAGACCTTTGTATTGTGCCATCATGCTGTCCAATCTTGTCTAGTTTATTTGGTCAAATCCTAGTTTTCAACATTGAGTTTTCTTATTATCCTTGTCAATTTTGGATTCAAACATTGATTGATTTATGTTCAAGCTTCACTTTGTGGGGCTAATACACATATATTTCTCTTTTGGGTTGCATAACTTCGGTTAATCGATTATCCAAAATTTGAAAACTATTGATGGTTTGTTTGTTTAGCACCTATCCTCATCATTATTCGTGCCTTTATTTGGAAAAACATAGTCTTTATTCAAAGAACCTTTTGTCTTCTACCTTATGCCAACTAATCATCTTTATGTTTGATTATGTATGTTGGGTCTATGTCAAATTTGTTTCCAAACTTGTTAGATTAAATCAAATCACATTAGCCTTTGTTTCAAGTCTACCTTTTGACATCATTTGGCCAAAAGTCCTAGCACATGCATGTTTATTTGATCCTAGATTTTGACTCCATGTTTGAACAAAAGACCTAGCAACTCAATGTTTCCATTTTCTAGTTTAGACCTTGTTTGGAAAACTTTAACCTAGACCTTTGGTATGATGGTTTTTATTTAGACACTTGACCTTTTGTGCATATGACATTTGACATTAGACATTTGATGTTAGACTATTTTATTCCAAGTCTTAGAAAAAACCATTTTAGAGATACAACTCCACTTTTAAACCATATTATAGATACAACTCCACCCCTTCGACCAAGTTAGATAAAGTTTAAACCATTTTTCCTTTGGACATAGTTTTTTAGAGTTTGTAAAAATCTAAGTCTTTTTGTTTTTAGAGCTTTCATCATTTACATGAATATGTCTTGCTACACTTATGATGGAGTCACTTACAATTTAACTTATGATAGAATGGCTACACAAAATGACTTTTATGGCTTTTGTCAAGACCCCAATGATGCTAATATGGTTTGTGAGACTGATTTCTATCTGCCTCATATTAATCATTCATGGGAACAAAGTCATGAAGCAACTTACAATATAACTTGAGACCTTAATTGGTATGAAGATTCTTGTGAAGAGGAATTTGAAGAACCAACTATAGATTATGTTATTTGGGACACAGATCCATACCCTCTTTGTAATAATCAGTACATGGAACACAGTCAAGAACCAACTTATGAGCCAACTCACAACTGAGATGATATGGTTTATGAGGAAGACTTGGATGCTTTGGCTTATGCGAGTAATCAAGCTCCACCACATTATACCATTTCTATTCCAGGACCATAGTATCACACCATTCCCATACCAAGACGTCATCCTTTAGTTTGTGTAAGAAATCAAGCTCCATAACACCCCTTCATCATTCTAAGACCTAGTCCTTTGGCTTTGTGAGTAATCAAGCCCCACAATGCCCTATCATTACTATCTTAGAAATTTTTCCTTTGGCTCATACAAGCAATCACACTCCCCAAGGCCCTACTATTATCCAACCACAAGTCATTCCTAATCTAGTACCAATCCCATCCAAACCTCAACCCATCCAATCTTTTGAAGACCAAGCTGTGTTCAGAACTAGTATTTTCTAACTCATTGGAAACCAAGGCCACGAGAACCAACCAATCCAAGATGTTTCTATTGAATCAAACACTTGTGATAAGTTAACCTATGATAAATTACCTATTGATCCTATACTAATTATCGAGGAGTCTCACTCTGATAAGACAGTCTTTGTCGAGTCAATTCTTAATGATAATAACCACCTTTTGGAAAATCATTACCTTGACCATGTGCCTATTTTTAAAGAGCCTCCTATTGATAAACCAGTCTTTGAGGAGCTTTATCTTGACCTTTTTCCCATCCTAGAGGAGTCCTACTTTGATAAATTAGTTTTTGTGGAGCCCATTGTGCCATCACAGGATATTACTTATCCAATACCAAGCATTCAACAAGACATCATTGTAACAGAGTACCCATTAGATGAAGAATCAGAGTTAGAGTCAGGTTCTATTCCTAAACCAACATCAAATTTAGCATCAGAATCACAATCAACATTAGTCTCAATATTAGATTCAGAGTCCCTTGAGTTAGAATTATATTTAGAAGAAGAATATGTTCGTAATTATTACAACATTAGTTACACATGCCTTGTAAATAAATTTGAATACATTTGTGATCTTTCTACAATTTTTGAGGGTGAGTACTTCAGCTTTGACATAAGCTATCCTAGTATCTTCTATGAGGATTGTGAAGCCTCTCCCCATTTCATTACCATTCTATAGGCCATTACCATTAACCAAAATAGCCATATTATTGACATTCCATCTCCCATAAGTGTCGATTGGGACCGACAGAATCACACTTTGTTGAACTACATCCATGGTGACATAGTAGTTAAAGAAGAGAAAGGAGACTAAGACCACACTTATGTGGTAGAAGATCACCTTTTCAAAGGTGTTAGGGGACAATTCAAGTCAGAACTCAACATCTTCTAGTGAAACTTTTTCATAAGCACTAGAAGACAATCAAAGTCAAAAGTCAACATTCCTTAGTGAAACCTTCTCAAAGGTGCTACAAGACAATCAAGACAACTTCATTGCTATTTGAGGCACCAATAGCTGAGCAAAAAAGTTATTCACTACTTGATGAAGACAAAATCAAAGTACAAATCAAAATAGCTTCCAATATACAACCTAGTTAGATGGTAGCTAATCTCAAGATCAAACAATAGAAAAATTTGGTGGTTCTATCTAGAGAAAAAGTCTTCAGCTTTGCCATAACCAAAATTATGTCGAATCCAACATCAACAACATTACGTGTGACTAAAAGTCTTGATCTTCATTTATTTCCACACCATTCCACATTCCATTATCATTTACCACTCGATTTCATAGTCAAACCCACCATCCATTATTTATCCCTATTTACCATCCATGGTCACACTTTCCTTTGTAGAGGCTATAAAGAAACCTTGTCTCGACACTTGAAGGAATCAGAATCAATGACTAATGAAGATCACAAAAGCATTCTCAGCAACCAAATTTGTAGGCCATTATTGATAGAGTAGTTATTCCAATGAGGTATGGGCTAACAATTAACATGATCAAGTATTCTATTTGTATCATTTGTTGATTAGGATGTGCATCTCCCCATCATCAGGAACAACAGAATCAAAAACCATAGCCAAGACAAAAACATGTACCATGCCATCACCATCGTTACATATCTATTTTCCATTATTGAAGTACCCATCCATTTACCCCATTATTTGGGGGAAATCCTCTTACCATTTTATCCAATCTATCAAAAACCATCATTATCCTTAGCAAGACCATACCATCCTATCATTCCATTCCTATCTAGATCAAATCTTGTTTTTAGTCATCCTACCCAATCTTGTTTTGATTTTGGTTCATTTGGTTCTTCCTACACCTTTTCATGGGGGGATTCTAATCAATTTTCAACAATCAATCCAATCCATGTTTCAATGATAGTTTATGATAATAGTGTGACAGTTGATCTGGCAAGATATCTTTCATCTTATTAAGCTTGCTTATGTGAGCCTAATTATAACCACCTATGGGAAAATTAGTGTTTCACTAGTCTTGCTACTAGTTATAACCACCGATGGGAAAATTAATATAATTGATCTATGTCATTGTCTCCTAGTTATAACCACCTATAGGCAAACTAGGGGCAACACTTGTTTACCATGTATTACTACATCACCTTACCATTACTCTTTTCATTTGACTGGCCATTTTCTAGATTTGAGAACTTTTTGGGACCTAGTTGGTTTTTCTTCACCTTTTGTGTGGATGGAATTACTATGACTTGAGGTCATTTTAAGACTATATGGGTCATGCTCAACTCATGTTGAGGTCACCTTAGTCCCCCTTTCCATATGCTCTCACCATTTTGTGAGAAACCTAAGCCAAATGCTCTCATCATTTTGTGAGTAGGTATCTTGTCATTCTCTAAAGAGTTAAGATACCCTAAAAATTCTAAAACTATTCAACTATTTAAAAAATCTAAAAATATTTATCCTGTCTAAGCCTAGTCAATTATCCTCGATCCACCTTACTGGGGCACAATCATTGTTAGGATGATTTATTTTTCTTTTGTTTTCAAGATTTCTATTTGTTTATTTATTTCAAGTTATTTATTTATTTGTTTGTTTGTTTGTTTATTTATTTTCTTGCTTGTTTGTTTGCTTTCAACACTATTGCCTTGACTCAATCTATATGTGTTCATTGGGTGATTCCTTACACACATTATTCTTGAGTCTATCTATATTCATACGTCAATATTGTCATCATGGTTTCTATCATTGGTGCATTATTTTCAAGTGTTTATTAGATATCAGGAGTTAGTCCTCATGCATATTTTGGGATAGTGTTTATAGTGTTCTATCATGAAGCCTACCATCACATGTTATAATAAAAATAAGCTTTATGAAGGTCTACAATCAATAGAGCTGTAGAAGTTTCTCATTGGCACCTTGAAAAATCCTTCCATCCCACCCTTGGTCAATATAACTCATTTGACCATTATAGTTGTATCATTGTTAATCAAGATGAGCATCTTCTCATTGGTAGGTACAACTAAATCATTCGAACTGATTAATCATATTCTTCTATTCATCTCTTTCATCATTTTATGCCCGTTCATCTTTAATAAGTATTATAGGTTATATCCTTGAGTTATGCTTCCTAATCAAACCTAACTGGGGCACCATCATCTTTAGCTAATCCAAGTCCACTTAATGATTATAACCGCCTATGGGCAAATCATTATTTTGACTTTTATTGTTGATTATAACCAACTTTGGGCAAATTAGTGATCTTTTTAAATCAATGCATGCAAGAATTTTCTCATTTGGATTAATCTCAACCATGGGTTATTTCTACCTTTCTTCTTGTTTCTTTTCAAGGGACCACCCATCAACAAATGTGACAGCCCCTCCTTTGAGGAGGCATCATCATAGGCTTCCCAAAACCATTTGGAGCTTTATTCTTCAACCATATTTTTGGCATATAGGCCATTTCTCATTATTTGAGAAGACATTGCTTTGCCTATGGTTTGCAACATCTTCCCAAATAGGGGCAAACTGTAGACACCTAAAATTGGCCACTGATAATCTCCAACCAAGATTTTGACCAATTTCTACCCAAAATGCACAATTTGGCCTAAAAACACTAATATGCATTAAATGATGTGAAACTGACATATTCAAGTGCCAATTTTGGCTAGGGTATCACTAAATGGGGAAATGTAATTTATGGGCCAGCTAACTTTGATCAGTTCATTTTGAGTCAAAATGCCAATTTGGCACCCAAGTGCTCTGGACTGCTCTTTCCTATCAAATCTTTTGCACAAGACTCATGCCTTTGTTATTTATTTTTTGAAACATCCTAAATGGGAATATGCATCCAATGCAACTAATAGTTACTTTCAATTCCAATCTAGTCAAATTTAGGACCAATAACAAGGCATTCTGATCAATTTGAGTAATTTGTACATAAGTGCCTAATCATGTTTAAGATCTAATTAACCCAAATCAAGGCCTAATCAAGAATTCCTTTGAAACATATTGAATAATTATTTTTAGAAATGAATATTGAATATCTACATCATCAAGTGACCTCATTTCTTAGGAAGACATCTATAGGCCATAAATGCCATAAATATCAGGATTCATGCCTCTCATGCCTCATCAATGCCTTCCATGATGCCCTCCATACCTCTTAATTTCCCATTATTCCAATGTCATGATGAGGATTATTATGAATGTAATTATAAAAATTAAATTAATCCTCTATCACACATCTCAATCTTGAGATGGATGATTGAGGTTGATTCTGATCAAATCTAAAAATCTATAAATAAGAGGCTTCACAACATCATTTCTAAGCTTAATTTTTGCAAAGTTATAATGCATGATTAGTTCCAAAAGCTTCATGCAACTAGTGTTACCATGCCAAATTGATTCTAAGACAAGCCAAGCCATAAGCCAAAGGTGCCAAGGAGAGATGGAGGTAGCCAATCTTCCATTGCTAAGGACTTCATGAGCACAAGCCAAATAAGCCACTACTACAAAGACATTTAAAGCATCCAAGGAAGGTGAAGGAACTCTTGTATTTAATCCCTTGATTTTTGGTTGTGCTTTTCATTTGATTTTGTTAACTAATCTCTCCCTCGTGTTTAGGCCTAGAGATGTTATGCTATTAGTGTGTTTATTTCATTTTGTTTTCATTTTAGAACTAACACCATACTAACCATCCTCTCTTGAGTCAAATTCTTAGAGCACATTGGCAAGGTCGACCATGTCAATTTATCCAAAGTGTTTGTCAATTTTTCTAAAGGGATAGAAGGAAAGTGCCAAAGTTCATTTAATTTTGCTGAAGGGTTCTTTCCTTTCCAAGGGGTTATTTTTGTTGGTAGAGGACCATTGGCTAAAGTCCAAAGGGCATTAACAAAATTTTGAAGGGCTTTTTCATTTTCCTGAATTTCCTTTCCAACTTTTCCAAAGGGTATATGCCTTTTGATAAAGTATTGCTTAAATATTTTTGAAGGGACCATTTCATAATCCCGAAGGGAATTTTCAAGGAAAAGGGTCTATTACAAAATTCAAAAGCCCGAAGGGTAGTGACAAAAGCTCAAGGACCTAATTCCTTCAGATTTTTTATCTAAAGGAATTGTTTGAGAGGAAGAGCCCAACATAGAATTCATTTAGACTTTTTGTCCAAATGAAATGGGTAGAAAGGCTCATAGAGGAAATTCCAAATATTTGGATCCCTACAGAGAAATTTTCTACAGGGAAGAGATAAAGACAAAAACCTAAAGGGTCACTTTCCCTTTAGTAAAGTTCATTTGCAAGAATCCCAAAGCATATGTACCCTTTGGGAAGGTTCATTTAAAAAATATCAAAGGGTATCTACCCTTTAGGAAATTTAAAAAGAGAAAATATAAAAGGTTCCATTCTTTGAAAAAGGACATTTCAAAAAAAACCTAAAGGGCAATTTCAAAAATCTAAAGGGCAGGTGGACCATACAGTTTTTCCAAATGGATCTTTTCCTTATCAAAGGACCAGTTACAACAGTTTCAAAGGGCTTGTTAAAAATCCTGAAGGAAAATTTCAAAAGTCCAAAGGGTAATTTAGGAAGTCCAAAATAAAAGCTTGAGAGACAATTCCTATGGACAATTTGTTTATGGGAAAATGACAAAAGAAAAGCTGAAGACCTAATTCCTTCAAACTTTTTGTCTGAAGGAACAAACAAGGAGATGGGTCTGAAAGAATTATTTTAGATAAATTATTTTAAAGAATTCCTTTATAAGGTTTATCAAGGGAAAATATGTGAGCAATAAGCCCAAAGGGAAGGAACAAAAGCAAGGTTTGAAAGACAAGCCAAAGGAAAATGTCCACAGGAAAACACACAAAGAGAAACGTCTGAGAGAAATATTTGATCAAGGAAATAGATAGGGAAAATTTCTATGAAGACAAAAAAAAATAGGAAATAAAAAAAAATGAATAACCAAAAACAAAATTCAAGATATTTCAATAACTAATAAATAGATTAACACATTTTATAGCATGTAAAGTGGTCCAAACAGGAATAGACACGTCCAAGATGTGTAACCGTTTCAAGTATGACACCTTCAGTTCTAAAAATAGAGACTCATTTGCATGAAGGACTCAAGGAAATTAATATTGGAGAGATTAATGTAAATTTCATGCATGCACTCTTGTTAATCTGAGCCTTTCAAACATTCTAGCAGTTCAAGCAGAGTTATAATTTTGGATGTGGAGTTGACTGTTCTTAATTTATAGAGTTGACTAGTTATCAAGTGTTATATTTAATCATTGATTTCATGCAAAGTAAAGCCTTTAAAACATTCCAACTCATATTTAAATCAGTTCAATCTTAAGTCAAGACATCCAAAGTTGGCATAGATTTCATGCATGAAAAAGAATAACCCAAGCTTGAGCCCACCATCCATTTTTCAACGCTAAAGGGTTTTTCATGCAAGATAAAATATAAGAAGATATTTTTAGAAGGCTTTGTTATCTTTAAATAATATAAATTAGACTTGGTTAATGTAATATTTGACCTCCTTTTTTATTTTCAGCACCAACCTCTTGGCTATTTTTTTTTTTAAAAAATAAGCTGGCTTTTCAGCCTTAAATTGTATCTCTCTTTTGGCAAGATAAAATTATGCCAAATATTGAGTTTGTAACCTTTTTTCAGATTAATAGAAGGAGTTATTTTTTATTTTTCTATAATTCTAGTAAATTGTATTCATGTTAGTGATTTGCATAAGTAATAGAATTTATCTTCCTTGTCAAGTCTTGATTTTTACCTAGCAGCATAGTTGATCAGTTTATGCAGGTCATGTTCTATGTTTGATGTCTCTTGGTTTAGTTTATAGTGGATATAAGTGGCTGGTTAGTGCCTTAAATTAGGCTTATTCTTTCATTTTCCTCAAGCTTGGATCACTAGATAAAGCCTTTTCATGAAATACTTATGCATATTGGTCAATTGGAGTCGAAAGTTTAGCCATTTTCTTGTCTAAATAAGTGTTATGAGGAGCTCAAATTGAGTGGATCAATAAAAAATATAGGTGTATCACCATCATTAAATAGGATTTTTTTTCAAGTTTCTCTCTCTTTTCCTAGCAATTTATAGTGCAGAGCAAAGATCCTAATTGATACACCAAAAGGAGCTAACCCTTAGAATCTAGAGATTCAATCTACTGATTAGCTCACCCATAGCCTAGGATTATTTCCATGTTTTAGCAGATTGTGAAGGCCTAAAACTACCTTCACAAGGGTACAAGTCTGATTGACAATAGCTACACCATTTCAATTGGTTTTTGGCATAGATGCCATTCTACCCATGGAGTTTCTAGTGCCTTCATTGTGCATCACATGTATTGGTTGATTGGATGACAAGGCATATTTGAGTATATACTTGGAAGACTCGGAGAGCTTGGATGAGACACATGCCCAAGCAATATGGAGCTAGTAAATAGAAAAGGCACACCAAAAACTCTGGCATGATAGGTACATTAAGCACAAAATTTTCACCAAAGGTGCATTAGTCTTACTATATGACTCAAATTACCTCAAACACACACGTAAATTATAGATTAGGTGGATAAGACCATATATCATCCATAGTATATTGGAAATTGATGCATATAAGCTGTATACATTGATGGGTTAAATTCTCCCTAGGCATTTCAATGACAGTAAATTGAAGCCCTATAATCAATAAGATGACATTTTCACCATTAGAAACTGACTTCTTGATCATAAGTTGGTTGCTTTGTGATGATCATAATAAAATTTGGCACAAGCCAAATCTTTCCTTATGTCTATTTTATGTTAGGTGAATAAGCATGGCACTTTCAAGCCCAAAAGATAACTATTATGATACTTACATGCATAAATCCAGTTGGGTGAGTTGAGCACAGATGCTCTTTAAGCATATGAGGCTAGATACATAAGTTTCTAGGCATGTGAAGTTACCATATTTATAAATCTATGAGTACAAGTTGACAAAGGGAGGTGCACAAGATGCTAGTGTACAATAAATCAAGAGGAGAAACTGAAGTAATGGAGGACCAATACAAGGATTTGTATAGGATAGGGAAGGCCAAAACAAGATATGGAATTATAGAGAAATTGACCAAGATAGAGAGGTATACTTGTAAGCAATCACAATACTAAGAAGAGATGGAACTAAGGAGGCTAAATCATGTGCAAGTGAAGCACTACACCTAGGTTGCCATAAGAAGGGTAAAGGTCATGCCAAGGTGAATAAAGTAGAAGAGAAAGATCATTGATATAGTTGACACCCACCCAATATTCAATAGGAAGTGACCATTTAAATCACTTGTCACTTCACCGAATAAATCATTAGAAAAATTTGATGTTGTGATGATGGAAGCACCAAGATTTGGAATAAATGAGAATGTGGTGACAAATTTTCATGAATTTTGTAGGTTTAGTAGATTTTAAGAATTTCACACACTGCCATGCCATTGATCACCATACATTAATGAGGTAGTTGAAACTAAGGTATAAAGGGGTGAACAACAAACTTTGAAAGGTTAAAAACCTTGTGCAAATCTAAACCAAAAACATAGAGCTGAACATAGATGAAGCCATAAAAAACTAGAAAATGCTACCACAGTGAAAACCAGAGCATTTATAACCCCTAAGAGAGAATTATTGAACTAAGATAGAGATTGTGTTCCACTTATAATTAGAAAGGATACAAGTGAAGAATACTTGAGAGAAAATAGGGTAGTAAAAATTATGCAGAATGTTGAGGTTGCCATTAACAATATACAAAGCTCAAGATCCAAAGACACAATCATAGATCCCATGACTATGAATAAGTGACAAACATGATTAAGGGATTTAGAAAGATAAACCAATCATGTTTTAACAATATCCAATTTATAATGGGTAAGAAGAGGTTAAATACGGGTCTATCATAGATGCAAAATAGTGTTAAGAAGGCACAAACGGTAAAATAAGCATTCATTATAAAAAAAGGTGAAACTAGTAAAAGGTGTTAGTGTTACAGTGGTAGACCTAGAAGTAAGCAAAAATATTGCTTATAGAGAGATGCAATTCCCCCCATAGGTCTTGGTGGAGGAGAAATGTGTATCCTTTACACATATGTGCAAATTTAAGGATTACAATCACTACATAGGGTGTAATGCACAAGAAATCAATGAGGACTGGATGGTTGACATAGGAAAGAAGATGAGGGTGTTGCCCTCTTTGACCTCTCCATTTAAGACAAATTTGTGATCACCAATGTAACCCAATTATTTGAGCTTCTAGCGTTTGGAAAGCCATAGGGATTTATGCAATTCCTCCTCTCATGCATTCATGGTGACCATTTCTATTTTGTAGGATGGTGCATGCAAATCTTGACATGCCTCATCAGTAGGATCATGGGGCTTCCAAAATTAGGGGTAGACATATGCTAGATGATGGAAGATGATGTGGAGGTTGAGAGGGTCATGAATCTCTTAGGCTACTATAAGTCAAGGTTCATGTTCCCTATAAAAGATATATAGGACCCCAATACGAGGGCTATAACACACCTTTTTATCTCCAAGTTGTGCCTTAGGGGTTGATGGTTTGACATTAACAAGACCTACTTGTGTATTTCCCATCATAGGTGTAAGGGGTGAAATTAAACATCTCTCAATTAATTTCTAAAGAGATTGTTAAGAATGCATTATAGTGACACAAAGTGCATGAGACCTTCAGGTGGGGTTATATGTCAATCCTAATTGTGATGGAGGAGATAGGTGTATCAAATGATGATGATGATAAAATATGGGTGTTACCACCCCATAATGACTCCCATGCAATGAAGTACCAAGACTTCATCTACCCACACAACTTCTCACTAAAGTAAAAGACAAGAGTGTAAGGGTGGTGTGACCAATACATCGAGGCCTTTGGGATCGGATGGTGCATCCCTCAGGATATACCCAACACTTGGTAAGAACTATGACCTTTACAATAATATAACATTTATATGTAGTGCACCTAGTGTTCACATATGGGAACTTGTCCAGATGGATTAAGTTGCCTTATACATTTTTTTCTAAGTATTTCATGGTGGCACTAAAGAGGATTCCCAATGTGTAATAGCTGGAGATCCTGGTAAAGATCATGGATCAAGACAGGAGCAGGTTGAGGTGTCAGTTTGTGCATCTCAGAGCCAAGGATATCAAGGATGAGGAGGATGACTCTGACATGATAAAATTCTATCCTCTCTATAGGGAGATAATAAATGGATGCATCTTTAACCTCTATTATGAAATGAAGTCGTACAAGAAGGGCATCAACCCTGAAAAAGGTGATGATTTCCCCTTCCTAGTCAATAAAGCAGGGAAGGTTGCACCAAAGACATAAGAGAAGACCCTCTAGAAGAAGTAGGGGATAAACTTGAAGAGACCATGGAGCACATTAAGTTGAATATTTCCTTGAAAGAATAAACTACACCTCTAGCTCCCAATAAGTGTGTGACCTTTGTGTTAGAGACTGCTTCCTCCAACAAGAAGCACAAAAAGAAGAAGATAAAGGGATCAATTATATTCCCTACAATAAATCTTGTATAAAAGGAGAAAGAGGTGACCCTTGCACCCAAATTAGATAAAACTAAAGAGGAGAGAGTAGGTACATACATCCTATAGATAGAAGAGGAGGAAGAAGAGCCAAGCACCAATGATGTATAGGAGGCACTCCAAATTAGCACAACCATTGTGCTTGAAGAAGCAAAGGATTTGATGACCTCCTCATCTAATGAAGAACCCTCCACACCACCTATAAAAATTGAAGAGGATACGAGGTGTGGAATAAAATGGGCCTAAGTGAGGAAGACATTGAGAAGGCATTGGTTCTTAAAGAGAAGCATAGACTTGCCTAGGAAAAAGAAATGGTGAAGGTAGAGAAAAAGGTAAATAAGGTTCCCACCAGTGTAGGATCAATAATTTAAATGGTCCATTAAGATCCTAGTGCCCCCACTAGGAAGGTAGATTAAGATGCACAAGAGGTGCACCCAAGTAGTGAAGGGGTGCCTAAAGAAAAAGAAGGCAATATTGGTGCCTTAAAACAACAAATAGAGACAACTAAGGAACCCCAACAGTAATAAAGTGATGTTGGAACTGAGGTAATTACCCTAGAGGTGAAAATTAAAAAGCCTTAGGAATAAGTAGATGATGGGAAAAATTTTGAGGAAAAAACCCCTAAGGAACAAGCAGGTAAATCCCTGAGGAAAGTGTCAAAGAAAGTGGTGGCACCAGTGAAGAGGAGGAAGAAAAAATAGAAATGCTCATTTTCAATAAGGATGACCAAGAAATGAACATAATTAAGAAGGTGTAAAATTGATGGTAGGATGAATACTTTTACATGTATGACATCATGCCCTCCGAGCCCTCACAACTAGGATGCACAAACAACTTGTATTTACATTTGATCACTACATGGATGAGCCTCACTTTGAGGTGCCTAGGATGACCATTTCAAGCCTAGAAGAGACTAAAGAAGGGAAAAAATTCCTCATTATAAACCCTCACACCATGAACCCATTTTGATATGTGAATGTGCTCATCAGGATGGCCACTGAGGTTGTGCACTGAAACATTATCAATGACTGCAGGGTAAAAAAATGGAAATAGCTCCATAAAGAAACCAAAGAGGAAGCCTAGGCCACTAATTTCAAGATAAAGTATCTCTATGATCACATAAAGACAATTAAAACATCCCTTCTAGTCAGTGTCGATAATTTAAACCTCTTTGAGGTTGATAAAATCTATGTGCTAGTAGAGCAAATGCTCCCAAAGTTAAAACTAGAGCTGATGCAAGAAGAATAAGAAGAAGATCCATACACTATGATATATAAGGAGCTTGATGGTAAGATATAAGAGGTATAATATATATTTTAAAAGTTACAATAGGGATCAAATGTATTTTATGCCATTTTTTGAGCTTATCCAACCAAGCCTCAGTTATATATGCAAGCTTTAAGCAAGCAAAGGAGAAGGAGAAGCTGAAGGCATAGGTGTATTCGGTGAGTAAGTTGGAGCAAACATAGATCATGGGTAATTTCACTATGCCAAGTACCCAAATCAATGACCAAGATTAGAACTTATAATCACTCTTTAGTGCTATACAAACTAAGGCCTGTAAGTAAGGATCAATCATAGACAGGAGTGTGGAAAAGGCAAAGGCAAACATAATAGCCTTCTGAAAGGAGTTAGAAAAGACTGATGTGATTGCACTTATTGATACCTATACCAAAATAGATAGTGTATCTAAATAAGTAAATCTTTCCATTAAGGGCTTTGAAGACTTCAACATTGAGCTTAATGAAAGTACACCCTAGTTTTGTATACTAAAGACTTTAACAGCCTAGTTCAAGGATGGACTAGAAATTTTGTATAGGTTAATGTTAGGCCCATTATTTTGGTAAGTAAAGAATTCATGCCAACATAACATCCACATCATCATGAGGAAATAATTTGGAATAATTATTGACATTTTGGTATTTTGGTGCTAGTTAGAGGCTTCAGCGCATACCTTGCACCAATTGGCAGGTGACTAACTAGTTCTCAAATCTTCAAGGCATCTTCCAGGATTGGAAATATGTGGTGAATGTAGTGAAAATATCATAAGGTGATGGATATGGTGGGAATTATCACCAATTCTCCATCTTGTCACTTGACATGTGCATTCTACCCTGGTGGAGATGCACCTAAAGAGATATAAAAAGAGCTCAAACTAGTTGATGCAGAGAGAGGTGAAGATGTTGTAGCAAAGCTTTGGAAACTTGTAAATACTCTATACACATTTCTATGGTATCCATTAATTTTAGGATTAGCATGGATTCCTTGAAGGATCCATTTTTAAGAACCCAAGATCACATGTGAGCCTCTAGATTGTTAAATAGTTTGAGGTAGGCATTTACTTTGTTCTAAATGCCATGAACTATATACTCTATATTTTAACTTTGATTAATGACAAAGAATGGTTGTATTAAAACATACTTTTATCTGGTCTATTCATCTTCTGAACTAATATTAAAATGTGAAATGAGTGTAGTGATTATAATTTCATTTTGTTTATGTTCAGTAATGTTTATGCATGTTTCTGGTTTACATAATTAATGGAGTCCTTGCAACATTAAATAATGTCAATCGTAACTTGTATAAAGACTAACCATATAGATCCTACACTAGGTGTTCCTTTCATTTTTAAAATAATGAGCCTAGTATGAGCACTTAAAGTGAAAGCAACCCCTTGACCCTTCAAGCACTGATATGATGCTAGGCTTAGTTTAACAAAGGCTTGCGCCTATATGACTCTAGGGTTAGTCCACTAAAATGCTTGTGCGTATAGGCCACTAGGCTTGACCCATGAAGGGATTTCACCTATGAATCTACTTAAATCCTTATTTGATTGACCAAGTTCCATACTTGATATCTTATGCCATGTCAAAATTAGCCCAATGTGGGCCCTGGTTTCTATTCAGCTGCACTTTGGATGAGTGCATAAGGCTTGTGCCTTATGTGAATTGATGCTGATGTAGTTGAGTGTAAAATGTTTAGTGCAAAGGGAATATCCCATATTTGTGTCTAGTTTTAATAAGCCCATAACCAACTAAGATAACTTTGTGATCCCTTTTATACAACATAATTCAATCAAAACAACCTCCTACTTGTCTTCTTTGAAACCACACTCTTACACTTGCATGCTTGTCCTTGCTATGATTGTATCTATTGCCTATTGTATTTCTTCTAATGGTTACATATTCTTTCCCATACTACTCTCAACCTGTTCAACCTCATTATTCTCCTCTTATTGCTATTCACCCTTTACCTGGTCAATCATTTCACTTCTCATAGCCAACTCTCTCAACATGCCAACCTTCTCAACAAATTTGTTTAGATACTCCATAGGATAAGTTTCCAAATAACCCTTCTAAATGTTCATTTGAGAACAACTCTCCTTTTTGGTCTGACTATAACAATTCCTTGTTGCTTTCATTCAACACCTTTGATTGTGTGTCAACTACTATACCTTATTATCCTATTATCTCAACAACTTGTGCTACATTAGCTACACCTTGGCTCATATTTTTAGCTATCACACTTTTTTCCTCCTTTTTGAAACTAACTTCTTTTGGTAAGTATTATTTTTCTCCAAAATCATCACACTACATTATGTCTCCTTCCATGCTTGATTGTATTTCAATGGGTTTAGTGTGTGCTTGAATCCATCCTTCTCTATGGTGTAACTGTTGGATCTCTCATCATGCATAAACTTCATATCATACTTCCATGGTCTACCAAGGATTATGTGACACACATCAATGGAAATTACATCACACAATATTCTATTCTTATATCCACCTATATGCAAGTCTATATAACACTATTCATTCACTAGGACCTGGTGACTATTTTGAATCCAAGATACTTTGTATGGACTTGGATGTTTGTTCCATTCTAATCATAATTTAGAAACCATAAAAAAAGACACAATATTATCTATACTACCATTGTCAATTATGACTTTGTAACACTTACCTTTGCTCTTGCACATGGTCTTGAATAATGTTTTCCTTTGTGGTGGTTCTCTTTCCTCATGGCTAGTCTTCAAAATAACTCTCCTCATTAGCAAGATATCCCTTGTTTTATGTTATTCCACATAATTTGGCAATGAGTCTACACTCTCATCTTCTTATTGAACCACTTGAATTCTACTCTCACTCCAAGAAATTCCACTTTAGATGTCTTTAGGACACTCATATGACCTATGCCCTACAAATTTGTTGCACGTAAAACACTTACCTATAAACCAATTGTTATTTTATCAATCTATCATATGATCTTCCACCTCTGTATCCATATCCACCTCTACTTGATGGATGCAAGCTTTTAGAACTACTGCCAACTTCTTTGCTTTGACCTTGCCATTGAATTCTATTACCTGGCTATCATCTTCCTTCTTATTAACCTATACCTCTATAGCTTCTACCACCTCTACTATGTTTAGTTGACTTTATCTTCTATAAAAATTATCCTATACTCTCAATGCAACTTGATAGGCCTCATCTACTATTCTTGGTGACAATATGCTTATCTCATCTTGAATGACAAACTTTAGGCCAATGATATATCTATGAATTTTCTCTACATCCTCCTTTATGCATGCTGATTATGTGGTTAGCTTGTAGAATTATTCTATGTAATATTTCACCATCATGTCTTTCTACCTCAATTTTTCCATCCTCCTAAACAATTGGGTCTGATAGTCCTTAGGCATGAATTTGCCTTTCATCTTGGCCACCATTCTATCCCATGACTTTATCTTCTTTTTTTCCCTTCTCCTTTCTTCTTATATGCCATCCCACCACAAGGATACATGAAAATTCAACCTTGTTATCAATTTATTCCCCTATTTATCTCATTCAACATTTCATAACTGAAGTATCCATGGTTGTGATATAATCAACCAACTCTTCCACATTAAGACTGCCCTCATATATGGGCACCTCCATCTTGGGTTTTGAAGTCACTCTAAGGATTGATATAATGAACCTCTCTTCCACTATAAATTCATATCCTTCCTCCACTTCTTTTTTATAATTAATATCATCCTTTCCCTCACTTACATCACCTCTATTCACCTCTCTTCTTTGAGCCAACTCCATGGCTTGTAACCTTGCTTGCAAGTTCCTCACTTTCATTACTAATTCATCCACTACCTACAACCTCATTTTAGATGCTACTAATACTCATCCTATACCTTCCATTTTTACTTATTTCCTTCCTAATATCTCCTAAGCTTAGATACCAAATGATGCATAAGATAAACAAACAAACTCACTCTTATTACTTAGTGTCACTATTCAACTCTTTGACAAAGGTTTCTCGAGGTTCCTTTGATCATTTATGACTCAAGCAACAATTTATGGTTTATTATTATTTATAACCTTATTTACACTCATTTTATTCCTTTTATACTCCACATCCCATTCACTATGTCTCTCTATACCTCTTTCACCATCTACATATCATATCTCACCTTAGCAGACAATCTTTATAGCCTTTTTTAGGCTTTTTCACCTTGTATAGATAGGTACAAGTGAGTTTGGAGAAAATAATACCATTTCTTAGTACCATCTATCAATTTACCTCTTTTCATTAATTTTAAAGACCAAATTATATTTTTAAGAAAATTTTCTATCTCCTTTTAGGTCCCTGTTTAGGCCTTCTTCACACCTTGATATGCACAATCCTCTAAAATGGTACATAACTATATTTAATCAACCCAAAAAATTAAAAATATCTTAAATGAATTAATACCTATCAAATTACCAAATTTGAAGATATTTTAGCAGTGGAAACATCTTATAAATGGATTTTGGTTCCAAAACCCTAGTTCAGGGTTGACAGGGTCCATGTGAACCCGAGAGAATACAAAATGCTATTGTTAACTCATAAACAAAATTAAATCCACTATGATTATTTATTATTGAATTAATAACATCTATAAAACTTTTAAAACTCTTATATTTCCACCTTGAAGCTTTTATTCAACATCAATCCCTAGTTCTTGGCCTGACTATGTATGCAAGCACAATTTACAGGGTCCAAGAGCACAATATTAAATGTTTAGAATTCCAAAAAGGGTTTTAAAAATATGTAAAATGTTTTATAGGTATTAATAAAACTATTTTAATCATATGTAACCAAAAATCACTACATTTTTTAACTTTGCTTTGAAATTCCATAATATTATGTGTGTCACTATATTCACTTGCATTGATGTCTACAGGGCTGTATTATCCTTCAAGGTAATAAGCATGAAAAATATTCATAGTAAACACACAAACAAATTAAATAATAATATAAAAAACTTACCAATACCATATAAACATTATAATTAAATCTTTAATTGGATCTTCCTTCATTAAGCATTCTAACATAGTCTTTCTCCATGGACATACTCAAGAAAATAGGGTAGCAGTCACTCTTTAAAAAACTTAAGAATATAAATTATTTATTTCTTGTGTTTTGAGCCCTCTCTTCCATTAATACATCATGACTAATGTAAAAAATCCAAAAACCTATGAACTTTATATCAAACTTAACCACTCTAACTAACTCTTGACCTTCTGACGGTCACTTGTAAGAAAGACTACACCTTGACACTAATATCAAGATTGATTATTCATACATGTATGACCTATGGACCATGATATAGAAACATTGTGTATTTATTAATGTTACCTAATAATTTGACAACCTGATTACTCCTGCAATGTTCTTAAAACTCCTAAACCATGCTTGCCAAATTCAAAAATTTGAATTATGAAAATTGGTGAGAAAGTGCCAATTTGAAATTCTAACCTACCCTAGCACTCCTAAACATTTTTAAAACATTATAAGGTGTGTTATAATAATATTAAAACCTCTAAAACATCTAATTTAACTCAAAACAACTAACCAAAACATAATTTACTCATATAAACTCAAAACATGTCATATTATAAAGGATGCTCCTGCATCAAATATTCTATTCACTTTCTTGAAAACATAGAAAAGATCATTTAAACATCTCTATTATACTTATAAAATATTTATAGATAATTTTCAATAGTCTCTGACCTTTTGGGACAAGGGCTCACTAAGTAGACATGGCCTCAATATAACCCTGTCCACTAGTGCAGCCTTGTCCCCCACACTCTAATTGTAACTTTCAAAATTCAAGACATTTCATGTTACCCCTCCCAAAATTTTAGAAAGGTTGATTAATGAAAATATTCATTTATATAAGCACATCAAGGTTTTTTTGAAATACATCAATAAATGACTGAACAATTCTATTGTACATTAAGGAAAGGGCACTAATTCTCCCAATTTTTAATCTAATAGTCATAAGCCAAGTGTGAATTATTTTATTACAGGTCAAGGGTAATCATTGTCAAGCATTCAAGTCAATATATGTAGTTGAATTCATAAATAATATATAAATATTCTGACACTTACTCTTGAAGGAAGAATTACATCGATCTGAGGCCCTTTTGGGTTATGTCTACAATAATCAGATTACATAGAGTTTTCTAAGGATAGCTTGGCTATTCCCCTTGCCTAATTTTCCCTTTTGTATTTGATATCTATTTTTTTTAGTGTGAAAGAACTAGGGTTTTTATTTTTTAGGTATTTCACATAAAAAATGGGACATAATCAATCAACAAGTCATCACAAATACTTATAGGTGATCAGAAAAGTCAATTGCACAATCAACCAGGATGCGTTCATAACCAACATAAAATACCACAGTGCAACCCTATTCTCCTAGTGTAGCTTTGTCCCAGTATAATTTGAAATTTTTATTTCAGATTTGACATATTTTAGGGGTTGTTATAGTTAGTTTTCATCAACAACTAGCTTGCATAGTCAACATTAATTTAATTTGAGCTAGGTTTGCATATCTACTTGTAAATTTACTATTTATAGTTCAATTTAAATTCTATAAATTAATGTATTATAAATTTAGGTTATGTATGTATTTTAACCTAAATTAGTTTCAATATTCTATTTATTTATTTATTTATAATATTTAATTATTAAATAAAAATAAAAATATTAAACAAAATCTAGTTGCACCATTGTATCTTACTTGAAAGTATATTTCAAAATTGGGGGGATCCAAACTCCACTATATGCCATAAATATTATTTTTTTGATAAATTTATCCAATAAATAATAAAAACTTCCATATAATGCTAAAATTGACGTTAAATTTAAGTTCAAAATTTATTTTTGATGGTCAAATGGATGTCAAATTTAAGGTTAAAACTACCCTTTGATGGTCAAATTGACATCACACTTAGGGTCAAAGCATCCTTTTGACGATCAAATAGACATAAAATTTAATGTATGCAATCAATTGTTCACATCTCAGAGACATTAGAGTCCACCACAAACCCTTGAATCCTATTGTAGGTTATGCCTATCAACATAACAAACACTTTAGTTGTAGAAGTAGATATAAACTAGTATACATATCTTAAATACATCTATCTCAAAAATATAAATAGATATCAATTTCAAGGTGCTTATCTTCAATTTTTCATATACCACATTGATTAATGATACCATTATCTTCTCTGCAAAATTCCTACTAAGTAGTAGCATATGGCCTCAATCTTTTATACCACTATGGGTTAAAACAAAAAAACTTTTCTAGGAAAACAATATCCAAACTCTAATGTATGTCCAAGATATTATAATTTTTTATCAAATTCTCTAAGAAATAGTTTATTATTCTTCATATAATAGTCAAATGGATATCATATTTAATGTCGATCATTAATTTTTAACATCTCATGGGTATTACAATCCACCATCATCCCTACCTGCCTTTGTAGGTTACGCCTATCAAAAAAATTAAGATTTTAACCTTTTATTTATCATTTATTGAAAGCTAATACATTTAAAATTATATTTATGTTGATAATTATATTTAAAATTATTTAAAAGAATAGTTAGACTTGCATTGCAAAATATAATTGTTTCATATGCAATTCAATGCTATATTTAATACTATGATACAACGCAATTCAAATACTCATATGCTACTACATGATTATATCTTTCACATATTTTATAGTTTTTTTTTGATATTAGTGACTTGTAGGTTATGTACCTCATATAAAAATAGGGGAATCACAATGGGATTGTCTTAAAAATTCAAGTCCTCATGAGCAATAAATTTTAAATTTATGATAATATACAATTTTAGAATTATAGCATGATTCAAATTATGTGGCATGTGATATGAATGTGAAATAATTCATATATTTGTTTAAATTTAAATTCACATATACTTGATGCATATGCATGGGTATGTACAAAATAGTTACAAATTATAAATCTACAACTACAAGTTCAATTAGAATTCAATATCAATTCAGTATAGTACATGGGGAATGATATTTATTCATGTTCATGTTAATAAATTACACATTTCAAATTTCTAAAGTTAAATGTTTTAAAGGTACAAAGTTTCAAATATAATCTAAATCCTTCTTTAACAATGTGATTCATCTCATTTTACAAGTGGGCCACTTTAGTCTAGTGACATTCAACGTCTATGATTCACTTTAGTGAGCCACATTTGGTAGTTCCACCCCGTCAATTATTTTATAGAGAACTCTGTACACATTTAAATGAGAGTTGGAGCACACAATATTTCCAACTTGAAATATTTCAATGGTTTTCAAATTGAGACTTGATCACCCTCAATTCACCATAGGTTCAACATTCCTCCAAATTCATCAACAAGGGGGCACACACTTCTCCACTTTAAAGTTATAGTGAAATTATATTGCACTCTCTTTCAGGTGTATACTTTATTTTATCTCTTTTTAAATTTCAAAATTTAAGTTTAAAATTTTGAATATTTAAATATAGATAATAAATACTTTTAGTGGCAATGTTTTAGGTTTTGCATTGAGGTATCTTACACAATTAAGCTTCACATCAAAGGACAATTTATACACAATTAGGTTCACATGTCCTTTAATATATTAATGTCACTTAATTTCATCACTATAATAAAGTTTATGTAAATATAGACACTCAAATTTAATCATTAAGTTATTGATAATGATTAACCTTGACATCCTTTCCTTAGTCTAATTTCAATTCTGTTAACTCAAAATCTATATGGGATACTTCAATATTCTACTAAATCTCTTGAAAACACAAAAAATATCATTTAGACATCCCTATTCTACTTATAAACTCATATTAGACAATTTTTAGTAGTCTTTAACCTCTTGGGATAAGGGTGCACTAGGTAGACAGGGCTGCACTATGGCCTTGTCCACTAGGTGCCCTTATCCCCCACAATCTAGCTATAAATTTTAAAATTCAAGACATTTCATATTACCCCTCCTAAAATTTAGGAAAGGCTGATTAATGAAAATATTCAAAATATTCCTCTATATAAGCACATCAAGGTCATTTCAAAATATATCTAGAAATCACATGGGAATTCTACTATACATTGAGTAAAGGATAATAATCTTCCTAATTTTTATTCTAAGAGTCATAGGCAAAGTTTGAATTTATTTTATTATAGGTTAAGGAAACTCATTGTCAAGCATTCAAGTCAATATATGTAGTTGTGTTCATATATAAAATATCAATATTCACACACTCACTCTTGGAAGGAGAACTACATTGGCTTGAGGCCCTTTTGGGCTATGTAAGAAACACTTATATTACATAGGATTTTTTGAGTATATCTTGGCTATTCCCCTTACTTGATTCCTCCATTTGTATTTTATATTTATTTGGTTCATTTTATAGGAACTAGGGTTTTTCTTTTGGAGGTATTTCATGTTAAAAATTGAGACATAGTTACTCAACAAGTCATCACTGATAGTTATAGTTACTTATGTAGAAAATTCAATCACATAATTAATCATAATGTAATCAAAACCACCATAAAATGCCACAGTAAAACCCTATCTCTTAGTGCAACCTTATCCCATCATAGTTTGAAATTTTTCTTTTGGTTATGACATAATTCAGGGGTTGCTACAGTCAGTTTTCATCAATAACTAGCTCACACAATCAACATTAATTCTCTTTGAGTTAGGTTTACATATCTGCTTGTCAATATATTATTTATAGTTCATTTTGAATTATTTAAATTACTATATAGTACATTTAGGTTATGTATATTTTGTAACCTAGATTAGTTTTAATAGTTTATTTATTTATAACATTTAATTGTAAAATCAAAATAAAAAGATTAAACAAAATCTACTTTCACCATTGTATCATGATTGAAAGTATCTTTCAAAAAAAGGGGGAGATCCAAACTCCACTATATGTCTAAATTATTACAATTTTTTAATTGATTTATCCAAGAAAGAATAAAAACTTCCATATGATGATAAAATGGACATCAAATTTAAGGTCAAAGTTTCTCTTTGATGGTCAAATAGACATTAAATTTAAGGTCAAAACTACCTTTTGATGGTCAAATGGACATCACACTTAAGGTCAAACCTTCCCTTTGAAAGTCAAATGGACATAAAATTTAATGCATACAATCAATTGTTAACATCTCAGAGATATTAGATCCAACCACCAACCCCTGACTCCCATTGTAGGTTATGTCTATCGACATAACAAACACTTTATTCATAGAAGAAAATATAAACTAGTATACATATCTTAAATACAAAAATGTAACCAAAATGAATGTAAGAGAATTAATAATCCATACTCAAAAAAAGATGGAAAAATATTAGGAAATGTAAACAACATTGAATAAAGAGAAGTAACAATCCATACTTAATCAATAATGGAAAAAATAAGATTAACTTAAAATAAATGGAATGAGATGATCTATAAAAAGGTAAATAAGAAAAATCAAAGTTGCAACCATAACTAATGGAAATTTGAGAATGATAAGGCAATGGTTGAGAAAGGAACTCATAATCACTCAAATATACAAATTCAAATATAATGATAAATTAATTAAAACAATCATATTCTGAGCATGTCTAAAAGAGATGAAGAATAGAGAATAAAAACATTGGGAAAAGATATAAATAAACTTACCTATTAAAGGGGCATATTACATGGGTGGTGGGGAAAATGAATATGGCACTAAGGAAAATAATATTTAACAAAAACAAGGCACTCAAATCAATTGGGCAAGACAAATATACTTTTGACATTAAGGAATCTAGAGAACACTCCCTATCCATCTAAATTTGGATTAACCAGTGAAGTATAAATATCATCTCATGAAGGATATATATGTAAGAAAAGTAAAAAGGACCTACCTTCCTAAAACGTATTCCCCATTCATTAGGACCCCTTACAATACCATCGGTCCACTGCAAAGAGTGGGTACTTGCGTGAGAAAGTAGGTGGCATTAAATATATTTATTTCTAAAAGTATGAGACCTCTTACTCCATTTTAATTACATAATTCACCCCAATGGACCTTGACTCTATTGTGAGGCTAATTATGGAGTTTGAATTTTAACTAGGATAGGAGATGTGCTTGATAATAATCATGTCTTTTGGTGTGATTTTGACTTTAGAATGATTGATTTTTCCTTTTTATCATTATATTTTATTTGAATGATTTAGATTTTTCATTTTTATGGATTTTATCTATTCCTCCTCCATACAGATTTGAAAAACCAAACATGGGTGTTAAAAATTATTATCACTAGGGAAATTACATTTGGTGGCTAGGAAAAAGAACTTAGAGAACATGGTGTCTAAGAATATTTTACTTATATGTCAGAGAAGAGTGTGATATTGAAACCAACCTTTGTGTACCCATAGTGAGATGGAATAAGGGAAAGGATGGAAGTGAACATAGAATGATTGAACTACCTCAAACCACAAAAAATGTGTATATTTAACATGGTACAATGATAGTTAAATATGAATCATCATCATAAGAAATAGTTTATGTGAGTGGAGACATGAGAATAGATTATTAGAGTTGTTGTAATCAAAAAAATATGACTAAATTTTTTAGTACGAAGTCAAAACTCTCAACCATTACCTTATTTTTTTAGGGAAGAAACTTAGCTAACGTTGTAGATAAAAGTAATTTTATAAAATAAATATTTGTGAGGAAGGTCTAGTCCTATCTGAGGTCTTATAGTAAAAATCACAAAAGAAAAACCAAAGAGGTGTAAGAATGAATGGTATTTATAATAAATAAGATTATTTTTTTAGGAAGGCCTAGTCTTATCTAGGGTCTTATACTATAACTCACAAAAGGGAAACATTATAGAGTTGTAAAAAGTAATTAAGTTTGTAAAGCTATAAGTAAATGACTCAAAATAGACTTGAAATTTAACTGACAAAATGAAAAATAAACAAAAAAATATTCATGAGGATGATTGATTCCTATCCATATTCTTATGATGCAAACTCATGAAATATATAAGTGAAAAAATGTAGATATAACAAAGGAACAATAATAAAAGATATAGCTACTAAAATTAATGCAATGCTACACTTTGGGAAGATTTGAAAAACATAAAAGAAGTGTTAACATCATAGTATATAGAAATATATGAAATACATATAATATAAGAAATGAGAATTTAAGCAAAATATTTCTTTAGAATTGAACATTATTGCATTATTTGAAAATATGTCCTTCATTAGTTTTTAATATATAGGTACTAGGACCAAGAATGTGTTTGACTAGATAAAGACCCCACCATTTTTTGGGCATACTTGATTTATTTATTGTTGGTATAATCAAATTTAAGGACTAAATCACCAACATTTAAATCATGAACTTTGACCATTTTGTTATGTTTTTTGGTAATTCAAGATTTGTATTTGTGATTATGTTATAAAGAACCCATACAATGTTCATTAATATCGACTAAATCATGTAGATGAGATTCACAAATTTATTCATTAGGGATAATGCCATGAAGAGAGATAAGTAAGAAAGGTAACTCAACTTATAAAGGTAAGACAAATTTAGAACCACATACTAAGGAAAATGGGGTTGCCCCCATAGCAATATGAATGCTAGTGTGATAAGCCCAAAGTGCCAGATAAGGTTTTAGATGCCAGTTAGAGTGAGAATATCAAATGATATTTTGTAATATTTTATTTAAATTTTATATAAGTGTTTTTTTTGTCATTGCATTTATTAAATAATTATTTCATATCCTTATTTTTTAAATTCACACTATTGTCAGAAATAATGGTGCGGGGGATTCCAAAGTGATAAATGATTTGATTAAGTATGAACTTAGATATAGTGAGACCTATGACATTAATAAGAGGCATAGCTTCATACCAATTTTTGAAATATTCAGTGGTTGTGATGATGAATACATGACCATCTTGGGAATGAGGTAGTTTACCAATGAGATCTACTCCCCACATGGAAAATGACCAAGGCAATTATAATGTTTGAAACTCAACTAGAGGAAAGTGAATATGATCATCATGTAGTTAGTAGGGATTGTAATTTTTGGTGAATGTGATAGCATATTTTTCAAGTGTGGGCCAAAAATATCCCTTGCATATGTATTTTTATGATATAGCATGTCTGTTATAGTGACCACCACAAATTATCCCATGTGCTTGTTTAAGAAGAGAAGGAAATTCATATTAGGTAACACAATAAATTAAGGTACCTTTAGTGTTATGATAATATAGGATGTAATATCATGAGACATATTTATGAGCTTTTTTACGAATATTGGTCTTTTCACGAGAATAAGTGTTGGTAGGATAAGTGTGGTTCTCAATAAATTTGATGTTATCCTTGTACCACAGGGTTTGTCAAATAGTGACATCCTTGATGTGTTAGATAAGAAAATCATTTGTAATTGGTAATGAAGATGGTGATTTGCATATGTTGATGATGATAAATTATGGAATATGAAGATCTTGATGAGGGCGAAAAAGAGAAGAAGATGAAGTAAGCAAATCAAATATTGCATTCTACTCTCATGGAATTTTTTCTACATTGAAATATTTCAATTATTTAGTAAGAGTGGTGGTAATTTGATCATAAGTGATAAAATTTTCACTTTTTAATTGATAGTCACCATTGAATTTATGATATATGAGTTTTTAATATAATAAATCATGTAGATAAGGTATGTCTAAATCGATCATGACTTATATACCTAGGATGAGAGCTTCATACTCAACCATGTTATTAGTAATGTCAAATGTTAATAAAAAAAGTAAGAGGCATGATTTTTACAAGAGGATAAACTAAATCACATTCCAACCCAGCTTCTTACATACATTTAGCACCATTGAAATGGAGTGTCTAGATATTTTCATGTAAGTCAATTGTTACTTCAAGTAATTCTTTGATGATTACATTACATTTTGGTTTGGAAGTGTCTGGTTCATCAAGATTATTTATTTCAAGTTTAGATGTAAATTTGTGAAAATAATATTTGAGTGAAATAACATAACCAAAACATTAAATATATAGGATGTATTCATAAGGAAGAGTATCTTGAAGAAGATCAGTGGTTGGCATAGGGGTGTTAGTAAGTTGATCAATAATTACTTGGCCTTTAACTAATTTTTGTGTAACTATTCTCAAATCAAATTCCATTAAGAGAACCATCTATTTGAAAATTATAACACTAGGTGAGAATGATTTGGATAAAAATCAACGAAGAGGATTAGAATGGATGATGGCATAAGTTGTTTGATAAATCATGTAGTTTCAAAGTTTTTCATCTATGAAGTAGATGGAGAGATAGTAGCATTCAAATTTTTTATATCAATGAAGTAGATGGAGAGATAGTAGCATTCAATTTTTTTATATCATGTTTTATAGTCTATGAGAGCACTAATGATATAATATATGGCATATTCATGACCTATTTCATATTGTTGGGCAAGCATTTCCCCAACTAATATGGGGGTAAAGGAAGTGTAAAATATGAGAGGCTGATCATTGTAAGGAAGTCGAAGAGTGGGAGGATACAAGAGTGATATTTCATGTTGTCAAATGATTTTTGACATGAATCAGTCCATTCTAGAGTTATTCCTTTGTTTAGAATGGAGTTAATTGAATAAATATGGTAAGCCATCTCAAGGACAAATTGTTATTACCCTAAGTTTATCCAATTATATTTGTATGTTTGAAATAAAATGAGGGATAATCATGTTAAGAATGGATTTAATTTTAGTAGGATATACACCAATTTTAGGTAAAGAGACTAATAAACTTAAAAATTTTCCAGAGGCAACACCAAAAACACATTTATAAGGATTGATTCTAACTTTATATTTAATGAGATGATCAAAGATGATAACAAGATCATGAAGATGATTTTCCCAATGTTTGAATTTAGAAATTAGGTAATCTACATAAGTTTAAACTATATTATGTATGAAATCATAAAATATATGGGCCATTGCACATTGATAAGTAACACCAAATTTTTTAATACCAATAGGAATTCTAACATAACAATAGGTACCCCCATTTAGTTTTAAACATGGTTTTATCTTGATCTTCAGGAGTGATATGAATTTTATTATATCCCAATAAATCATCCATGAGAGATAACATTTCATAGTTAGTGGTGGAATCAATTATGACAATGATTAATGGTAAATGACATTTTTCTTTGGGACATGCTAAGTTAAGATTGTAAAAATTTATATAGATACGAATAACCATGTGACTTTCTTATGTACAGGAACAATATTGGAAACCTATTCAGAGTAATCTTTAGGTTTGATGAATTTAACATATAATATCCTGATGATCTCTTTATGACATAAGGTAGAAATATTACGAGTAAATTTAAATTGATTTTGTCACACGAGCTTCACATCAGGATAGGTAATGATATCATATACCATAATACTAAGATCAATGCCAGGCATGCCTTCATAAGACCATGCAAAAGCTTTACAATCTTTATAAAAAAATAGATTGAATTTATCATGTTTAGTAGGACAAGGTTATTTGGAAACAAGAATAGGTCAAAGGAAAACAATGGTTCCATAATTAATTTTAATAGTTTATTCAATAAGCACGGCATTTCTTTGGAAATGATAAGGAGCATGAAGAAGGCAAGAAACAAAATGTGTTTTGAGATTAATACTAGAAATGAGATTATATAAACAAGGATCCTTTTTATCAAAATGACCATTTTTATGATGTTGGCATAGGAGTTGAGTCTCATGATCATGGAGTAGTTATAAGATAGTTTCATCAATAGGGAGTATGGGTAAGGGTCCATAATATTCAACATCCACTTCAAGATCCAAAATTTGATTTCCATGAGTATCAAAATCATAATGTATTTGTATAATAGTTGTAACTTGTGCATCTAAGGTTATTTTTGGAGTAGAGTTATGTTATTTCTCAATATTATATGGTATCAAGGTAGTGGAAGAGGCATTATCATTGATGGTGAATGAATTTTGTGTAATAGGTATTCAATTGGTTCATTTGGTAGAATTGATTGGAGGTAATATATCTTGAGTTACTAGATTGATATGATTAGTGTAATTAGAGATTGTAGGTTTGACTATATCATATTGATTGATTTCTTGTAAGACTCATGGGTTATTTATCAAAGGTGTATTGATGAGTGGTACATATCTTTCTAGTTCTAATTCATTGTCAGAAGATATGTGAATGACATGAATAGAATGATTGAAGGTGTGTATATTTTCTAATGTCTTTTGATAATGTAGGACATATAAATATTATGATTTGATCTTGTGCCATAATGTAGATATCATCATATGATGGATATATATCACATGTATTTGTTTCAATAAGAACATATGTAGAGGAGATACCTATATTACTGTAAGTGCGAGGAGAAATGGCTAAATGATTTTAAAATAGTTTGGCCACCCCATATTAATTATAATAAAAAGTCATCCTTTGTGTAAGAGGATTTATGTGAATTACATGGGGGAGGGCTATCAGTGGTATCATATATTAAATAAATGGTTATATCTCATGGAATAAGATAAGGTGGGAGCCATTCCATGATATAGGGAGGTAATTGAGTGGTATCGTAAATGTTTTGCAATTCGTTAGGTTCATCATCATCTGAATCTATGAGAGTTACATGTAGATTAGAATGCATATTAAAAAAATTAGGAATATGAGGACTATTGATGTGAAAAATAGTATGAATATGATATTATGATTTAGTATTTGGAAGTTAGATGATCCATGATTAGATCAACCTCATGTTTGTAATGATTTTCATAATGTATAAATTTAATACATTAGTTTCCAGAAGATGCGATAGATCACAAATAATGAATCTATGGATGACCTAAGATCATGTTGTAAGATAAGGGAATATCAAGGACCATGATATTGATGAATATTATCTTGGGTCCAATGGTAAGAGAGATACAAATGTAACCAAGTGGTATTTGGTTAGTTTTATCAAATCTGTGGCATGTGATGTGGGTTTGTTTGAGATTTTCTTTGGAATATCCTATTTGTTAAATTAAAAAAAAAAAGAGGTAACATTGATACCTAATCCTTCATTAACGAATACTTTTCTAATTAGAGTGTTATTATTTTGATTTTGATAAACATAGATGGATCATTCACTCTAATGATAATTTCATCATTTATCATATCTTCTACTGGAAATTATATGGAGGGTTTGGAAGAGTAAATTGTTTTGATAGAATGCACTTCAATAGGTTGAGAAGCATCAAGAGGTAGTTCAAATTCATGAGACGAGGGTTATTCTATGTCTTTTATTTGTTTCATAATAAACTTGTAATGATAAGGAGAAGTTATTAATAATTCCACAAGGGTAATTTTACGAGGTATAGAATTAGGTTCATCTAAAAAAATTCCAATAAGGTTTAGAAGAAGAGTGAGCATGAGGCTTAGGTTGATTAGGAGGGGTAATTTTTTGAAATATCTAAGGGTTTAATGTTGGATATGGATCCTCACTAGTGAATGGTTCAGAAGATGTAGGCTAAGAAGTGATACTATCTTTAAGTAGTTGATCGTTAGCAAATGGTTTCTTAATTTTTGTAATAGGATATTTATGAGCATGTTTGATATAATAATTAACTTTAACTATGTTCACATATTGATAATTGGTATAATATTTATCATAATCAACATAAATGGCACAAACATCTTTGTTAGAGTGTTGTGCATTGGGATTTGAGGAAGGCTTGTGAGATTTTGAAGTTAGAGGTTTGGGAAAGTTCATCTTTTAAGAGGATTTGAGATAATCATGATGTTGTAGTTTTATCATGGCATGATAATCAAAGGCATCTCCTAACATGTAAGAAACCAAATTTTTTATCAGCCCACAAAATGTATCATGAGAATGACCAATTCAGTGTGGAACCAAATTTTTTTATTAAGGTCATATCATGATGGGGGGATGGTATTATTATAAATGAAAGGTTTAGATGGAGATAATACCTTCTTAATTTCTGACACAGTCAAGGCTGAGTGGGAAGGAAGTTGAGTATCTGATTTGAATGCTCCCATTTTTATTGGAGAGGATTTTACTTTAGAGTTTGTGTTAGGGATTATATTAGTTTAGGTTTGAAAGGATTCCTTGATTGAGTTATGCAATTTTTCAAATTGACTCATAAGGAAATATTATAATTTATCCTAATCAAGAGCCTCTTCTAATGTTTGAGGAGAAAATATTTGAACTTTTTAGTGAAGAGAAGGTTTTAATGCTATAATAAATAATTTAAAGATATTATCATCACTCATGTTATTATCTGCCTTGTGAGCTAATGATTTCCATCTTTTGATAAAAGTATGAGCAAATTCAGTAGGTAATTACTTAGCATTGATGAAGTGACTAAGACAATTTTCAAGAAGATAATTTTGTTGAAATTATTTAAATAGAGATTTTATGAGATCCTCTAGTTTTCATATGGAATGTTGGGGAAATTGGTTATAGTATTCTAAAGCATCTCTTGTAAGAGTTTTGACAAGAAGTTTAGTGATAGAAAAAGTGTTGGTTTAGACCCAATCCTTATAGAGATTGATAAATGATTTAAGATAGATCTTTAGTTCCACCATACTTAATGGTTGGATATATATTTCCAATATCTATAGATATGATGAATGAATCTAAAGGTTCATTTTGGATATGTTGAAGCATTTTATTATGCATGATAGGTTGATGGATGGTATTCCCATTGGCATCTATAATATGAGGAGGAATAAAATTTTGATTATTTTGAGGTATGACAATAGGGATTTGGCTTGACATTTGTAAAATATGGTTTTGCATTTGGAACATTATAACTTGTTTGCATAACATTCATTTATTGAACCATTTGGGTAATAATTTGAGTTGTATCTATAAGTGTACTTTGATTGTTAGTGATATAAGGTGGTATGTTAGTGTTGGTAGGAGGGTTAATATTAATATTAGTGTTAAAATACTTTCCTATGGGAGGGTTCCCTAGAGAAGGATTTTTGATGTTGGTGTCAATGGATCAAATGAAGTAAGGAGTTTAGATAAGGTATCATTCAGGACAGGATCATATAGATCATTATTTTGAGTGGCGTAGACCATGTTACATTATATTAACCTAGATGAGGATTAGGATTAGTTGTGCCATGAGGGGATATCTTCATGGGTGGATAAGGAAGGAAAGAAAGAAGCACCCATATACACTCAGAATGGGTTGAGGATATCAAGAAAGATCTTAATAGGTTATTTCATGATGTAAATCAATGTGAGAAGAGAAACAACATGATGTAAGGTTGAAAGATAAAGTAGTGGCTAAAATGAACTAAGTCAGCCAAGAGTGAAGAAATTGACCAAGTCCATCTAGTAGACTACACATAAATTGAAAAATTAAACTAAGTTGGCTAGAAGTGATGGGAATGACTAGGTAAATTTAATGAAATTGATTGAAATATTAAATTCTATCTAAAAAATAGAATAGGTCAGCCATGACCTATAGGGTTAACTAGGTTGATATAGTAGAATTGGTCTAAATATGGAACACTAGTTGAAAAATAGACTCGGTCAACCAATACCTATTGGGTCAACTAGGTTGACCTAGTTTAATTTTATAAAATCTAAAAAAGTGACTAAAATTTGGACTAGGCCAATCAAAAATTATAGGGTAAACTAAGTCAATCTATTGGAATTTGAGGAAATATGAATAGGTAGTTAAAAAAATAGACTAAGTTTATTGGGACCTACAGGGTTGATAAAGTCAATCTAGTAGAATTTAAGGAAATTTGAATAGGTAGCTAAAAATTATACTAGGTTAATGAGGACTTATAGGGATAACTAGGTCAACCTAGTGAAATTTGGGGAAGTATAAAAAATTTAGGAGACCAACTAGGTCAATTTAGTCGACTTAGTTGGGTAGATAGGGAAAGATAGAGTGTTAAAATCCTACTAAATCAAGATGGTTGACTTAGTTGTATAGGTAGGAAACTCAAATAAAAACTAGGTCAAGCTAGTCAACTTATTTGAATTGGAAAAAAATTAAATAAAAGTTTGGATAGAATACAAGAGATTGAGTTGAGCCTGGTCGACCAAGTCTATTCACACATAGTCAACTAGGTCAACATTGGTCGATCTTGTTGAAACACATAACACATGTATATATCAATGTTGGTCAATAAAATATGAAATATGTTATTATCCACACTTATAAAAATTAGAATATGTAGAATATAATTAAATCAACACAACATAATAGATATTGATGAGCCAAGATGCCCAAATATTCAATATATTCAAAAATAAAATAATACCCTTATGGTAGGGAAACACCATACAATACTTCTTTATGAAGGGATAACTCCACAATGTCACTTTGAGGAGACAAATTCTAATATCCTTCTACCAAATAGAAGACTCAACACTTACTTGATTTATTCATAATGATATTTACCTCATTTATCCCAATGTATGGTGACCATTATCCAATGCACTAATTCCTCAAGTTTCTCATTTATCCTAATATATTGGACCCATATAACTAACTAAGATGGATGTGTGCCACATGTAAATATCTCCATCAATCCATATACATTAATATATCATATCTCTAGGTACATAACACAATACATTAAAGAATAGTAAGTAACAATCAGAACATATAATTTTGTAACTACTAATGCTAACTAATTATTTGAAAAGAAGATTATGAAGTTGTAATAAAATGTTTTGATTGAATTGTAGGATCCCAAAGATGCTTGTTTGTTTAATGGATAGTGATAGACCAGTATTTCAGAGTACTAACTATGGAGGAAATATCATTCTTATATCCCATTTAACCTAATTTTAAGGATAAAATGAAAGTAACTTCTCAATGCTAACTTATAACTAATGCACCACAAGATCAAATGGATGGTTGAATTATTAAGGTTCAATTCAAAGGTAAATCCTATGCTTTTTTGAAATATCACGAGGTACATAAAAACTAAAGACTATGTTTAGATCTGTACTATGGCTATCAATATTGGGGCAATCCCCTCATACCATGTATTTATAAATGATAGATAAGGACAATAAATAGAGTATCATGTAGACCTTCACGATAGTAGTTAAGTAGTTTTAAAACTGTTGGTACATAGTTTTTAGAGAAATAACAACAAAATGAAAGTAAAGGTGAAAATCAAGTATTGAAAGCCAATTTATAGTTTTATAGAGTAAATAAATAGGATGCCAAGTCTTTTCAAAGTAAATATGAGATTAATTACTAAGAAATGAAAGTGAATTACCTTGATTATGCTAAAAAATAAAAAACATAGAATAAGGTCTACAAGGCCAATATTGTTGGAAAACATAATGTAATAGGATTAGATAAGTCGATAAGTATGTTGTGAAAATAAGCAAAAAAAAACACCATCGACAAGGTCAAATTATTTTATTTATAGAGTAGATAGACACAAAACTAGTCGACCATGTTCAATTAATTAATTATTTGATATAGTTTTATAAAACTAAAAAACTAATAAAAATAGAAAATAAATTAAAATGCTAAATAAATTTACTAAAAGACATAAATGAAAAATTAAGGTAATTGACAAAAATGGAAGTATGAAGCTTGTTTAGAATGAAACTAAAAGTATAACTAGGTCGACCAAGTTGACTTAGTTGGTTGACTAAGAATGTTGAAGATCTAACTACTAACTATATTATACAAACCTAATTGAGTCTTTTAAAGGTAAAAATATAAAAAACATAAAGGTTAAACAAGATTGGCCAAGTTGACTTAGTCTATAAAAATCTAAAAATTGGAAATAGTAAAATACAACTAGGTCAACCAATGTGATCTATTTTGGTAAAAAATAGAAAGTAAAGACTGCTAAAATGAATGAAATTGACTAACTTGACTTAGTTAATTGTAACTAAAAATTCTAAGACTAGGAAAAATGACTAAGTTGACTACATAACCTAGTTAACTAGAGATGCAACCCTACAAATAGAGGATAAAATTGGTTGACCAACATGGCGTAGTTGATTATAGATCATGAATATGTAAACAAAGTAAATGAATAGGTTGAGTAGTGTGACGTAGTTCATTTCAAAAGAAAACCTACAGGTAGAGGATAAAACAAGGTTAACCAATGTGACCTACTTGACTGTAAACCCTAAATTTGTAAATAGGGGTTAAGACTAGATCCCCCAACAAAATGAAGTTGAATGTAAATGAAAAATTAAAAATGAAAGGTTTATATTCATGTCAGGTTCACCATAATGCATGTAATAAATTAAGATAGATCTATAGCTTGTCTGATTTAGTAAATCTAAGATCAGATAAGGTAATCAACTAAAATATATTGTAGTACTATTTATATCAGGATCATGATCAAATTGAATCCACTAAACCTAACCAAGGGATCTTTTACCATACAACACCAAAGCAAAAGGTTCCAAATCCCATAGAAAAATGATATTATTCGATAACCTTAGCTAGGTCTATATATATATATATATATATATATATATATATATATATATATATAGTGCTGACCAAAGATTATGGTACAAATGGAGATGGTTAAATAAACAAAATAAATCAAGAGATTATTATATGCAAATGGGGTCTTAGATTACCCAAAGTGAAATATATAAAGCAAATAAAATCCTATATCTATACTAAGTTTAAACATATAGGTAATTTAAGAAAGAAGTTACACATTCAACACATATTATTTTATATAATATCTATCTACTAAATGAATTAGTAAGAGGTAGGAATACTTACCTTTGGGTAAGCCTGTCGAGTCTCAATCTCTCCCTTAGCCAATGGTAATTTGTAATAAATTGTTTTGTCTTTGTAAGGATCAAAATATATAAATCCTCTCTAGGCTTAAATACTCCTAATTTGCATACAAGACTTATCACAAGATAAGTCATCTTCCCTCCTAGGCAAACCCTAAGTAATGGCTCCTTCAAATGCATATTTACTAGAATTATGAACTATAATGATGTGAAAATTAATTTTCCTCTCTATTGGATTCAAACAAGCCTTTTATTATCCCTTTCATAAATTTATCCAATGAGGTCAGATATCATGACCTAGTTTTAAGGAAAAAAGTTACCATTAGGCCTCAAAGTAGGTCGGTCAAGCTGATCTAGTTCCATAACATGCACTTTAACCTTTATAATAGGGTCAACCCATGCTAACTTAGTAGGAAAAGAGGGTATTTGCTTAATTATGGGGATATTTGAAAGGAAAATTTCTTATGGAAATGTGTAAATAAGGTTTGGATTGATTGGGGAGGTGGATAAGCAATATTTGCAATGGGTTTATGTAATGGTAGAGTTGACCAAAAATATTACAAAGCACCAATGGTATATCCAATCATTTCTTAGTGCACCATTTAAGGCTTACACTTAGAGATATCAAAAACCAATAGGTTCTTGAAAGAGAGGAAGTGTTAGTAAATGATAAATTTTTAAAATATTGTATGTACATAGATTCAAAATAACCTACAAATTTACTTAAAATTAAGTTCATGCTAGGACAAGAGGTTTCAATATATATGTTATTATCATTAATAAATATATTTAGGTATTTTTAATAGTATCAAAAATCAAGGCGTAAGGGTCGATGCAACTTAGATAACAACATAAACCAAAGGTCTAAATGAATGTCAATGCCAACCAAACATAGAACATAAATGTCAAACCTAGAAGAAAATGTGGAAAGATGTAAAATCAAGTGAGGAAGGTGCATGAGAGGTAAAATATATATAATAAGAAATTAAAAATAAAGTATGTTACAATAATATGTATTGATTAAACCTAAGGGATAGATAAACATGGCTAACTATGATCCCATCTAAAAATATGAGGTTTTGGACATGAGGAGTTGGATGTGTCACTAGAATTATTGAAAAAATGGTTACAAATTGTATGATAACCTAAATCATCATCCTAAATATTGGTATGGTTTTAATGGGCTAGAATAGCCACTTGAACCTCTTAAAAAGTATGCATAGTAGTTCAAATGTTTCTTTGTATAGTTAAATTATTAGTAGGTGATTTGGTCTAATGAGGTTGTGATAAATATTGGCACCTGGATCAGTAGACACTATAATTACTAATCATATGAATATAATAATGTTATCTCTAATAATTATAACTCAAGAGTTATAAATTATAGATGAAAAAACTATGGAAACTATGGTGGTGGAAGTTGAAATAGTAGCATATATCACATGAGATTAAGTGATTTAATTTTTAGTAAGCACTTTAAGTAAGGTCTTATGTTGTTTCTAATATTAAGTTGGTAACTCATAAGGTGTGCCATGAATATTATATATTAGTTAATTATAAACAAATTTAAGGACATGATGTAATGTATATGGTTGTTATTATTTTATTTAGTCATTGATGACCAAGTAATACATTGTACATATCATGATATGAAAATACGTAGAATAATACCAATAATGGCATAGGACCTATGAAGATTCATAATGTAATACCATGGATGTGTGTCCATGTAAGAATGTTATAACTCTTGAGTATTATGGATGTGCCAAGTAAGTCTCATTGAGTACACCCTATACTAGTTAGAAATGACATTATGATTAAATTTTGACTTGACCATTGTCTAGCATAATGCCATGTGTAATCATATGATGTGCACTAAAAAAATGTTTATATAGAGTGGACCATTATTATAATCATATTTTAGAATCTCATTCTTATAAAATGTAATATATGTAGTTTTATTTTGTGAACTAGTAATCATACCTATAATAATATCAATGAGGTACACATTGGAAACCATTAGTTGATGTATAAATATAACCATGTGAACATTATCTTATTTCTTAGTATCATGATTGACCAATGGATTAATAAATATCTTAGTCATTGATTAAAATTTATGATAAATTCATTCAATGTTGTATTATAGCCTTTAACTTGGATGGGATTACTAATTATTAGATCTTGTATCTTATGTTTCAATGGAAAGAATCAAATTGTATAATTTCCTAAAGCTTTATGGTAGTCAAAATATTTATTTACATCACACCCTTTAGGAAAATATTAATAAGTATCCAAATCATGTAACATAGTTAAAATTGTCATGTTTCACTCAAGAAACATTTTAAACACTTTGTGAGGAGGCTCAAATAATCTTGTAGACTATCAAATGTTTCTAAAATATGGAAGTACCCGGTTAGGTGGTTGTGAAACTGCATTTACATTTTTGGCCTAATTATTAGCTTTAAAATTTATAGCATCATTAGAATAATATTTTAATGTTGATTTTCCTTGATATTTTGAGGTAGTAGAGGTATGGACATTAGGCCCTTATTTTGGCATATTAGTCTCTAAAATATTAATCTCAATGTTGTGAACCTAATGACAAAGCTCATGAAAAGAATGGTAAGTTTTGAACATGATTTTTTATTTAAGTGGTTGAGGTAAGAGAAAATAATTTGTAGCTCACTATTATGTATTTGATGAGATAAATTCAAATGTATAGTCTTGAATATAAGTAGATACTTAGTAACATTATCATTAGGTCTTTGTGTAATTTGATCAAGTTTAGAATATGTGACCTTTTGGCTAATACTCATAAAATTAAGCTAAGAATATATCATACAAATCATTAAAGTGATGTACAAAGCCTAAAGATAAGGCATGAAACCAATATAAGGCATATTATTTGAGACTTATAAGAAAAATATTGGCCATTAATAAATCATCATGAGTGAAATGAAATCATAAATAAAAGTAGTAGCTAATGTGACATAAAAGATCATTGTTGTTGTATTGTTCAAATTTAAGCACTAAGAAATTAATATGCAAAGGGAGAGTGAGGACCTCATGAATCAATAGATTATGTAATATATTTTGAGAATTAACCACATGACTCAAATTTTGAGAACCTTAGGAAACTAACCTAATTAGAGATTTCATGTCTTTGATATTGTTGATAGTAAACATATTTGGATGTAGTTTTATGTCTAAGTCCATCACGTGATTGACATTGGGGAATAAAAGTTTGATTGGTATTTTTTATGAGATCAATAGTAAGAGATAAAGCACTAGGAGTAGGCCAAGATGGTACATTAGTCATACGAGGGGGAAAATATCTATTAGGTTATATAGGAATAGTAAGAGTAACCTGAGGAGGAGTAACACTAGGTGGAGGCATAGAAGGATTAGTAGGAGAACTAACAACACTAGAATTACCACATGATATAGAAATAGAGACTCCAAAAAGAATATTAAGAATTTTCAAAGGATATATGGTAATATTCTCAAGTGTATAGTCCTTAAAATTATTATTCTATGTCTTTATTTGGTAGCAACATAAATCATAATATCTATTTCTTGAGAAAATTTCAAAATATGAACTTGAAAATCAAGTGTGGAAATCTCATAAAAGTTGATATTATCACCATTAATAGAAGGAATATCATTACAAACATTTTAATTATTATCAAAACCATTTTCATCTAGATCATGAATCATAATAAACACAATCATGAAAAGGCATAACAATGATAACATATTTAAATGTAACATTCACATTTTTAACATTTGCATTTTCAACAACAAAAGGTAATTCTATAGCAATTGAAATTTTTTATTTAAAATAATCATGAATATGAAATAAAATAACTAAATCAAATCACAAGTAACACCCCTTATCCTATCACTTCACCTAATAGAGTTGGTATATATAGCCTTCCTAGTTGGTATAAGATGTAAGCATGAGAAACATAAAATAATTTAGGGATAATGATGAAACAATAAGAAATAAATCTAAATCTAAAAAAATAGATTTGGCATGTATAAAATACTAGAAAATACCCTATAGTGATTAAAAATAAGGATACCCTAAGGGTTGAAGTGATCAAAGAGTGAAGGGGTTTGCCAAATATTAAACATAAATGGTGAATAATTTGGTGAAATTCACACAAATAGATAAAAATAAAGTGCACAAGAGGGATCTAGGCTATTATAGTAAAACAATGTAATCAATCACCTTAATACACTAAAATAGATGACAAAAAATACAAATAGATAATTGAATAAGTGATATAAATTAAAATACCTGGTGAATGAAACTAATTTCTAAAATTGGTAGAGACCCTTAGAAGTGACTTCACTACAAATCTACAAATATGACTATATTTTACTGCTATGTCAAAATCGGTAGAGTGTCAATTATGTACTAGTCATAAATAATAGATTGCCAATTATCCATTCGTTTCCACTAATTATGTACATGGCTATTGAGTATTTCCTCTACTTATTTTCTAATTTGTAAAAAAGTTAGTAGGTGTGCAACCTAATGAAGAAAAGGGATGTGGTTTTGATTTATAATATTGATGGAAAAATAACATTGATTTTTTTCATTTACTCGAACTAATCCTTAAATGTATGAATAATAAAGTGTGTGCAAGTTAACTGACTTGGGAAACATCATGAGGAGTTAAATCTAAAAATACTAATTCTTGAAATCAAATTCATTATAGTTATAGTTCTTTATTAGTGAATCCAAACCCATTGAGAGATATGACTGCACCTCTTCTCTCAGAATAATCGAGTGCAACTATATGCTTCACCATAACCATATTTTATCACAAGATGATGATGGGATAAGGCTTGGAATTGATGTAGATGAAATCCATATTTAATATGTAGTCACTTTGACAAGCATGAAAATTAATAGATTAATATTTGGATCAATAACTTAAGGAGGATATTTTAATGGTGGTTGTTATACTTAGTAAATGAATAAGGATTTTTTGTATAAATAAGACACTCTAGGACACTTTGAAGACATACCAAACTTAAGAAACAACTATCATAAAAATTAAAATTTTAGGAAATCAAGGCAAGGTGGAATGGACCCACGAAAGGATGAGGGTCAAAATTGACAAATTGTTTATAATGACCTGGTCGGAATCAACAGATAATTGATTCTAACCTAGAGGGTAAAAATGATAAGAATGGAGATCAACATGAATAAATAATGGATGAATATGAACCTGAAGTTAAAAATTGATAGATTTGAAATGAATACAAGTAAATTTGGATCATGATGGAATAAACTCTAATGTGGGTGAAAATGTGTTTTACAATAGTCAAATGTACACAAGTGGACTAATTGTGGAAATGCATGAGAAATATGTAATGAAAAATGGCATTATAACAAAATTAGGTGTCTTCATAATAACCCATTTTTATGAGTATGTGTGCGAGTGAATGTATGCATAAAATAAAAATAACAATTGAAGCATGTACTTGCACTTATGTAAGATAATAAATAATTAATAATTTGGATACTTGGGTTAGGTTCCACCCACGTGTTGGTAAATCCTAGAGAATTTGGATTTTACCTACAAACAATCATGGATGTATGCAAGTTATTATTGGCTAGGTATATCAATGTGAATATATAAAAATTAAATAGAATCTAAAATATGAGTATAGGAACAAATTCACCTAGTGGTATGAAAACTATGTTGTCACTACTACGTATTTTGAAATTGAAATTGAAATTTGAATCCTCTTGAGTTGTAATGAGATTATAAGAGAATTATGAAACCTTGAGGACTTGAAAGTAAGTCCTAAAAAATTCACTCCACTTCATGATCAAGGAAGCATATATTTGATGTTTTTTATTACTTCTTGGTGCTTCTTTTTAAATGTCTTCCATTTGAAAATCTAGATGCAAAATATTTATATATATGCCCCCATTTTGAGGTGAGGGATGTGTACTTATTATTTAAATATCACTCATATAAAAATAAAGAGTCATACACATCATGTGTTATCATGTAAAATTTTTGAATCTGTAAAAATATTATACATACATACATATATATATATATATATATATATATATATATATATATATATATATATATATATATATATATATATATATATATATATATATATATAAACATGTATGCATCTATAAAAAAATTATCATCATGTAATGCTCAATAGGAAGATGCAACATCATGTGAGGATGAGATAGCGAGGGGAAAAAATATGTCATGATATATCTTGGTGATGGGGATTGTAATTATCCAAAAATGTGGTAACATATGAAATTACCCAAAATATATAGATAATTCCATATGACTAGATGTAAGTAGGATAATTTTGTTTATTAATATATAGATAATGTAATATCAATCGACACATGGTTGTAGTAAGATTTATATGTGTAAGATATGTATAAAAATATCTATCATATATTGAAGGATATCATGCCAAAAATGTCATGATAAAGGTATGTATAGTATTAATTAATCTCATTGTATATGTAAGGGTGTGATGCCCCTTGTGGTAAGTTGAGTTAGGGGAAATGATATGCCCCAATGTAGCAATGTGCCCCTAGGTTGGCTAGATATGGAAATGAAACACACATAAAAATAGTAGTCATATGCCTAAATAAATGCATGGTATGGACCATGGAAACATAATAAACAATCATAATATACCATAAGTATTAGCTTGCATGATATGGATCATGACACCAAAAATAGAATAGCACCTATTATAGGCAATGTAAAAATTATTAGGTAATAAATTAAGTATTAAATAGGTAGCTATCAAGTAAGAAATATGACCTAAAAATATAAAGATAGAAATGGTAAATATAGCATCCTCTATGGAAATGAATAGAAAATACATTGATGAGAAATACACATAAGCACACACAAGCACAAGCATGCACATGTAAGCAAATAAATCATAGGCACGCATGAGAACATACAATGTATCGATGTAACACACAATATGAAAGTAATAAAAACAATCTTTAATTAATGTAATCAGCTCTAGATTATAAATTTAAAGTAGGAATGATATCTCATTAGACTTGTTGTATGAGACGCCCCCATTATAAGACATACCATTAATGTGATAATGCCCACGGGATGAGCATGATGAGAACACATAGAATGTGTAAGTACATGATCATAAATAACATGCATATCATGAATCTCACCCACTCAAATATTAACATTTATAGGGATGTGTGTAAAATGTATATGTATACTTTAGCATGCTCTGGTAAGCATGTTATTTATCCATCAACAAAGATAAAATCAATTAAAATTTTTATTTTTAATGTTTTCAATTTTTTTTACTTTCTTTATATTTTACATGAGGATATCACACAAATAGGAATATAATAGGTGAAATATATAATAATTACGTATAAATGAATCAAGCAATAAAATAATCCAAGGGTAAAATTAAGGGGAAAGTAAATAAAAAAAGCCAAGGGGAAATTGTATACACATAATATTTTCAAGAAATTTATCACTTAATGACACTATATCTTGTAGGAACCTATCAAGTCTCAATCTCTCTGAGTGCACACCCTAAAGGGTGCACCAAGAAAGGGGTGGGTAGACCATTAGTACTTCATAAGATTGTTGTTCCTTTTGCCACCTGTTATCTACACACTTGTCTCTTGAAAACCTTATACCTAAGCTTGTTCTTATTTATTGCACACTCTCTAGTCATTTTCCACCTTTTATCCTCCTTTTCCTAACCTTATCCCTTTTTTGATTGTCAATTGTACTAGATCGACTAGGTCAACCCTATACAGTTTTGGGTAAAATTTACTTAGGGTCTAGGTTAGCTCTTGGTCGACCTAGCCCATGACCTAGTGAATTTTTGTCCTTAATTATACTAGGTCAACTGGGTCGACCCTGTTGGCCAAAACATTTGGAAGGGCTTAAGGTTAAATCTTCCTATATATACAATTTATTTTCACCATTATTTACTTATCCACCATTCTACTTGAGGATCAAGCTTAGGGTTTCATACTTTATTTGGAGATACATATATTGTCTTATGGAAAAGTCTTTTAGATACATTGATAGGTTATGTATCCTAGATTTGATTTGTATTTTTCATCCTTATATACCACAATAACCTTTTACGAAGTACCTTGGCCAAGGGAGATATTGAGGCTCAGCATGTTCATCTTCAAAGGTAAGCATTCCTAGCTTTGTTTCTCCTTTATAAGAGTAGATAGATATGTATTTGTACTTCTCTTCCATGCATTATTATTCCATATACATTTATGTGAGTATATGTCTCTTATGCATGTTTACTTTTATTTGTTTCTAACCCCAACTTTGTGCCACAAGCTTTGGTGAGCACTAAATTAGATTTTACTTTACTTGTTATTAGTCTAGTGAGATATCAAAACATAGGACTCCCTTAGGGTTATTCTATGATTGTGCTTGACTAGAGGCTTTAGAACCCTCCCTATCACAATGTAGTGTGGTAAGAGATCCCCTAATCAGGTCTAGTGAATCCTCATAATGTTCATGTTCTTGATTATCTAATGTATCCCTAATCAAAAGTGTATGGTATGATTTATATTCTCTGAGTTAGGATTTATTTCTAGACATGATGCATTTTTTATTGCATACTTTTTGATGAACTCAATGTGAATCTAACCTTTGTAGGTTTTATCTCACATTTTTCATTATTTTATTATTTTATTTTTATATATTTTTGATACTGGGTTGATAGTGTTGATTTAGCTCAAACTTATGTGCACAAGTTTAACACATAATCTTATCAATACAACTTTATTCTATCTATGTAGGTTTTTCATTAGGTATAGGCTACTAGGTCAACTTTATTGACACAGTACACTTTTAGACATCTAAATCAAGCTAATCGATCAACCCTATCAACTTTGTACATTTTTAGACATCTAGATTAGGCTACTAGGTTGACCTAGTCAACTCTATACATTTTTAGACTTCCAAAAATATACTAGGTCAACCTTGTCAACAAAGTACATTTTATAGGTTTTTAGAAAATAGGGAACTATAAAGATAAGTCAACCCAGTCGAAATAATTGGAAAAAAATTTAAGTATAAATTAGGGTATTTCAACAACAATCTCATTATCCTCTACATCCTCCAACCCACCAAGGTTACTTTTTATCCTTCTCTATCATTTATATAATTCTATTTTTCACAGTTTATAGTCTTTAAAACTACTCCTATATAGTCAACTAGGTCAACCCTATCGATGTAGTTCTATATTTTATCTAGAAAACTAGGTCAACACTATTAACATAGTTCTTTTTTAGACCCTTGTTTTCATAATATAGAAGCGACATTGTCAACTCTATTATATAATATTTGCATACTTTATCGTCTGAATCAACATTGTCTTGTGTTTTAAAGTTGGAATTAACACTTATATGCTAGTAATTAGCTCACACTTTCATTTCTTGTTGCTTTCATGCTTAGAATAGATCACATAATCTAATTAGGTGGTTTTTTAATATATCATTTAGTTTCCCTATTTTCTCTTTTATGCACACACTACCAAATCATAAAATATTAAAACACATTTTAACAATTGTCTACCCAAGGCCTACCTATTTGGATTTCATCACCAAGGGGGAATCTGACTTGGTTTTTTAGTGAAGTATAAACACATGGTTAGTGGTATGTTTTGGATAATTACTCGACACCCTTATCACTCTGGTGTATGAAGTGATGGGGTAGACCCCAATACCAAGCCATTACCATTAACAATACATATCCCTTTCAACCTAAATGTCTTAAAACCATCCTTAGATTTCTTTCTAGTTCCTTACTTATAGCCAACTTCCTATCACATCTAAAAATAATATTCTAATAATCTAATAAAATTTAAGATGACTAATTAGATTTTGATTTCCAAGTTGATTACTTGCTCTTTTCTCAATTGTATATTGTATTGAAAAAAATTACATTAGCCAATGTTGGTGCATGTTTTTTTGTTGTGTACCTTAATTGGATCAACCTCAGTGATCCAATTGATTGTGTGTTTCCTTTCATTTCTTGCTTTCAAAATTTCTTTCAAAAAAATTCCTATTTTAGTACATAGTCATTGTATTCGACACAGTCTCTTCCAAACTATCTATTTTCCCCCTACCTATTAGACTAGGTCAATTCTGTTGACTTTATACACTTTTTCAAGCTCTATTTCTAGTACTAGGTTAACCCTATCGACTTTGTACACTTTTCCAAGCTCTATTTCCAATACTAGGTCGATCCCACTGACTCTGTACACTTTTTTATCCTCTATTTCCAATACTAATTTGACCTTATCAACTCTATATAGCTTTTAGACCCTATTTTCTATATTAGGTCAACTGAGTCGAATCTATACATTTTTTCTATCACTTCTTATTTCCTTATCTTTACATATCTCCTTCCTTGCTTAGTCCTTCTCCTTCATCATGAACTTCTTATTTGAAGAGAACACTGAGTTGAATTCAATAGATATGATGAGTTTTTTCAACCCTCATAGGGTCTCCCATAAATAGAGTAAGGTTCCTCTTCTAGATGAGATTAATGCTCATATATCCACTTGCACAACAAACTATGGGGCCCCTTCTCATTCCTCTTTGCTTCATAATCCTCTCTTCTCATTTGAAGATCAACCTGAATTAGAGTATACCCCTAAAATGCTCTTTTTTTATCTTTGAATTTACTCAACATTGAGGAAAGGATCCTTCTACCATTTTCCATCTCATGATTAGTGGTCAAGTTGAAAGGCCTCATTCACCTTCTCCCACATTCTCACATGGATTTTGGGATACTAGCTTCTTTAATTTTTAGCCATTCCCTTTGATCTTGACCCCTTCTCATACCATGGCCTCTTCTTCTTTAACTTCTTCCACCTCCATGCCTAGTATATCCACTAACATGATAGGCTCTACATCTAGTGGGCCTTTCCTAAGACCCACTCTCCTTAATTATTCCACTAGTGCATCATTTTCTACCCAAGGTAATAATGATTCTAGTGATTACTCTTCTCACCCCTTTACTAGTTCATCTTTTTCCACACAAGAAAATTTTGCCACTAGTGCCTCACATTATAATAGTTCATCTAAAGCTATTACCAACACCAATAGTGGTACCCAAGCCACTAATACCAACTCTAATGCTTTAAATAATGCTAACAATGCCAATCAAACCCATCAACTTTTATTACAAATGTTTAATAAAATTAATACTTTTCAAGATCATAATATAAATCGAATGATGAAATCACCTTCTCCATCTTCAAACTCACCCTCAACCAATGCCTTGGGGCATGCATAATTAAAATATTCCCCCACCTACTCTTTGATATTCCCATAGCAATCTCATCCCTCAACCTCCTCTTATCAACAAGATAATTAAACATCTTCAAAATGAGCCCCTTACAACTCAAATTGATAATATTGATATAGGAGGTATCACCCCTACTATTTCTTACAATAGGTCCACTGATCCTACTCTTCATCTAAAAACATTTGGAAATCTATATAAAGACTATCTCAAATTAAATACCTTTTCTACTACCAAGCTATTAGCTAAAACCCTCATGGGTGATGCTTTAGATTAGTACAACCAACTTAAAACTCTTTATATTACTAGTTTAGAAGATTTAGTAAATGCTTTAGTTCAGGAGTTCCAAACTAGTGATCTTCTTGAGAATATCTTGGCCCATTTTATAAATTATAAGCAACTTGAAAATGAAATTGCCCAAGATTTTTTTAAAAGGTTTAAAACATTGTCCAAAAAATATGAACATAACATGGCTGATGATAACCTTTTTCATCTCTTTACCAATGCTCTTTTTCCCAAGTTGTACTATCATGTCTACACTCTCTCTCCATGTACCTTAGAAGAGGCCATTGACCAAACAAAACATCAAGATTTCCTTATTCATCAATTTGAGCCACCCTAACCTTCTATGGGTACTCATATCTTTCTTAAGAACAAGAATCATCATGCTACCAATGATGGTGTCATAAAATCTTACGATACCATTCACACTATTCAATTTGTTGTTCCTAACCAATCTTTGGAACCAACTCCCCCTTCTCAAAAATATGCCAATACTCATTTTTATTCACCTAATAACATCAATGTTCACAAACCTTTATCCTCAATTGAATTACTAAAATGTCTACCTAAGCCTCTACCACGTGAACTTGATCCCACTCGTACTATGAAATCCTAGTATGATCCCAATAAATTTTGTTGGTTTCATGCTAGTTGGGGTAATTCTCATGAGACCTATAGGCAGCTTCATAATTTAGCTATGGATTTTCTTCTTGGTCCTAATTTTGATCATGATTCTATCATTCAAAAATACCAACAAGCCTATGACTTTATTTTTAAAGCTCATGAAACAAATACTAAATCTCAAGCCTTGAATCAATCTATGCTCATTTGGATATCTATAAAGACCCTATTCCAAATCACCAAAATCACTAATACAACCAAGACAAGCCCACCCCTTCCACCAAAAATGTAGACAGTCTTGTTGACCTGACTCCTGAAGAGAATGTGGTTAATATGACTAATATGCGAAGGGTGGTTTCTTTCATTGATCCTCAACATATCTACACCCCTCCATTATCTCGTGTATTTCATGTTATCCAAGATTCTTCTCTAACTCACTTAAATGAGTTTGGGAAAGATGACCTTATAACTTTTGATGACCGAATTCCCACTCCTCCATCAGATAACACTTCCCATTCTATTTCTACTATCCTTCCATCTTATTTACCTAACACTAATGACACTCAAGCCTCTATTAATGCTTCCTATAATAATTATCAAAACCAAATTGAACTAATTGCTTTAGCTTTTCAACATAGTTTACAACCTTTTTATAAATATTCTCCCTCTTATCAACATAAATTCCAATGTACTTCGGCTTCTCCTTCAACACTATGCACCTATTTTTAACAACCTTCTTATGGGTTATGATGAATGGGATCCCATCATGTAACTCAATAATCTCCCATCCCAAATTCCATTTCTTGAGCTTATGAGGACCTCTCCATATCATCAAAACCATCTTATGCAACTCTTATTCAAAATCGACATCCCTCATCCTCCCCTAGCAGGATGTGAAGCAACCTTATTTAGATTTGAAGATAACATATTACAATAATGTGAAGAGATGTCCATCCATGTTAATGAAATAATAGACACTTCTCTTTCCTTAAAATTTCCCATCACTTATATTATTCCCAATGAGATTCTGCTTCATGCAGATGATCCTCCTCTATTAATCAATGCCCAAATTAGCAATATCTAAGTCAAGCATGCCTTGATTGATGAGGGTTCTGGTACTTGTGTTTCCTCTCTTAATTTTATCAAAACCCTTAGATATTCTGAATGCAATCTCAAATCCACATGCAAGACATGTCAAGGATATGATTGAAGGAAAATGAATCATTTAGGTTATGTGTGGCTTCCCATTACTATCCCACCTATCATCATTCATGTGAAGGTGGTGATATTTAACTTTCCTCTATCCTATAACATCTTGCTTGTTAGGCCATGAACTAATCATATGAGAGTAGTTTCTTCTTTTTCCTATGAATGCATTAAATTACCTCACAATGAAATTATATATAGGATTAAATGTGACACTAACCCTTGGAATTTTGAATAATTCTAAGATCATGGTGTCTTAAAGATTATTACTCTTGAACCTTTGCCTCGTGTTCCATTCCATAAGTCTCAATGATTCAAATTTCCCATCAATTACACTCAAGGTTATAATGATCATCCTAAACTAATTGGGAATATTCCCCCTAACCTCATATATTTTGATGATGATGAACTTGATGAGATCAACCTAAAGATTAAAACTTCTTATCTATCACCTCATCTCATCTCTCATCTTCCCGCTTATTTATAACTTTATTCTAGAAGCATTGTCTTGAATAAGACTTAGCATTCCATTCATCAAACCTCATCAGATGATAATTTATCCCCACCTATATCATTGATCTTCATACACCTGACTATGATGATGGTTATACCTTAGATGATCCATTCTTAGGTGGTCTTGTTCAAGCATGTGATTCTAAGATTATCCATTATCATTCCTCTTTAATTTATTCTTTTCATGCATCTTCCCATATTCCATCATATATTATTCCTAATTTTATTATTTTTACTCTTCATCATAGGGTAGAGATGGTGAAAACACCTCTAGTTTCTAAATAACCATGCAGGAGTATGCTTATGGATCGTGGTATGACTAGGCCTTATCACTTTGCTAGGTACCCTGACCCCTATAGCCTATTTATCCCTAAGATGCATGCAACACTCCTTTGGAATTATATAGAACCTACCCCTCCCTTAGTATACCCCACTTCAAATCCCATTCTTGCTCCTACTTTAGTTGAGTTTATCCCTGCTTTTGATCCCATCACTCCTTCCATCGAGCCTAGTCTAGTCCCTTCACTATGACCACCTTATCTCGATGATGGTTTGTTTCCTTTACCATAGCTGGCTTTGTTTCCCACTAAATAGGTTGATGAGCCTTCCCAAACTCCTCCCACTTTTTTTACACCTCCTCTTGTGAGTACTTATACTAATCCTACCCACAATAATATATGTTGCTTCCATGGCATAGATAATCATTCATCCACACATTATCATAAGCTACGATAATAGATTGATACTTTATATCCTTCTATCCCTTGGTCCTTAGATAAGGCCATAACTCCCCTAAAGTTGCTTCCTGATTATATTCCTAATTATGGAGAGGTGTATTGTCTTTGGTACCAATGTGATACCCATCACACTTATCATTTACATATCCTTTAGTAGCACCTTAAAGATCATATTTTAATTATTATTGCACCCTCTACCATTCCTCCCATAGGTCATTCCTACAAGAAGTCTCTCCCTTCTTCTCCCATGTTTCCACCTCTCATGGTTCCATCCCCTCTTATGGTCCCTTCTTCACCTCCTATTCTTCCACTCATGAATCCTTCAGTCGTGGACCTTCCCTTACCTATGGATCCTTCTCTACTTGTGAGTCCCTCACCTATATATCCTTCTCCATTAGTGATCCCTTCATCTACTATAGAGTCTATTCTCATGCATTATTTTTAGAATCTCTTTCCTGATATCCCTCCTCAACATGATCCTTCAAGCATTCCTAGCTTTTCTATTAAGGAGATTAGACATGAATTATTTTCCTAGTTTTTATTGAAGATAGCTGAGACATTAGATATAATTCAAATCCAACTTCATAGAGATTTATAAAATGTTTTGGATAATGTGTGTGGGAAAATATATCAATACTTATGAACATATGCATGGTGTTCTTAAATTTTCTTTTGTATTGGACGTGTGTTCCAATATTATCTTTATATATTTGTTATATCATTTGACATTGTGTCAAATTATTATTTATCTTACATGATGACTTTGATTTCACACTTTATATTTTTCTTATGAATGTATTCTTTATCATTGATTTATTTTTATTCTTGAGTTTCTTTCTTACAAACTCCCTTGTTTTCTTTTCATGATTGTTTGCTTTCTTATCTCTATATACACAGATAATTGTCATTGTGTCTTGGTTATACAAACTTGGTTTCCTTTAGTCATTCCTTATTTACCATGTGATCAGTTAGCAAACAATTAATCTTATTATAATCTCCTTTCACTGGTCCAATTTGGATCTCCTTTATTCCTTTTATTTCCTTTTCACAAAATAAGAATATACATGGTTGAGACTTGAGAAAACATGTTGGTTCATTGTTAAGCCTAAGTGTTCTACTTAGTCTTGTCTTTGTTCACTTAGCTTCCTTTAGCCAAATCCTATAGCTCATTTATGTGTATGACTCTATCTCTCATGATTGGCCATTCTAAGTTTGTATGGAAGAGGAATCTTCAAAAATCCCTAAAAACATTCAAAATCCAAATCATTTAACAAAAGGCAATGATACAAAAAGCAAAAACATTTCAAAATTCCAAAATTTAAATCACACTAAAAAGATGTGATTCAAAGCACCTATGCTTCTTCTAGTCTAAGCTCAAACTCCATATTTGACCTCATGATAGATCTGATGTCCATTGGGGTGCGGTAGGATAGTATATTAGAAAAGGAGAATAAAAAAATCTTTTAGTGCTACCTACTTTCTCATGCAAGTACCCAATATTTGTAGTATACCAATGGCTTTGTAAGGGGTCCTAAGGAATGGGGAACATGTCATGGGAAGGTAGGTCCATTTTACTTTTCTTATACCAATCTACCTTCATGAGTTGATCTTACTAGCATGCTTATTTTCCTACACAACTTTGTGTCTATAGAGAATAGGTTTCTTTTATACATTGATGGTCACTAGTCACTTAGTGTCTTCTCATGTCCTTAGTATGCCTCCTGTCTCCTAAGGTCTTCTCATTATATTCCTAAGTTATGCTTTTTACATTCCCTTTTTCACTCCCTACATTCCTCATATTTTCTCTTGATAAATATTGCTTTGTTCACTGATCACTCCCTTATGGATTCCATTTGTGAATTGCATTATAAGACCATGGATAGGACCTATCCTTCCTCACAATACCATAATTTCACATTCCTATTAACAACATCTATTATTACCAAATTTTCACATTTATTCCACCTCATTGGTGTTCCGTTTATGAGTTGTAGTGTAAGACCATGGATAGGACCTAGCCTTCCTCATAAAATTTTTCAATAATCCAAGTCATAATAAAAAAATATGTGTCAGATATGAGATAAGATGTGATTAATTATGAAGTACACATCATTGACATGCTTCCCCTCTTGATTTAGTATTTTTTATGCTTAATTCATTATTCATTCACTCTTTTATCTTCTTATTTTCTGATTGTATGTAATAATCCAACCATTTCTTGAATTTTCATACTTCCCAGCTTGAATTAGTGTGATAAATTTAAGACTAATTTTGTTTTTCTCTTATACTTCCCAACGTGATTTAGTATGACTGATTAAATTTATTTATTTATTTATTTTTATACCATTTTTTCTTTTACAAATTTTCCATTTTATTACATTATTTTCATACTTACCAACATGATTTAGTGTGATTTTACTTATTTTAGTTTGGTACCAATATTTTGCTTAGTTTAAAAACAAACTTTTTACCATCTTGATTACCACCCTTTGGTTTTCTATACTTAGTCATTTTCTTATTATTACACATTTCCCAACATGAAATAGTATGTAGTACATTTTTTATTGATTATATTTTACCAAATCCTTTTTTGTCTGTTTCTTTTTAACCATGCATATGTCCTACATAATGATAGAAAATATACCACAACTCATAGATTTATTATATCATATACAAAAATCGCTAAATACATGTGCTTAAAAGAAATATTTCCAAGTATCGACAACCACAACCATAATGCAAACACATAAAATCAACATCCAACTACCAAAATCAGACATATACATACATGTGTGTGTGTGTGTGTGTGTGTGTGTGTGTGTGTGTGTGTGTGTGTGTGTGTGTGTGTGTGTGTGTGTGTGTGTGTGTGTGTGTGATTATTTTTAATACAAAAATACAACATATACATCCTCCCAACTCTAAGGCTAAGTTTTATCCTATCTATCTCATAGCCTATCCATGTTGTTTGTAGATGCCTCGATCTGACTCCTCCAAATAAAATGTTGTGAAGAGGTTGTTTGAGATCTCAGTCCTAATACCTACCCTTGTAGATGATCCAATTGGGCCTGTACCTATCCCAACTTGGTCAAGGTCTCTAGATGTGTTGATCTCTCCTAAGCCTATACTTATCCCATATGTGTCATGGTAGCTAGATGCACAACTTTCTCTTGAGCCAAGGCCTACCATGCTTGTGCCTCTCCTATACCCACCCCTATCAGGGGATGCATCCCCTTTTTATGCACTTATAATCACCTCACATCTTCTCCTACTAATCTAAACTAGCTCACTTGAGTTGGGGTAGATGGTACCATGAGATCCTCTAGTGTAATAGGGTCATATGGTTTCAAAGCCTCATCTAGGATATCATGGAGTGTTCCCCTCACTAAGGACCCCCATCTAGTCTCCTCCTCTTCTAAAACACTAAAAAATCAAACTATAAGATATTATATCATTGATATATCTCAAAATTTATCTATCTATACTCTATCTCAAATAAACTTAAGAAAAATTTAATCATCTTTTCTTACCTGGATGTATGCCACCTACCACCATCTCACCATCTATACAACCTCCAAGCATGGTCTCCCCATCAGTGCATCCTTCAAAAACCTCATTTTTAGGTCATCACCCAAAATAAAATCCTGGAGTCACCACTCATGCCCATCTCAGGCTATGCCTGAGTGGTCTCTCTATCACCCAACTCTATCTTAGCCCACCTAATGGATCATCTAGGATGCTTACTATCTCTGCTATTTCTTAACATTGATGCCTCCATCAATGTTGTGTCTAAGGTGGTAATTTATCCTCATACTATCATGTTGGTGATGATACATTTAGTACTCTTACATCTACATCTATCTCCTCTCTCTTTATTGCCTATTGTGCATGACTTGTCCATGGTCTCTCACGATGTGGTCTGATTGTTGTCCTATCAACTAGTGTCCCTAATCCTCTTCTCCCCTTTGGTTATATCACATGTTAGGCCTAAAATGTGGGCACTAATATCAGTTTTACTAGGTGAGGAAGTCCCATATATATTATTACATGAACCACTAGATGTGGCTATGTCTACCAGGTATAGTGGTTGGTAGTCTCTGTCTATGCCCATGTTATTGCCACTATCTCCCAACTTGGCCACACCATAGCAATGTGCCCATAAGGATGCCATAAAATGTCTACTCACCTCATCATCTATAGTACTATCATGTGGGACATGACTCATGTTACGTGATCTTATCACCACCTTTGTATTCGAGGTAACCTATCATCAATCACATGGGGCAACCTACTCGGTCAATACATAAGGAAACTCTCATATATCCACATAGTCATCAATATAATAAGACTTATAAAATTTTTCCCTTTGGTCAACATCTCATACATGTCATGCATAAGTTGTACCTAGATAATAGATCCTAAGTCATACAACACCCTGTGCTCCAATATATTTTGGCATAAGGCTATCACATATAGTGGTGCCTTGCCATTTGAATTATGACACAACACCCATGTTATCATAAGTCCTATAACCACCTTCCATATATCTAAAATATGAGAGGTATAAAAATCAAATAGGCTAACTCTTAGCCCAGGATATATCCTCTCTGCGCCCATCACCCATATGGCTAAGGTTATCCTCTCTTTTTATCCATCTGATACTCTCGTGACCACATGCATACCTCCTATAGGTAGTCCAAGGATCGCATGGACATCCTACAGGGTTATACCCACCACAATGGTATCCCCATCCACCTTCCACCTAAATTTATTAGTCTATCATTCCCAGGCTCCTAGGAAATTGACTATCAAATCTAAACTCAATGGGATCCTACACATATCTATAATCCTCCTTAGACCTAATTTCATCAATCTCACTCGATCCTTAGCTGAAAATCACTTCATGAGGTTTGGGAGCCATGCCACATCCACTAAGTATCAAAACCTTGGATTCCCCTACAACCATAAAATAATAATAAAATTATTAGATCCTCCATGCCATTTATAATCAAAATACTTTTTTTTTAGATTTAAAATAAAATTATCCTAATTTGCTTTAATTTATTTAATTTTTTATCAAATTGACCTATTTATATCCTATTTAGCCATTCTATCCCTTAGTCAGTCATTCTAGGCCTTTCTAACACTCTTTCGGCCTATTTCACGCATTTGCATACTATTCTAGTCACTTAACCAAACACTAGGTTGATCAAAATTTCCTTATTTTAACTGAGTTGACTTAACAAACTAAGTAAACCCTTTAATTTTTCCCTAAGTCAATAGAGTGGATTTTTATACTAAGTTAGTAGTTATGTACTAGGTTACAGTCTGGAAAACAAACTAATTCAACACATACCTACTAGGTCAACAGTGTGGATTTAGCAAATTTTTATCCTACTAGGTCGACTGCGTTGACCTAGTTGTTTCTACCTGTCGACCCCTTACATTTTCAGTAATAAATATATTTCAATAGTTATTACTCTGATTCCTTTGAACCCATTTGTTTACTTGGTTTTTACTACCCTTAATGACTTTTTTGGGTTCATTCCAATTCCTAGAATTACTTTAAAACACAAATTTCTAAAAAACACTTAAATTCAATAAAATACTCAAAAACTAGTTTAAGATTATCAGTTGCCTACTTATGTTACACCTGCCACTGTCATTGGGAATCCCTCTCATCTCAGATATCATCTCCTTGCCATCCTAGCTCGTTTGGTCCTTAGATCTCTTTATCTCTCACCCACAAGTCAAAAATAAAAATGACTTCCCTTTCACCCTATTTTAAACTTACTTTTCAAAATTCTCAACCCTTCAAATATTTTTCGTTAGATTCCTTATTTTATTCATATATTTGTTTCTGATTATCCATTTTTCAAATCGTAAAATGTTCTGGAATCATGATAAACTAGAGAATATTTTCCTCTACTATATTCCTATTTTATAAAACTTTCAATTTTTGGCCTTTTTTGGCATTAACTTCTACATGTTCACCTAATGTTCTTCACATTTAGATGCCTTCACTTATCTCACGATATACTTATTTATCTACAAATCTAAGGTAATTAAAGGTATGTATTTTTCAATTCAATTCTTTCATTTATCTTATTTGTTGCTTATTACATTTTACTTAGCATCAATGTTATGTGTTATCATGTTCTATTCTCAAAGCACCCCATGTTACACTCATGTGACATGTGATGAACTTTGAGTGGGACATATGTATACACATGATATTTTCAAAAAAATTATCACGTACTAACACTTTGTATCTTTCAATAACCTATCGAGTCTCAATCTCTCTGAGTGCATACCCTAAGGGGTGCACCAAGAAAGGGTTGGGTAGACCATTGGTGCTTCAAAGGATTGTTGTCCCTTTTGCCACTTGTTATCTACACATTTGTCTCCTAAAAATATTATCCCTAGGATTTTCTTATCTATTTCACACTCTCCAATAATTTTTCACCTTTTATACTCCTTTTCCTAACCTTATCCCCTTTTTGAGTGTCAGTTGTACTAGGTCGACTAGGTCAACTTTGTACAGTTTGGGGTAAAATTCTCTTAGGGTCTAGGTTGACTCTTGGCTGACCTAGCTAGTGAATCTTTTAATCCTTAATTGTATGAGGTCTATTGGGTCTACCCTATTGGCCAAAACTCTTGAAAAGGCTTAGGTTTAAATCCACCTATATATACAAGTTTATTTCTCCATTATTTAGAGAAGAGAAGAATAAGTAAGATTTATTACACATTTGCTTATCCACCATTTTACTTGAGGATAAATCTTATGGATTCATACTTTCTTTATAGATATGGATCTTATCTATTAGAGAATACTTTTGGATACATTGATAGGTTGTGTAACCTAGAGTTGATTTATTTTTATCATCCTTACATACCACAATAACCTCTTGCGAAGTACCTTGGCCAAAGAAGAGATTGAGGCTCAGCAGGTTCATCTTCAAAGGTAAGTATTCCTAACTTTGTTTCTCCTTTTTAAGAGTAAAAATATATGCATGTTTACTTCTCTTCCATGCATTAAGATTATATATACATTGACATGAGTATATGTCTCTTATGCATGTTTACTTTTATTTATTTCTAACCCCCACTTTATGCCACAAGATTTGGTGAGTACTAGATTATATTTTACTATATTTGTTGTTATTTTAGTGAGATATAAAAACATATGACTCCCTTAGGGTTATTTCATGATTGTGCTTGACTAGAGGCTTTGGAACCCTCCCTAGCATAGTATATTGTGGTAAGAGATCCCCTAATCAAGTCTAGTGAATCCACATATTGGTCATGTTCTCGATTATCTAATGTATCCCCAATCAAAAGTGTATGGTATGATCTATCTTCTCTGAGTTAGGATTGATTTATAAACATGATGCACTTCTGATTTCATACATAAATAATATGGAAGAAAGAAGAAGAGGAAGATTGTAGTCAACCTACAAATTATTTCAAATCTTAGTGAATGTTAGGATGTAAGGTCTATCTATATATTTTTTAATAATTATGAAATATAATTAAGTGTTTGGAATGGGTTAAAAAATCAATGGGTAAGGGCCAGTGCAATATAAAAAATAACATATACCAAGGGGCTAGAATATTGTTAATGCAAACCAAGCATTAAACATAAATGCCATAACTAGAAGAAGATGAATCAAAGTGTAAAATTAATGGAATAAGGCATAAGAAAGGCAAAACATATATAAGAATAAATAAAAAATAAACCATTGTATAGTAAGATGTATCGATCAATCCCAAGGGATAGAGTCACATGGCTAATCAATGACCATGTCTAAAATATGAGGTCCTAGATATGGGGAGATATATACATCAATAAAAGTATTGTAAAAATGGTGATAATATGTATGATAACCTAAATCATCACCCCAAAGATATATATATATTATAAAAAAACATGAAGATCCACCTTAACTCTTGAAAATCATGCCCAACAGTTCAAATGTTTATTTGTATAGTTGAACTCTTAGTAGGTAATTTGGTGTGACCAAATTCAAGATGTTGTAGATAAATATTTGGACATGGATGAGTACGTACTATATGTTGTGATGGTGTAAATATAGGATTATTAGTTTTAGGAACTATAATTTAGAGTTCAAAAAATATATATGAAATAACTGTGGGAACCATGATAGTAGGAGGTGAATTAGTAGAAGATATCACATAAGGTTGAATGATTTGATTTTTATGAATCACTTTAGATAAGGTATCATATTATTTCTAAAATTGGATATGTGACTCATAAGGTGTGCCAAAAATAGTATATAGTTTCATTATGCAAAAACTTAAGGGAATGATATAATTTGGAGGGTTTGCTCTCATTTCATTTATCTATGGATTCCCAATTAATAGTTTACATGAATCACTATTCAAAAATATGTAGATCCATAAAATTAATTTATTAAGGCCTACTATGAATTGTAATGTAATACTAATGATTGGTCTATTTAAAGTACTACCATAACTCTTAAGTATCATGGTTATGCCAATTAAGTCTCATTGAATATACCCTTTACTTTCTATAAATGACATTGCAATTAAATTTTGACTTGCACCATTATCTACCACAATGTCATGTGTAATCATAGTATGTGAATAAAAAAAATCATGTATACCATGTGGACCATTATTAGAATAATATTTTAGTATCTTATGGTAATATAATTTAATATTTGGAGCTTACTTTTGTTAACTAGTAACCATAACTATAATACTATCAATGAGATGCTTATTGGAAACTATTGGCGTATGTATATATGAGCCAAGTGAACATTGTATTTTTTCTTAGTATCATGAATCAACAATGGATTATTGAATTTTTTTATTCATTGATTAGGTTTTGTAAAAGATTCATTCGTTATTTTATTATGGCCTTAAACTTGGAGGAAATTACTATTTATTATATTTTTTTATCTTATGTTTTAGTGAAAAGCATTGTCTGATAGAAATTATTAAAGCTCTATTATAGTCAGACTATTGATTTACGTCATATTTTTCAAGTAAAACTCAATAAGTATCCAATTCATATGGTAGAGGTAAATATATCACATTACATTAAATAAATATTTTAAGATTTTTTTAGGAGGCTTAGGGAATCTTTTAAATTATCTAATGTTTCTAAAAGGTATAAGAACTAACCTGTCATGTGGTTTTTAAATTGCATTTACAGTTTTAGACTCATCCTTAACTTGGAAAGTTGGAACATCATTATCCTTATATTTTAATTATTATTTCTCATAGATATGTGGAGATAGTAGAGTTAGAGTCACTAGGCCCATATTTTAGCAAATTAGCCTCTAAAAGCTTAATATCAAAGTTTAAACCATATGGAAAAGCTCATTAAAATGTTAGTAAGTGTTGAACACGACTTTGTATTTAAGTAGTTGAGGTAAATTATTAGATAAAATGCTTTGTATATCACTATTAGGTATTTTAGGAGATATATTAGTAAGAATAGTATTAAATCTAAGCACACACTCATCAACTTTTTCATAATTTACTTGTTTTATTTTAGTAAGTTGAGAAATGTGACTTTTTGGCTAATGTTTATGGAAAATTGAGCTAAGAATATATCTTCCAAGTCAACCTAGAGGTAAGGCGTACAACCAATCTAAGGTATAGTCCTTAAGACATATATTAAGCATCTTAATCATTAATAAATCATCATGAGAAAAATGAAAGCATGAAGAAAATTATGAAAAAATGTGATGCAAAGGATCATAATTTATATTGTATTTTTTAAATTTAAGCACTAGGAAACCAATAGGAAAATGTTGATTTCAGACTTCATGAGCCAATGGATTATGTAATATATATTATGATGTAACTACATGACTACATTTTTGATATTATTAGGAAAGTAACCTAATTTGAGCTTGCATATCTTCAATAGATTATTGATAGTAACCATCCTTAGATGTATTATCATGTGTAAGAGCCATTTTATGATTAACATTAGTAGGAATAGAGGTGTGATTGGTATTTTGAATAAGACAAAGATCGAGAGATAAATAATTATGAGTATGATAAGATTGTAAATTAGTCATAAGATACAAAATGTGTATTAGGTTGTATAATAATAGTAGAAGTCATTTGAGGATGAGTAACACTAGGTGGATGCATATAAGGATTAGTGGAAGCACTAGGAACACTAGTGTCACCACTTGATGTAGAAGAAAAGCCTCCATTAGGTGGATTAAGAAAATTCAAAGGATTTATGGTAACATTCCTAAATTTATAATACTTAGACATTATTATTATATTTTATTCTTTGATAACAACATAAATAATAACATCTATTTCTTAAGAAATTTCAAAGGATAATATTTTAAATCAGACGTGTAATTCTCATACAATTTTAAGCATCATCATTAATGGGAGGAAGATAATTACATTTTTTTTCATTATTATCATAAGCATTTCTATATATATCATCAAGAGAGGAACCAAAATCATGAAAATGCATAATATTAACAACATATTTATATGTAACTTTCACATTTGTATCATTTTCATTTTCAACAATATAAGGAATTTTAGTAAAAAAATAGCATTTTTGATTTTAAAGAATAATGCATAGGAAATAAAACACATTGATTCAAATCACAAGTACCACCACTCAACCTAATTATTTTCCTAGTAGGGTTGGTATATCTAGCCTTCTTAGTTGGCATAAGTGTTGAGTTGTGGAGCTAAAAGCTTCACTAATGAGCTAATGTGGAGGTTGTTGGGCTTAAACAGTAATCGACATTGGTCAGAACCAACTGACATCGGTTAGTGGTTGACCGACATCGGTCAGGGATCGGCCGGCATCGATCATCTTCAGATCGACACCAACTTCTGTGCATTTCCAGACGTTTCCAGATTTTCTATTTTTAGGAGAACAGTTAGTTTGCATGTAAAGACTAAAATTAGTCTTGAGTCTATTTTTATAATTATTGTTTGCTTTCAATTCTATTTAAGAGACCCATGGGGCAATATTGTAAAGGGGGAAGAACAATTCAGTAATTGAATTGATTGTAATTGATTGAGAGAGAGAGAGAACTCTTGAGGGAGAATTATTGTACATATTTGAGGTGTGAGGAGAGAGAGATTTCTTCATTGTATTTCCTTCTAGAAGAGTTTAATATAGATTGGTTGTTTCTCGTATTTGCTATTATTTGTTGTTTCTGATTTCTAGTTACTTATTACTTCTGGTTTCAATTTCGTGTTTAGTTGCTTATACAAAAGTAATCAATTATACTCTAAGATCTTGACAACTGGTATCAGAGCTCTAAACACTAACAACTGGTATCAGAGCAAGGATAGTGATTGTTGATTACAGAATTCACTCACAGGGGTTTCTGATTAAGTGGGAGCAAAGCAATGGCAGAAGAAAGTAAACTAAGAATGGAGAAATTCAATGGCAAGAATTATCAATTATGAAGGATGCAGATTGAAGATTATCTATATCAAAAAGATTCGTATTTATCGTTGGGTGGGGTTTCAAAGAAGCCCACAGATATGGAAGATGAAGAATGGAATGTTTTTGATAGAAAGGCTCTTGGATCTATAAAGTTGAGCCTGTCAGCTTCTGTGTTTTCCAACTTATCATAGGCAAAGACAACGGTAGAGTTAATGGATACTTTGGAAAATTTATATGAAAAACCCTCAGCTTCGAATAAGGTATATCTTATGAAGCAATTATTTAATTTGTAAGTGTAGGAAGGTGGATCTGTATCTAGTCATCTTAATGATTTCCATATAATAGTAAATTAGTTAAATTCAGTCAAAATAGTTTTTGATGATGAAATTAAGGCTCTCTTAATCTTATGCTCTTTACCTAAAAGTTGGCATAGTTTGGTAATGGCAGTTAGTAATACTGCATCTGCTTCAAATATCTTGAAAGTTGATGATGTTGTTAGTGTAATCTTGAATGAAGAAATTCACAAAAAAAACACAGGGAAACATCAGGTAATGCTTTAAGTATTGAAAGCAGGGGAAGGCAAAGAGAGAAGGGCAAGCAAGGGAAATCAAGGTCAAAGATTGGAAGTAGATCCAAATCCAGAAATGGAAGAATAACCTGCTGGAATTGTGGAAAGAAAGGGCATGCAAAGAAAGATTATTGGTTGAAGGATAACAAAGAAAATCAGCATGAAGGTAATAAAGAAGAAAAAGTTGTAGGTATTGTTGCACATGATGCTCTTATATTTTCCTTGGATAATAAAGTAGAATCATGGGTTTTAGATTCTGGTGCCTCTTTCCATGCAACCCCAAATAGAGATTTTTTCAATAATTATGTCCATAGAGATTTTGGAAAAGTTTATTTAGGGGATGATGAGCCTTGTAAAATTGTTGGCAAAGGAAAAGTGCAGCTGAAATTGCAAAATGGCAACACATGGGTGTTGAAGGATGTCATGCATGTACCCATCCTGAAGAGGAATCTAATTTTTGCAGAAAAGTTGGGTGATGAGGGTTGCATAGTAACTCTCATAGCTGAATCTTGGAAAGTTTCCAAGGGTGCAATTGTATTAGCAAAAGGTAAGAGAGTAGGTAAACTTTATTTATCTACTTGTATTACTGATTATTCTCCTTTTCTTTTATCTACTTCAGATATAGATGTAAAGTTGTGGCATTGTAGGCTTGGTCACATGAGTGAAAGGGAATGAATGTTCTTAAGTCAAAAGGTAAGCTTTCAAATTTGAAAAGCATAGATCTATATTTCTGTGAGCATTGTATTTTTGGGAAACAGAAGAAAGTGAGGTTTCTCAAAACTGGGTCAACAAAGAAGAAGCACAAGTTGGAGCTTGTTCACACAGACATGTGGGGACCAGCTCAGGTAGCTTCTATTGGAGGATCACAGTATTATGTTTCTTTCATTGATGATGCTACAAGAAAGGTATGGGTTTATTGCATAAAGAGGAAATCTAATGTTTTTGACACATTTAAGAAATGGAAAGCTTTGGTTGAGAATGAAACAGGTTTGAAATTGGAGTGCCTTAAATCTAACAATGGTGGTGAGTACTGCAGCAATAAATTCAATAGTTACTATTCTATGAGTGGAATACATAGGGAAAGGATGGTTCCAAGGACACCTCAACAAAATGGAGTTGCTGAAAGGATGAATAGAACAATAATGGAACGTGTATGAAGTATGAGGTTGCATGCTGGTTTGCCCTTACAATTTTGGGCAGAAGCTGTAGATATTGTGGTTTACCTGATTAATAGAGGACCTTCTATTGCACTGGATGGTGGAATTTTAGAAGAGGCTTGGACAGGTAAAAAGGTAGATCTTTCATTTCTCAGAGTTTTTGATTCTAAAGCTTTTGTGCACATTGATAAAGAAAATAGAAAGAAGCTAGATGCTAAATCTATATGGTGCACTTTCATTGGTTATGGTTTTGGAGATTTCAGATTTTGGTTGTGGAATTTAGAAACTAACAAAATTATTAGAATTTGTGATGTAGTTTTCAATGAGAAGGTGATGTACAGTGATCAGCTCAAGAGGCTGAATAATTTTAAACAAGGCAATCTTGATTTGGAAGAGGTTATGATCCAAAATGAGCTCATGGGTAAAAATCATCACTCACAGAAAAACACAGAGACCAATGTCAGTCAGGTGGAAACCAACGTCAGTCAGGTGGAAATTGGCATCAGTCAAGAGGAATCGACATCGGTCAGGTGCAGACCGACATCGATCAGAGATGACCAGGATCAATCACTGTCAAAAGAAAATTTGGGTGGACAGCAAGCTGTAAATGAGTCTCAAACACCCATAAGGAGGTCTAAAAGGGTAAGTAAACCTCCAATTCATTATTCCCCTTATTTATACTACTTGTTTCTCACTGATGGTGGAGAACTAGAAAATTTTGATGAGGCAATGCAGGTAGAATCCAGGAATTAGTGGGAGCATGGCATGAATGAGGAAATTGATTCCTTGGAACAGAACCATACATGGGATTTGGTTGAGTTGCCAACCGAAAAGAAAGCACTGAAAAACAAATGGGTATACAGGTTAAAGGAAGGAGAGAATGGACAAATGAGACATAAGGCCAGGTTGGTAGTAAAATGATTTGCACAGAAACTAAGTATTGGTTTTGGTGAATTTTTTTCTCCTGTAGTAAAGATGACTTCTATTCGGACTGTATTGTCTTTAGTTGCTATTGAGGATTTGCATCTTGAGCAGCTTGATGTTAAGACAACATTTCTTCATGGAGATTTGGATGAAGAGATATATATGGATTAGCCGGAAGGTTTTGAGGTCAAAGGTAAGCAGAAACTTGTGTGCAGGTTGAAGAAAAGCTTATATGGTCTTAAGCAAGCTCCAAGACAATGGTATTTGAGGTTTGACAAGTTTATGACAGAGCATGGCTTTAGTAAATGTCAATCTAACCATTGTGTTTATTTTAACAAATTGGATAATGGTAGTTATATTATCTTGTTACTGTATGTAGATGATATGCTTGTTGCAGGTTCACACATGTAGGAAATTATTGAGCTTAAGGTAAAATTAGCTCACACATTTGCCATGAAGGATTTAAGAACAACAAAGAAAATCCTTGGCATGAGTATTAAGAGAGACAAGAAAAATCACAGTTTGATTTTGTCTCAAGAGGATTATGTGAATAAGGTGTTGGAGAGGTTCAATATGTAGGATGTAAAACCGGTAAGCACACCTATGGTTGGACACTTCAAGTTGAGTTAAGAACAATGTCCTAAATCACATGATGAGATTGAGTACATGAGTAGAGTTCCATATGCTTCAGCAGTTGGGAGCTTGATGTATGCAATGGTATGTACTAGACCTGATATTGCCCAAGTAGTGGGAGTTGTCACCAAGTTTATGGCCAATCCAAGAAAGGAACACTGAAAAGCAGTTCAGTGGATTCTCAGATATCTGAGAGGGACCAGTAGTAGGCATTTATGCTATGGAGGGTCAAACACTTCTCTACATGGGTATGTAGATTTGGATATGGCAGGTGACTTGGATGGTAGGAGAAGCACCACAAGATATGTGTTCACTATTGGTGGAACGGTGGTTAGCTGGATTTCAAAGTTGCAGAAGGTTGTTGCCTTGTCTACTACAGAGGCAGAATACATTGCAGTCATAGAGGCTAGCAAGGAAATGATTTAGATGACTCAGTTCATGGAAGAGTTGGGAAATGAGCAAGAGAGTTGCAGATTATACAATGATAGTCAAAGTGCAATTCATTTGGCAAAGAATTCAGCCTTTCATTCAAGAACCAAACATAAATAGCTTAGGTACCACTTCATTAGACAGGTATTGGAGGATGGACAGTTGAAGCTGGAAAAGATCCATATAGATAAGAACCCTGCTAATATGTTAACAAAGTCGGTAACAAAGGAGAAGTTGAATCTTCATTCAAATTTTTTTGGTCTTCAAGATTGAACTTAAAGAGGGAAAAACAAGCCAGAGATGTTTAGAGGATGTTGTTGTACAGGTACATGTGCAGCTGTTTATCTCCAAGTGGGAGATTATTGAGTTGTGGAGCTAAAAGCTTCACTAATGAGCTAATGTGGAGGTTACTAGGCTTACACAGTAACCGACATTGGTCAGAACCAACCGACATCGGTTAGTGGTAGACCGACATCGATCAGGGGTCAGTCAGCATCAGTCATCTTCAGACTGACACCAACTTCTATGCATTTCCAGACGTTTCTAGATTTTCTATTTTTAGGAGAATAGTTAGTTTGCATGTAAAGACTAAAATTAGTCTTGAATCTATTTTTCTAATTATTTTTTGCTTTCAATTCTATTTAAGAGACCCATGGGGTAGTATTGTAAAGGGGGGAGAACAATTCATTAATTGAGTTGATTGTAATTGATTGAGAGAGAGAGAGAGAGAGAGAGAGAGAGAGAGAGAGAGAGAGAGAGAGAGAGAGAGAGAGAGAGAGAGAGAGAGAGAGAGAGAGAGAGAGAGAGAGAGAGAGAGAGAGAGAGAGAGAGAGAGAGAAATCTTGAGGGAAAATTATTGTACATCTTCAAAGTGTGAGGAGAGAGAGATTTCTTCATTTTATTTCCTTCTGGAAGAGTTTAATACAGATTGGTTGTTTCTCATATCTCCTATTATTTGTTGTTTCTGATTTCTAGTTACTTATTACTTCTGGTTTCAATTCTGTGTTTAGTTGCTTAAACAAAAGTAATCAATTGTACTCTAAGATCTTGACAATAAGATGTAATTATGAGAAACATGGAGGAAGCTAGGGATAATTATTAAGTAATAGGAAACAAACCTATATAAAAAATATTAGATTGCATGGGTTTAGATGTCAAAATTTAGTACAAGGCCCTTCTCCATAACATATTTTGCTATGTTTTTCACACTTGGTCCACTTATCTATATTTGTCTATTTTTAGTACCATTCCTATCCCACACTACTCTCTCTTTGGCCTCCTTATTTATAAATGTCCTCAACATTCATCCATTTAATATTTTTCACCTTGGCTAAAAAAATTATAAGTTGTTTGCATCCATCCTGAGCATTTGTCTCTCTTGGGATGGATTTAATGGATACAAGTTACAACCAAATTTCCCCTTATGGATTTTATAGGATATCAAATCCATTCCCTTTATTTTTGTGTGTCCTTATACCTTGGAATTATTTCTCGTGACTTTTATTTCCCATATCATTATTTTATATATTTAGACATTACATGTCTTATGTGTTAGAGATACCAATAAATATAAATCATTCATATTCATTTACCAAGTAAGAATCAGATGGATAACCTTCCATGAGTTAGAGACTTTATTTGACCAAACTAATTTTCTAAACTTGAGGAGCCTACAAATTGAGCCACCCTTGGCGATTATGTACTTTAATATATTGTGACATCATCCACTTGTAACAAATCAAGTTTTAGGTGAATATTTATGTAGTTGCATAATCACTTATAAGGATAAGGAAGTTAAAACCCTTTCGTAATATTAAATTTACACTACATGAACAATGTGGGGTCTGATTCTAACATGGAAGATACATAGGTCTAACTCCCTTGAGGTTTCCAAATGAAACTACTTATATCTTTTATCTTTTGCATGTGTATTATATTGAATTATATTAAGAGAAGAATAATACATCAATTTAGACATTATTCATGACAATTCAAAAGAGTGAAAACACATATCCATATGACATTAGGATATGAAACTACATATAAAAATCCAAAACCAAGAAAGGTGCATAGTACATATTTTATGCTCAGTAATATATTCATCAATGACATCATAAGGATTGACCAGGATGCAAAATTTGTCATGAACAAATTTTTTAGTACTTGAGCATGGGATAAATCAGTTCTTTGAGAGAGAATAGTCCAAATTTAACATATACCATATTTATTCCTTCTAAACCACTACCACACTTCCAAAATCCCAAGCTTCTACCCAAGTGTGATTGTTTCATGACTTTTGCTTTTCATATTTTCCATTTCTTATCAAATCAATTTCATTTATGCTTATTTAATATTTTTAGCCACTAAGGAAGATGTGATTTAATGTTTTAGGATGCTCTATTCTAAATATCCCTTGTATAGTAATTTTAATTGTTTGTTTGTATCTTAATTTATCTTAAACCAAAATTTGTTAAAATAATTTGGTGAACCCATTTCTTATTTGAACACCTATATCTTTTGAGGATTCCACTTAGGGTTTTGTGACTAATTTTATATGCAACGTAAATTCACATATTTCAACCAAACCCTAGCTTGTTACTTACCTCTTTCTACTTTTAGATTGTATACATATTTCATAATTTGGTGAATTTTTGTTCTTTAACCACATATATATTTTGATCTTTTTATAGGGTATGATACTCGCCATTATCAAACTCAATTTACATATTATTTGTGATTACTAATTTGAATCCAATTTATTCATATTTATCATAGATATTTATTATGTTTGGATAATTTAGACCTACACATCTTGCTAAACATATTGCTCTATTGAGTGGTGCTACTTTCAATTTGACCAAACTACCATTGCATACGACTAATGTTTCCAAGATGCCAATAATTAATGAGATGCCTTATAGTGCTATTCCTCCTTCCATTGATACAAATGAGAATTATCAATCTAAATATATTTGTGATAAAATGAACTTATATAATGCTACTTCTGATGATTACCATGGTTATGAGGATAAATACAATGTGTGTACTAATACACCTAGTTATATTGATATTTCAAATTTTGAGGGCATGGAGGAAGATGATTTTTATGCCTATATTGTAACTACCCCTAAGGAACTTGATTTTAATATTTTAATATTTATTTTAGTATGACATAAATGAATAGGAAAAAAGAAGCTTTATCTAAGCATAACCCTATAGAACCATTGCATGACACTAATTCACCTCTTGGAGGTTATACATATACATTAGGTGGTGAGGCTATTCCTCCTCATGTTACTATTCATAATTATATGCCTCTACTTAGTGATACACCCCATCCTTAGGTAAATACTATTATTCCTATATAAATTAAGGATTCTATGATCCTTCCTATTACCAATCCAATGACTAATGTGCCATTATGATCACATTTTTATATTCCATCCCTCAGTCTTGAACATATTAAAAATACTACACATGCCTCTATTGAAACTAATGTTAATCATAACAAGGCATTGATTCCTAAATACACACACCAATGTTGATCCTATACCTCATGGTACATCTATATATCTTGCAATACAAAAACAACTTGATGACATGTGATTATAACTTACATAATTATATAAATCATCTAACAAACCTAGCCATTTGATTTCATCTTATGATATATTACCCATTATTTTGGCTATGAAATTTAATGTTCACCCCTTTCCACCTTCATTTCAAGTTCTTAATTTTACATTATATGGTGGTAATGGGGATCCATCACATCATGCTAGAGCCTATTTTGCATCTTGATTTGGTTTTCACTATAATGATATACTCATGACTAATATATTTCCTAAAATTCTTGTAGATTATGCCCTATATTAGTCCTACACCTTACATGTGGGTTTTGTGCATAGATTCAATGATTTGGCCAATATGTTTTTAACACATTTTTATATAACATTATTAAAAAGTCACATTTTCTCAAATTTATCAAATAAAACAAGGACCTAATGAATGTCTTGGTGACTATGTGCTTAAATTAAAAACCATACTAATGAAAATGTCACACCAAAATCCTGATAGTGATATTAAAAGTATATCCTCAAATAGTTTGCTCTCTGCTCTTAAGAACAAATTCATGTTTAACACATATGAATATTTTGATGACCTTTATCATGCACTAATAAACATTGAGATTAAACATATTTATGACAACATTTTAAATTATACACCTATTGTTTCTACATCCACTACATAAAATTATCAAGTAAATATAATATTCAAACCTAAGACTAATGATGCACCTAATTTTCAAAATAAGAGAGGCCAATACCATCAACATATTTTCAAAAACAAATGAGAGGATTATTTTTCCTACTTATAAAACACTTGCCAATCTATGACATTACCAGATGTACCTCGCTAAGTGATTAAATATTTGATTAAATGTAACATATTACTTTACATAAGCCACTTCAATTAGATACTACTCAAGCATTACCTAAAGGTTATGAATCAATTATTTTGTGACTATCATAAAGCTTCTAGACATTTAACTAATTTATGTTTCAATTTAAGACATAAGATTCATGATCACATCAATAAAAACACTATTTAGATTAGAGGCTATAAATCTAAAATGAATAAATCAGTCACAATGCCTTATCAATGCTTGAAAATATTTAGTAATCCATTACCAAACCATGATACTATGAATCAAGATAATGTGAATACGACAACATGTGTACATCATTACACTATTTCACATGAACATGAGATTGATAACACTCTTGGCATGGTTTGAAGTTCTAAATGACAAGTGAATTCCATTATATTATAAAAGCACAAGATACCTAATGATGATTTAAAAAATTGTCCTCTATGCATTCAAACATATATTTCCCATCACCATCCAAGTATATATGGAATTATGATTGACAATAGTTATATAAAAAATATTATTAGTATGTCATTCTCATTTAGTCAAGGTTATGCTAAATGAGATTTAACTACATGACTATGATACTTCATGGTAAGATGACATCTTGCACACCACTTGGTGATATTACACTACAAGTTATAGTTATTTGTATAACTATTATATTTATTTTTTATCTCATTCCCAATATTGAATCACATGCTTGGACACCCATGGCTTAATCAAATGAGAGTGATACCTTTTACACTACACCATTGTCTCAAGTTTGTGCATGATACTGAATTAAATATCATATGAGGCACAACTTGTGACTTTATTATTATACTTATAAGATCAAATGTTGGATCGTATATTAAAATTTATGAGGAGAAAACCATACAACATCTTGTGATATTAGTTACTATTTCACCACCATTAGTTATGGTTCATACTAAATTTGAATCTATGATACCATATCCACAATTATTTCCAGTTATTGCTTCTACTACATTTTTGTGTCTAATACTACCATTATATCACGTATGATCTCCTTAATTTATTTATCCTATATTTTTACCTTTGAATCCTACAATTCATAGTTATCTACATCCCAAGATTGAATTGTAACATCTTACTACACATCATTTCTAAGAATATAGTTTATCATGACATATTCCTATGCATGCTACTAAAGAGGTTTTATTATATCTTCCAACTCACTCTCTACACATCTCTCCTTGGGATGATGGTTATAATTATTACAAATCTTGTGACCAAGGGTAATTTTAATGGTTATTCTTCACCATTTGGCCAAAAGCATTTTTTTATCCTTTTGAAAATGGTGAGTTGGGTGAAAATATGTATTAGATGATTAGCCCAAATATTTTAAAATTTATTTTATTCATGCTTCTATTTTACCTATAGGATATATTATAACTTGTTTTGGGACACAATTTTTACATATGTATTATGTTGTAGATACTAAAATTCATTCTTTGATACTTGAAAATGAAAATATTGACACATATTTACCATGCATAACATAAGCACTCAAACAAGGTTATAATTTACCATCCTCTCACACTTACATAATACCTTATGATTCAAAACTTTATTTTTGATATTTTACACCTACAAGAATCTCATCTTATCTTTTAAACCTGATAAATGTCTTGCACAAACATCTCAAAACTCTTAGTTTAGTCCATCTATAATGGGTCAATTCCAATATTTAAGATCATTATCACTATTGATAATGACCTCTGTTATTGAAAATGACCCAAACAATGGCTATTTTATATAATCAATCACATCATTAGGTTCAACCTATAAACCTAGTGTAGTGGTGGCATGATAAATTATTCAATTGGATCCATATATAAAAAAATCAAGGTCTCATTCAAAAGGGACTTAACACTTATTTGTTATACATATATACACTATTATACATTGAGAAAATATTCCCTATTCTTCTCAATTTACATACCTACCACTCAGAGTAGTCACAATCCTAGTTTGAAACACTCAAAATCTAAGTTAAATTAAGCATTGCCATATATCAATATCAATCATTAGTTGTATACACATTGTGAAGGAGAACATTTACATAATGACACTAGGTGAGATATTTACACGTGGCTTGATTTCTCTCCTTAGAGTATTGGATATGTAGGTAGCAACCAATCATCAAGGAAGGGTGACTGGGGTCAGGTTAGCCCATTACACTTCCCCCATTTTTATAGGTTTCTATTCCTCACAAGCACATCTAGGGTTTCAAGGAAAAGTAGGTTGATTTATAGATCTCTATGTGTCATTAGGGTTTTGGCTTGTAAAAAAGAGTAAAAATGACACTCACAAGTGACCATATAATCATAGTGCCATACATATACGTAGGTTAGAATAAAATGATGATATTGACCCTATCTTATGAAACTAACCCAATAGAAACAATACATAAACTCTAAAATTAGTGGTGCTTATCCCTAAGTTTCACTTCTAAAATATAGTCATAGTCACATAGTCAGCCATAAAAGCTAAGTATCATGATCTCAGTCTCAGTCTTTTACATCAAAATATATGCTTGAATGCCATATCTATTGATATGAATTAAATTTCAAAGTTATATCTTAATTATATTGATCTCACCCATGAATATAAATTAGGGTAAAACATATTGGTGAACCTATACACATCAAATAATGAAAATCCATAGGTTTCCCATTAGGGTTTTATTTTTAGACCCATTTTCTAATTTTTCCCTAATAATACACATTAATCATGACCATTTTGAATGAAAATTATTTGTTAACATAATTAATGAAACTAATTTTTTCATATTATTCTACATGGATAGTGTATCTTATTTAGATCAAGTATGTATCCAAGTGGGCAACAAGGATTAAATCTAAATACACTAACAAGGCTCAAGTTACCAATGAACAATCCCAAGACTTTATCCAATATTATTGTTATATTATTAAATCTAAAATACCTATTATTACTAATACATAGAAAAGGTATGCATGACTCATATAATTCCTCCCTCAATTTTCAAAATGTTAAAAGTTACCATTTCACTTCAAATATCGAACCTTAACTTATATTGGATCATGTGGTCCATGATGCTATAAAATGAATGGGTAAGGTGACCAAAGGACCCTAAAACATCCCTCCTCAACCCCTCCCCACACCACCCACCAAACAAGCTAATCAACCTAGGGGGTATGACATCATGGATCAACTAAAAAATACCCATGCCAAAATTTATCTATTAGAATTACTTTAGACAATGCCTATTTACAAAGATATCCTATATGCAATATTGTACGATATAACTTTACCAAATGATGTGGAACCACCTTATGTGGCATCTATTCTCAATACACTATGATAGATAGAAGAAAATATCTCATTTGAAAAATATTAATTTCCTCCTAAGAACATTGTAGAACAACCCCTAACATATCATATTAAAGTTCAAGTACAACATAATATTTTCAAATGAGTTTTGGTAGATAAGGTTTAAAAAATCATAATATCTAAATTTTTAACATTCTCTATATTATGGCAGAGTATATTAACTATTTAAATATGAAGACTTGAGGATTTGACAACATTTTAAGAAAATTATTAGGATAATCTATATTATATATTTATGTGGGCACTCAAATGACAGCGACAGTTTGTCAAGTCATGCCTAATGACCTAAATTATAATATTATATTAGGGAGACCATGGAGTCATGAGATGTAAATAGTTAATAATACCCTAAATACATGTTTAAATTTTATTCATCAAAGACACACACACACACACACACACACACACACACACACACACACATTCCCTTTGGATCAAGAACCATTCAAATATTGTGCATTCATCTAACCCGAAAATCATTACATTCCTCATAAAAAAATATATTATCAAGAATCCAAACAAAATGGACCACCAATATTTTTTTTATCTCTAATTTTATCATCATTAATATATCATAATACATATGGTTTTGGGATTAAATATTTATAAAATATGGGATATTCAGGATAAGGATAGGGGGAAATGCACAAGGCATTATTAACCCCATCCGAGTAATTAATCATAAAGGATGATAGTGTATTAGTTATAAATAAAAATTAACAAAAAAAAAACAACAACAAATACAAGACTACTATTTATACATATTTATTCAAATCAAATGTTAAATCAAAACAAGTTCATAACACATCTACACTATAGTTGGTATACCCCGAGTGGATTGACAACACAGTTTCCCTAGATATTTAGACATTAGATGAATGTAAAAAGGATGAATATATAATATAATAATTTAGGGTGTATGAACAAATCCCTTCCTTAGATCATAAGAATAGTTTTCATCATACAACTACTACCCATGAATACTTATGAAAAGTGAAGACATTAATGTCCATATCTAAGTAGATGATCCAAGTACTATTATTAAAACACCATATATGGAAGTTGAATCAAATATAATTAATAAATAGACATTAAAATATCATTATGAAATAGATAGGGATCCTATACTTGTATTATTATCAACTATATTACAAAAAGATGAAGGAAAGACATTTTGACAAGTTCTACATGATTACCTAGAAATATTTGCATGGGCTTATTTATATATGCCAAGAATTGATCCTAAAATCACATTACATAATATTATAATTTATCCAAATATAAAGACAATACAAAAAATAATTCATAAAATGCATCCCAAATTTACATTATTCATAAAAGAAGAGACATAAATTACTATATGTAGGATTTATTCAATCCATTAATTATCCCAAGTAGGTTTATAATATAGTACCAATTGTAAAACCCAATGGGTAGATTCAGTGTTGTAAAAATTATTAATACTTGAATAAATCTTGTCTTAAAGACAAATTTCAATTTAGGAATATTGACTTGATTTTTGATATTTTTAGTGTAGGATATTATTTTCCTTTTATTAGTTTATTGGGATTATTCTACACACACATAGTGTTTTCTTACACTTGTGGGACTAGCTTGCTTAGGTGTACTTATCTCATAGGATTTACTCTTTTAATATTATGACATAGGAGTTACTCTTTGATTATTATCTCATAGGAGTTACATGCCTATTCTAGGCCCTTTGTGTAAGAGTTACTACTTTTTTCTCCTATTTTTACATCTTCATTTTGTGAGCTATTCATGGAGTGAGTTGGGTGATTTGGATTATTTATGTTTACTCATGTTTATTCTGCAATATTATCACATATTTTTTATTTTATTAACTTATAGTTATAAGCATGCATGTGCTTATCTCACATTGCTTGAACCAATGCTTTTGACATCCCATTTCATCTTGGTGCATACTCTAATATGGTATCAAAGCAATCTAGTTATAATGGTTGTCTGGTTTTTTCATATTATTGAGTTTTTAATTAAATCAAGAGATTTTATTTTTAATAAATAAATAAAATTATTTTACATATCCATTGTCGAGAGAGTGCTCATTTTTTGGTGAAGGATTTTTTTTGCATGTTGTACAAGCATATTGTCTCCCCTGATTAAATTCAACATGGTATTTGTAACTTCATACCTATAATTTTTGGATCTGTAAAACTAGTTTTTTGATTTCTTGTGGCATATTCAGATCCATTCTACTTTTTTTCTAGTTGAAAAGGCATTTTTTTAATCTATTTATTTGGCATTAGGGTTCCACATATTCAACTACCTGGGCATCATTATTGCAGCCCCAACACACTTGGGGTGCCATTTTTCTATCACGGCACCATTGTTGCAGACCTAGGGTCCATATTTGGACATTTTACTACCTAAAACTTCATTACTACAAACTTGGGTGCCATTTTCAAGTGTTACTTCTGCACATTTAATCAAACACATACTTGGGTGCCACCTTTATATAGTTAGTTCATTGAAAATGAGAGTTTAATGCTTATTATTTCATATCTATTCTTGGTCTCATTTTGGGTTGATCCTGAGCTTATTTGCCTGGTTACTACAGTACGGTGCCTCACCTTTGGGCATGGGCTTCCATGGGGTGCATAAAAATCATCTGAAACTTCTCCATCTTGGCAGTCATACCTTATCCAAGTAGTAACAACTAAGTTTTCAATAAGTCAAAAATAAAATATAACTTCTACCTTAATTCACTTGGTCATTTTATTAATTAGGAATTACTATTCTTTTTTACAAAAAAATATAGCATATTTTTGTTTGTGCCACTTAAGTGAAATGTTTTCCTTTAGTTACACAAGTAAATGGGTAGAAGGTTTGGTTAAGGCTTAGTGTTGTGATTGAGGAGGTCATTGGTTTGATTCCAACACCTGTATGTAAGGCTATACCCAAATTTTAGCCCTTAGTGCATTTAATATGTTGTGCAAATTTAATTAAAATAGACCATTTATGATGGGAAAACCAAAATAATAATAACTTGTGTCATTTTATTCAAAAGTTCATATTTTTTATCCATTGGTCCCATTTTTATTGTAAATGTACTAAAATTATAAAGTGCCAAATTTTGGATTTATATTGTATTTGGGAGATACAAGGGAGATTTAAGGAGATTATAAAATTTTTGCTTGGTCTTTTTTTACCCCTCTCATATTTTTCCTGACGAAGATGGAAGGTGAGGCCTAATTTGTCAGGTGGCTAAACCCCCTCATAAGAAAACCATTTTCTTCTCCTTCTCTCTTTGATTTCTCACTATTCTACACTTTTATCCTCTTTATGAGCACATTATTGGCATATCTCGACATCCTCCTTGACCTGTTTGCATTTTTATGTGCTTTTTTGGTGTCACTTTTTTCACTGATTACTCACAGTTAGACAGACCATCAGTTGTGTCTGACATCTATTCACTCAGACATGCATCAACACTTGTACACTATTTTCTTATCCAACCATATTGTTGGCTAAGTTTGACATCCTCACATTGAGCATACATTATATTTGTCAACTTTGAGGGGTTGTTGTGGGCCCTACATTTTCTCTTATGTGTAAACTCAATTTTCATGACTTGTGTTCCACTTTGGTTTCATTTACACCGATTGCTCTTATATTATTGGATGCCTTTTTAGTTGATCATGATGTCCATTCATTGAGTGTACATTACCAATTTTGCAGTGCTTTTTTCTCATTACACTTATTTAGTGTCTTCTCTCAGTCATGTCGACTCCAATTGAGAGATATGAGATGATGAGGAGAGTTGATTGTGCACCTATGGTTCTTCTTAAGAAGACTAATTATGCTTCTTGGCATGTGTGTATGGAACACTTGATCACATTTAAGAATCATATTCCATTTCTATATGGACAGATTCTTACTTCCATTGATCCTATTCAGTTTGATAAGTAGGCTAATATTTGTGACAAGGTTCTTGGTACCTTGTTATTACATGTTTCTATGGATCTTCATTACCATGTGGAACATACAACATGTCTTGAATTATGTGGAACATCCTACAGTCTCTTTTTTTTATCCTACTAAGATTTATATCACTCCTCCCCCTATCATCTCTTTAGATACTATTGTATTCCCTCTTCCTACTTCTATTTCTTGTAATGACAAATTCTTTGTAGACTATGATCTTCTTTATGTCGAGCAACCACTATAAGATGAGATTCTATCTGACCTTAGTTGTCCCATTATAGATTCTACTTCTATTCCTATTCAGGATGTTTCTCTTTCATATCCTTCACATTATTTTACTTTGGAGGAATCTACTATTTGTAGTGTGAGTACATCCATTGAGAGCTTTGATGGCTCATATGTTCCTATGGATATTCATATTGTAGATCTATGTTCTTTATCTCCAGTATCTTCTTCAGCTTTGATAGTTGTTGATAGGAGCTTTCCTTTTCACATGGAAATTCTTTAGAGAATGTTCCATGTCCTTCTTTTGATAGGTTCACTTTAGTGGCATTACATTTAGTTCTTGTGTGCAATCTTTCCAAACCTATATCATGCCTTATTTTTGGACCTCTTTTAGATATCTTCATATTAATACCTTCATCTTATATTATGAAATGGGAAAAAAATTAGTACACACCTCATGTTCTTCTTTTGGCAAAAAGAAGAAACATTATTTAATGCAGATGGATCTTATTCAGTCTTTAGATAGAGGATATCATTGTTGACATTGGTTATCTTGTGAGCTATACTTAGAGTGTAGACAACTTGAACATCATATTAAATAAGGCTTATTATCCCTCACTTATCTTTATTTGCTCTATTGCTCTCACTTTTGGATGCATTTTTGGTTGTGTTTGACGTCCTTAGAGCATGCATTATTTATTTTCTTTTTTCTCTCTTTTTTTTGGGTGGGGGGATTTTTTTCCTATGGGTTTTCTCCTTTTCTCCACTTTATGAGAATTATTTTGTACATGGATACCTCATCAGGCCTTGTTGTTAGGATCAATTTCCTCTACCCACCTAAGCTACGCTTAGGGGGGGTGTTAGTGGCAGCTATTATTTTCCTTTTATTAGTTTATTATAATTATTATACACATACATAGTGTTTTCCTACACGTGTGGATTAACTTACTTAAGTTTACTTCTATCATAGTAGTTACTCTTTCATTATTCTATCATAGGAGTTACTCTTTGATAATTCTATCATAGGAGTTACATGCCTATTCTAGGCCCTTTGTGGAGGAGTTACTACCTTTCTTTCCTATTTGTACATCTTCATTTTATGAGATATTCATGGATTGAGTTGGGTGATTTTGAGTATTTATTTTCACTCATGTTTATTTTACAATACTATCTCATATTTTTAATTTTATTAACTTGAATTTATGAGTGTACATGTGTTTATCTCACATTGCTTGAACCAGTGCATTCAACTTTCCATTCTATCTTGGTCCATACTCTGATAAATCCTATAGATGGTTATGATATGTTATCATTCATAGATTGGTTCTTAGGATATAACCAAACTAAAATTAAAATCAATTCAAAAGATCAAGAAAAAAATTGAATTACTACACCATGGGGAAAATTTTGTTATGTGGTGATACCCTTTAGATTAAAAAATGCTAAGGATGCTTATTAGCAAGCCATGATCCATATTTTTCATGATTATACACATAAAATAATGGATGACAATGTGGACAACTTTATTGAAAAATGAAAACAAGGACATGATCATGCTTTATATTTATGAATATTTTTGAATAGTTATGAAAATACAATGTGTGATTAAACCCACACAAATATATATTTGGGGTATATTTAAGGAAATTATTAGAATATATCATATCTCAGTGAGGCACTGATGTAGATCCCAAAAAGTTCAAAGTTATTTTTAATAGGCCTCTAGCAAAAGACCTATCACAGTTGTAATCAATACAAGGAAAAATCTAGGATATAAGATATTTTGTTCTCCAATCATCTAATAAGACAGAAGCCTTCATATTATTACTCAATAAATATTCAAAGTTCAAAAGGGATGAAAAAATAAATAAATTTTTGATGCAATCAAATAATATTTACTTATTCTACCTAGTCTCATGCCTCCAACACCTGATAGACCTTTATTATTATATATCTTGGCTATAGATAATGTATTAATGGATTTATTGGCACAATATGATGAATATCATATAGATATGTATATAAAGTACATCAATAAAACCATTTTTTATTATGACAAGAATTACAATACTATGGAAAAGTGATGTTTAGCCCTCATTTTTGTTGCACAGAAATTATGACACTATATGCTCAACAATGAAATGTAAGCTAATAAAAAAATTAATCCACCAAAATTATCTATGTCAAATATATAATTATCAGGATGCATAGATAAATGGGTAATTTTAATAGTGGAATTTGATCTAAATTATGTGTCTAAAAATGGGTAAAAGGTCAAGTTATTGTAGACCAACTAGTTGCAGCCCCACTACTAGACACATTTCCAATCAATGGTGGTTTTCAATATGATTTTAATTCATATCACATAGATGATGGCATATATACCATGTAATTTGATGTATCCAAATGTACTATAGGCATCAACACTGGTATAGTCTTCATTACACCTCAAGGACAACCTAAGCCATTTACATATCATTTGGGTTTTCTAAGTATAAATCACTAGTAAAATATGAGGCATAAATATTTTGGTTGTTTACATCACACACATCATAGATAAAATCAATATGGATATATTTATAATTTTATTTTGTGGTTAGTTAGGTTTCATACATATGCCAAACACAGGAATAAAATTTAATTCCATACAAAGAAATGGTACAAAGATTATAGACACTTAAAAAAATTTCAATACAAATCATACCTTGAAAATAAAATCAACATGTTGATGCCATGGCTAGTAAAACTTCCTTGATTCCAATTGACATTAATTATGATTAAAAAATCTTTAGTATTCTATAGTTGAAACATCCATCCATCTCTTTATCATAAGTAGAGGCTCTCAAGATCCTAGGAATCACTTGCAATGTAATGAAGATAGAATGGTAAAATGATATAAATAAATTTATATATAGATATTTTATCCCAAAAAATTCTACACATAATGACAAATGAAAATTACAAAGGTAAGCAATGTGTTATATGTTAATTGGAGGATCTTTATTCAAAATATCTTTGTAGAGAAAATTACTTTATTGCCTTAACCATGATGAATCTAATATTTTTTTACTTGAAGTCCATGATTGTGAATTTGATAGACATTTTAGCAAAAAATTAATGTCTTATAAACTCTTAAGATAAGGGTACTATTGGTTTATAATGGAATAAAAATGCATATAACATGCAAACTTATGTTTACAATGTTAGAAACATAATAATCTAAATCATGATGCTACATAAGAATTGAAACCTATTGTTTCACCACAGTTGTTATCCCTTTGCATTTTTTTTATTGAAAAGCATATATATATAATAATAATAATAAATAATGATATAATGCTAATCATACAAAAAAGTAGCTAGAAAAAGTCACACCCCACAAACATATCCAAATTGAGGTCAAAAACCCTAAGGAGATATCAATTCTAGGAAAGGGTAAAAAAATGACCACTCAAAGAATAAAAACATCACATCAATATGTCAAAGGTGTGTAACAATTCAAAATACATATAAAAAAATCTGGGTAAGTAAAGAGAATAATTATACTTCAATAGTGAACATGGGGGCCATAGGAGGTGGTGGAGGAGGCAGATCATATAGCTTGTCGCCACATCCCCCTTGAGTAGGGTGTCTTCATACATAGGTAAGGCATCACAAACATCATTTGATAAAGATTATTATTGTCTTCATTGTGTCTATTAATAAAAATATCAAATTTAACCACAAATATTTGTCTTATGGGGGAGGGTTCCAATCTATTCCATCACCTCCACCTATGGTGGAAGCATGATTCCAATCATGCCATAGAGATGACCATTGAGGGGGTGATCAATTAAGAGAGAGGACCTTATGCATATTCCTAGAGCATTAATGGTACATATCATGCCCTTACCCACAAGGAGGTGATTGTAAACATGGAAGTTCCAGAGTCTCAAAGATAACCACACATGGGGCATTCACCTAGTGGTCAAGAAAAAAATGGAGGTGGTTAATATCCAAGTGAAATTTTTTATTATAAATTTGAATCTAGAGATTAACATTAGAAATGATAGTAACTTTTTTATTAACATAAAAACTACGTTCCATTTCTTCATGATTAAAACAAGCAAAATTTATAGCTTTACATATTTGAAAAAGAATATCAGCTTGAAAAATATGACAAAAATTATTGTATCTTGAAATAAGAAGGGTAGAGTCCCCCAAGAGATCCATATTCTATGTAAATAACTCAGTCCTAAATGGCTAAAAGAGGGTATGAATCCATTAACACATATATTGAGCATGTGAGTAGAACCAGAAAATATGCTTGATTGTCTTAGTTTGACAACATGATGGGCAAATGGGATTTGAAACCCCCATGTACTTATGTTATTCACCCACTGTAAAACCTTAATATATAATACACCAAGAAAATGAGCCTTCTTAGGCTCAATGTGAGCAGCCCACATAGTGTTAAACCTTTTACACCATACTTCATGGTTGGACAAAAGATTTCATCAGTGATTGAGAGTGTCATCTTGAATGTGTTGGGGAGATAAAAGACTATACCCTAGATGAGGTGAATAATAAGTAAAAGGAGTGGTTTTAGGCCAATGAAAATCCTTCCACTAGGGGGTAAGGGAATTCACTCTAATCATATGAATATACTCATTAGGTATGGAACCTTGAATCTTTATAATAGACTCAACATCTACATTAATTAATTTAAATTTATTATAAACTTGTTTCCAAGGAAATCAAGATCAGATCACTTTATAGAAAAGATCCTCAATGTTTTTCACACCTTTTTTGAATAGCTTTAAGCTTTTGATCGAAGTTACCAAAGCAAAATTAAAATTATGAAAACTCAAGCAAGGATACCACCATAGGGAATGAGAATTAAGAGAAAGACCATTCCTAAAAACCTTCCCAACCCAAATGATATGGGGTTTGAGTTTACCCTAAGTTTTCAGATGCTCTAAATGACAAAAGTACCATGAATTTTAACAAGAATAAAATTCATGAACAAGGGTAATGAGAAGAGTATGTATCCCAAGGCCTTGCTAAGCATACCTACCACAAGGAACCCCTTGAGAGATATAGTGATGAATTAATATATTCTAGGCTTCATCACCTTCCAATCCATAGATAACCCATTTAATGTTGATATCAAAGCCTTTAAGCTTAATGTATAGGAAACCCATACCACCTGCTTCTTTAGGTCAACAACAAATATCCTAGTAAACTTTGTGAAAACCTTTATGGCATTCAGAATTGACCTAGAGGAAATATCTTAGAATCTTTTCTAGTAAACCATAGGCAACATTACAAATATCCCAACACAAAGAATAGTAAACATGCATAGTTACCAAAATGTTGGAGTAAATATGAAACTTACCCACCAAGGATAAGGATTTTGTGATCCAATTTTTCTTTCTCAACCCTTTGAACCACATAAGACCACAATTCAACATGAGAAGACTAAAAATCAAAGGGAATGCCAAAAAAATTAAGCTGAACACTTAGAAGAATCCACTGCCATTGATACCCATCTAGCCAAGGGGGATGGAAGATAGATACTTGTGATGGCACTATGTTTTTTACATTGAATGGAGGACCCAAAGGCCAAAAAAATATTAAGAAAATCCATATAATTCTTAACCAATTCCTCTTCTTCCTAGAGAGTGAGAAAAGAGTCATCAACAAAGTGACCATTTAATATTTGGCAGTCAAAATTAGGGAGAGATATGCCTTTCATCAAGCCTCTCAAGGTAAAATTACCTATAAAATAGCTAAACCTTTTAGTTTCTAACACATAAATTGAATAAAGGACACCCTTTCCTAATAGATCTATGAAGCTTAAACTGAGAAGCCTAGGCTCCATTAATAGTAATGCATGCCCTAGCATCTCGAAAAAGCATATTAACCACTTGAACAAACCTAGGACCAAACTTAAGAGCTTGGAACATGGATAACATAAAAGGCCACTTAATGTGGTCATAGGCCTTATCAAAAGCAAAAAACAAGGCCTTTTGACTAGAAACTAGAGACCATTCCATGCCTTCTCAGACAACAATGACATTATCTAGGATGTATCTATGTTGGATAAATCCTATTTGATCACTTAAGACAATTAAAGGTAATAAATTCTTGAGTCTAAGAGTAATTGCCTTAATAATTGTGTTATAAGATACATTAAGAAGAGTAATAGGTCTCTAGCTAGTAATAATCTTAGAATCACCAGCCTTGGGAATAAATTTTATTTTACCTTGATTTATAAGTCCCTTTGGGGTTTCAAATTGATCAAAAAAAAATCTAGAATAGACAAAGGGCCACAAATTCATTCTTAAAGCTATAAAATACTTTACATAATGGGTTTAAGACATATTATTATCATCAAGTATAGTGAAGGACATGTAAATTCTTAATGATAAATATCATCTTAAGATTTTGACTGCCATCATCTATTATCATAGATAATCGGTATTAATTTACGAATAAAATAATTAAGAGATTTTATGCCAAATATAAGATTCATCATATGTTTTATAAACCATATTATCCATAGGGAAATTGACAAGAAAAGGCAAAAAATAAAACACTTGCAAATATATTGAGCAAAATTGTCACCAAGAATGGTTGAGATTGGCACAATTAGATTATTTATGTAATTTGGGCCTATCACAAAAGTGCTTGCACACCAAGGCTACACCTTAGTCTCTTGTTTATGGAATGGAATAAATATTGCAATTAAAATTGGAGATAACTTATTTGTATGTTTATTTAAAATAAATAGTTTAAGATAATGAATATAGAGAGAAGTAATTACATGAATTAGAAACATTGGATGATAGATGCATATAGTCTATTGAAAATCTTAAGGTATACCAAGATCTATTAGAGACTTAGTTCATAATCATGAATTTAAAATTGAAGACTTAGTATTAAAATAGAATCAAAATAACACCAATGTCAATAAAGAGAATAAAGGCAAATTTAATCCAAATTGGTTGGGCCTATTCGTGGTTACATAGAAGGTAGGTATAGGAGCCTATCAATTAACTACACTAGAATAGAAACCTATGAACATAATATGTTTGTGATGATATTATAAATGATTCTAAATATCCAAAAAATACGGAAAAAAAATCAAATAATAAAAAATACCAAAACATTCAAATATTAAAAAAACCTAAGCTCAATACCTGAGCATGATATGATTTCTAGTTCACATTATTCACATATATTATTTATTAGATGTTTGGTAGATGGAATGTTATTTACATACACACATGTATTTCATATTATTTGATTATTATGTAAGATATATAGATTATACATAGACATATTGATGTTGTATTTCTCTCTACCTAGTGGCCATGTGGATATTGGGGATATCTTATTCCACATGCTAAACTATTATAGGTTATATCTCTCTCTTAACTTTGTACCATTTTGATGCAGGAACATCTTTATTAGATGATTCACTTTGATGTTGTCAAATATTTTTACTTAGATCAAGTGAATAAGGGATCAATAAACATGTTTATAATGTTTTATATGTGTTAGTATTCTAAACATGAACCTTGGAATGTTTTCCAAGTGCTTAGGAGTGTTTAGAAAGGTTAGAAATTCAAATTGGAGTTTTCTTGCCATTTTGGCAAATTTGAATTTGTAAATATTTTAGCATAGAATGGATGTTTTAGGAGGTTTTCAAGAATTATTAAAGGTATAAAAGGTTAGGAAATAATAATGACACCATAGGTCTATTTTCATAGGTATAGGTCACATTGTACATAAAAATCTACCTTGATCTTTGTGCAAGGTACAAACTTACTTGTTATTGACTATTGGAAGGTCAAGAAGTAGTTATCATAGTTATGTTTGATACAAAAAATCATGTTTTTTGGTTTTTTTAAATCAGTTAGAAGGATGTACTAAAGGATAAAAGATTAAAGATCTAAGTAATTGATAATGGAGACCTTCAATATTGATAGAACTTGACTACAACTCTATTTTATGTATATATATAAGATGATGGATTGTGCTCAATTTGCTCTTCGAAGGAAAACCTTAAAATATTATGTTCCTAATGTTTCAAAAATATTGGTAATTCCCATTCATATTCATTGAGTGTGTTCTTGTGTTGTAATTTCTAACTTTCACATCAATTTACATTGAAAACTATATACCCCTATTGAAACTATGCATACAATACAGTCAAAAATAGAGTATAGAAACTATGTGTGATAAAGACATTAAGATGAGTGGGAATTGGTGTATGAGGGAGTATGGGATTATATCAAGATATAAAAACATTTTATAGAGATTAAAAATCCTTAAGGGAAAACTAGAACCTCAAGATAATACTCACAGGTTCTGTAAATTAGAATTACAAATACAGTGGAATAAAAAGGTAAGGAGAAAATTGAAATAGAGGCATACATATGAGAATTTAATGGTTGGTAAAGGTGAATAAATATGAGATAGGTATTATATAACTTTTATTGTCCATTGAAACCCTTTGAGGAGTCCTAAACCTTGAAATATCTACTCTTGGGCACCTATATATAGGCATAACCCTGAACTAGGGTTTTGATGGAAAAATGCATGAATAAAACATTTCCACCAATGGAAATCCCTGAAAATTTGTCAATGGATAGATATTGATGTTGGATAAAATATTTTGAGGTTTTTTGGGTGTTTTTGTACATGTTCATACTATTAGAAGGCCATGTGTGTAGCTTGGGGTAGAATAGGCCTAATTAGGCCTAACAGTAACCTATTTGGAGATAAAAGAGTGGTATAAAAATAAAATATGGTATTTAAAATGCATGAGAAGATGAATCTTGAAAGAGGGTATTAGGATCAGGTGTTAGTTTTTCCATATCCATCGGTACTCCTCTGTACAAGGTGAATTAGCCCAAAAAAGGCTACTAGACTATGTAACAAGCAGATAGAAGTTGTGTAGGAGGTGAATTTTGTTTCAAAAGAAGTTGTGAGTTAGACAAGGAGATAAATTAGACCAATTTAAACATGATAAAGAATATAATTTCCTAAAAACCATAAATGAACCATCAAATCATTGAATCAGTGAGTGAACTATTGAACTTTTGTCTAAGGAGTGTATTTTAAAACAAGGTAAAGTGTGAGAGAGTTGAATTATCCTATGCATCAATTGGTATCAGAGATTAGAATATTTTGGCAAGGTACAAAGACATCATATCAGTTAAAGGACAAGGATTAGCAGTAACCCAAAAGAGGTTGCAAGTAGTGGATGTTTTGGTGGTGGAAGTGAGAAACCTACAGACAAGGTTGTAAGCCATGGAGTTGGATTAGAAAAGAGAGATGAATAGAGGTGATGTTAGTGAGGGAGAGGATGAGATTATTCATGAAGAAGCATTAGAGGAAGGAGATGAATCAAGAGTTGAATAAAGATTCATAAGAGTAGTTCTTAGAGTGACTTCAAAGCCCAAGATGAAGGTGTCCATGTATGAGGGTAGTCTTAACGTGGAATAATTGGTTGATTAGATCACATCCATGGACAAATATTTTGATGATGAAGAGGTTAATAAGACCAAGTAGGTAAAATTTTTAGTAATAATTATGAATATTCATACATCCTTTTGGTGGGATGGCATATAATAAGAGAGAAGAAAAAGAGGAAAGGATAAGATAAGGTCATAAGATAGAATGGTGGCCAAGATGAAAGGCAAGTTCATGACTAAGGATTATCAGATCCACTTTTTTATGAGGCTAAAAAAATTTAGGTAGAAAGATATGATAGTGAAAGAGTACACAAAGGAATTCTATAATTTGATCATTCGAGCAAGACACATAGAAGAGGATGTTGAGAAGGTTGCCACATGAATGGTTTGAAGTTTGTTATTCAGGATGAGATTAGTATATTGACACTTAGGACAATTGAGGAGGCCTATTAAGTTTCCTTGAGGGTAGAAGATAAGTTTAAAAGAAGGAAAAGTTAATTGAGTAGAGGTAGAGGTGGTAGAAGCTACATAGGTAGAGGTCAACAAGAAGGAAGAGGGTAGCCAAGCAATATAAGTCAATGGCAAGGTCAAATCAAAGAGGTTGGTAATAGTTTAGAGGTTTTAATTTCATAAAATAGAGGTGTTTATGGTAATAGAGGTGGTAAATAATATGGTAGAGGAATATGAAATGGTTGGTTTGCAAGCAAGTGTTTCAAGTGCACCAAATTTGCAGGACATAGGTCATATGAGTGTCCTAAAGATGTTCAAAGTGGCATCTCTTAGAGTGAGAGTAGAAACCAAGTGGTGAAAAAATAAGATGAGAGTGTAGATGCATCATCTAACTATGTAAAAGATCCTGAAATAAGGTTAATCTTGTTGATGAAGAGAGTCCTTCTAAAGACCAACCAAGAGGAGAGAGAACCACCACAAAGAAAAATGTTGTTTAGAATCATGTGAAAAAGTAAAGGTGAGTGCTTCAAATTTATAGTTGATAATGGTAGTACAGATAAATTAGTGTCTTCATTGATGGTTTCTAAACTAGGCTTATAAATAATCAAGCATCCAAGCCCATACAAGGTCTCTTGGATCCAAAACAATCACCAAGTCCTAGTGAGTGAACAATGTTATGTAGACTTTTAGATAGGTGGATATAAGGATAAAATATTGTGTGATGTTTACCACATCACTCTTGGGAGATCATGAAATTATGAAAGGATATCTTTACATGATGGGAGAGATAACACCTATACCATTGAGAAGGATGGTTACAAGCATACATTAAAATGATTGAAGGACAATGCATGGATAGAAACACTAGGTAGTGTTATGATGTTTGGATAAAAAGATTACCTACCCAAAGAAGCTATTTTTAGCAAGGAGGATAATAACATGATAGTTAACAGGAAGTGCCAACAAGAAGACAAGGTATAACAAGTTGCCAAGCTAAAGGAAAAAAAGAGTGCAATCATTGAAGGGAATTTTAAAGAGTTGAAGATAAACAACAAAGAGATGTTGCAGAGAGATTAGAAAGGTGAGTTATTATCCAATGATCACTTAGAAAGGTTATTTACAAATTTATCCTATCACATGTATCTCATACAGAACAAGGAGTCTCTATAAGGCTATGTTGAGAAGATGATCATGTTGAGAGAATTGGCCATAAAAAGGGGAGTCAATGATCAATTGGAGAATGAACAACAGTAAGATAAGGATAATAAGGTTGCAGAGGTTGATAATTTTAAATGATAGGAGAGAAAGTAGCTAGCAGAGCTCCTACAAGCAGTAGACCTGAACATAGACAAAACAAGCATTCAAGAGCAAGAGTGTGACTTTCAAGAAGATAACTAGGATTTTTTTTCTTTGACTTGTGTGTTATATGTGTAGGATGGTTGTAGGAAAATAACCATGTGATAAATATGGGCAGGTGAGAGATCAGTGTGCGAGTAATCAACCTCAAGGGAGAAAGCAAGTTGACATCGATCAAAGCACAAGGAGGTCTATGTGTTACTCAAAGACCTTTCGATATAAGAGGGCATATCATTGTTTAGTTGGAAGTGAATGTAATCAAGAGATGCTGATGAGGAGGTCAAAACCAATTGACAAACTTTCATGGAAAGTTCATTTCATACCCCAATAGTATGATGCAAGAGCATCCTTATTGGATGACTCACTTTAATGTTGTCAAATATTTTTTATTAGATCAAGTGAATAAGGGGTTAATAAACATGTTTATAATGTTTTATAGGTGTTATGAGTCTAAACATGCACCTGGGAATGCTTTCCAAGTGATTAGGAGTGTCTAGGATGGTTAAAAATTCAAATTAGAGTTTTCCTACCATTTTGGCAAATTTGAATTTTTAAATATTTTAGCATTGAATGGATATTTTAGGAGGTTTTAAAGAATCCTTGAAGGTTTAAATTGTTATTAAACAATAATAAGGACACCATAGGTCTATTTACTAAGGCAAAGGTCACATTGTATGAAAAAATTGACCTTGATCTTTGTGCAAAGTGCAAACTTACTTGTTACTGACCATTTGAAGGTCAAGAAGTGGTTATGGTAGTTATGTTTGATATAAAAATCATGTGTTTTGGTTTTTTTTAATTATTTAAGGATTTACTCAAGGAGAGAGGATTCAAGATCTAGGTAAATGAGAATGGAGACACTCAAGATTGATAAGACTTGACTATAAATCTATTTTCTATATATGTATAAGATGATGGACTATCTTCAATTTGCTCTTTGAAGGAAGACATTGAAATATTGTATTCCTAACATTTAAAATATATTGGTAAGCATCTTTAATATTCATTGAGTGTGTTTGTGTTTTTTATTGCTAACTTTCACATCAATTTGCATTAAAAACTATACCCCTATTGAACTATGCATATAATGCAGTCAAGAATAGAGTATAGAAAATATGTGTGATAGAGATGTTAATATGAGTGTAAATTAGTGCCTAAGGGGGTGTGGTGTTATATCAATACATAAAAACCTTTTATAGAGTTTAAAAATCCTTAATGAAAAACTAGACCCTCAAGACAGTACTAACAAGTTTTGCAGATTATAACTGCAAACACAATGGAATGAAAAGAAAAGGAAAGAAGTGGAATAGAGGCATATGTGTGAGAATTTAATGGTTTGTAAAGGTGTGTAAAGATAGGATAGGTCTTATATAACTTTAATAGTCCATTTAAACCCTTTAATGAGTCCTAAATCTTGAAATATCTACTCTTGGGCACCTATAAATAGGTATAACCCTAAACTAGGGTTTTGATGGAAAAATGCATGAATAAAATGCTTCCACTAATGGAAATCCTTAAAAAATTGTCATTGGATAGATATTGATGTTGGCTAAGATATTTTAATGTTTTTTGGGTGTTTCTTTATGTGTTCATACTGTTATAAGGCCATGTGTGTATCTTGGGGTAGAATAGGCCTAATTAGGCCTAACAGTAACCTATTTGGAGATAAAAGAGAGGTCTAAAAATATAAGTTGGTCTTGAAAATGCATGAGGAGATGAATATTTAAAGAGGGTATTAAGATTAGGTGTTATTTTCCCATATCCATATGTACTCCTCCGTACAAGGTGAATTAGCCCAAAAAGGCTACTACACTATGTAACAAGCATATAGAAGTTGTGTAAGAAGTGAATTATTATTTCAAAAGAAGTTATGAATTGGACAAGGAGATTAATTAAACTACTTTGAACCTAATAAATATTATAATGTCCTATAAACCATCAATGAACCATCAAATCATTGAATGAATGAGTGAACTATTGAAATTTTGTCCAAGGAGTGTATTTTGAAACAAGGTAAAGTGTGAGAGAGTTAAATTATCCTTTGCATCACATTTTTAGCCACCTATATTTCCTACACATACTTCGATAATTACTCATTTCTTACATAATGATAAATGATATTCCATTAAAATATAATATGATACTAATATATATTGATGGTGTTGACTATATACACATTTTTTTTAAACTTTATCAATTACTGATGTTTTCTCTCTTATAGGAACTTGTCGAGTCTCAATCTCTCTGAGTGCACGCCTTAAGGGGTATACTAAGAAAGGGGTTGGTTGACCATTATTGCTTCACAAGATTATTTTACCTTTACTACCACTTGATATCAATCCAACCATCTCCTAAAAACATTCCCCTAAGCTTTGCATCCTCTTTTTCACCATCTTATAGTCATTTTCCACCTTCATTAGCCTTTCCCCAGCCTAAACTCCTTTTTGACAGTTTAAAATATAGTTTTGGCCCCATAAAATTTGTACTCTAATTGAAAAAATTAATTTAGGGTCTAAGTCTACCCCTGGCTGACCTATACCAAGACCTAATTTGGTTTTTAATAACGATACAGAGTCGATTGGGCTGACCCTATCGGCTAAACTTTTCAAAAGGATTAGGATTAGAACTAGCTATATATACACACTCATTTTATCATTTATTAAGGAAGAAAATAAGAAGAGATATTATATTGTGCATCTACTTATCCACCATTCTACTTGAGTATTATAGCTTAGGGTTCTAATACTTTCTTTGGAGATACAGATCGTGTCTCATGGAGAAGTGTTTTAGATGAATAGATAAGTTGTGTAGCCTAGAGTTGACTTATCTTTATTATACTTACATACCACAAAAACCTCTTGTGAATCAGCTTGTCCAAGGGAGAGATTGAGGCTCGATGGGTTCATCTTCAAAGGTAAGCATTCCTAACATTGTTCCTCTTTTGTAAGAGTAGGAGATTTTCATTTTTACTTCTCTCCCATGCATTAGTATTTTATATACATTAACATGAGTATATATATTCTATGCATGTTTACTTTTCATGTTTATTACCCCCACTTTGTGCCACAAGATTTGGTGAGAATTATATTAGAATTTATTTTGATTTTGTCATATACTTTTGTGAATATGAAAACATATGACCTCGTTAGTGTTATTACATAGTTTTACTTGACTGGAAGCTTTGGAACCCTCCCTAGTGATATTATTATGGTCAGATATCCCTTGGCTAGGCCTAGTGGATCCATATTGTTCATGACCCCAAATATCTAATGTATCAACAATCAGAAGTGTAAGCAGGATTTATCTTCTCTGAGCTGGGATTGATTTATACGTCAGTTGCATTTTCCTTTGCATACATTTTGGTGAACCCAACATGAATCAAACCCTTTTAGGTTTTCTTTCATGCCATAATTTTTTCATCATATTATATTTTTATATATTTGCATTAATGTATCGAACCAGTTGATATAGGTCTAATATTTGTGTACATAGGTTTAACATATAGACGCTTCAAAATGACTATGTTCTATCTATACAGGGCCTTGCATCTTTACAGGTTACTAAATCAATTAGTTCGACATAGTAGTTTTGTTCAGTTCCAGATTAGCATACATAACCAAAGTAATCAACTATGTCTATTATTTTCTTTTACCAATATACAAGTTTACAAACACAGTTGAGCAGGTTGACTCTAATTTTTATCTCTTTTTTAGCATATAGGAATTTGTAAACTTGGTCAAACCAATTAACTCAGTTGGCAAAATTTGAAAGTAAAATTTGAGTATCATAGCATAAAAAATTATAAGATAAAACATATTAAAACCCAACAAGGTTCCTTTATTTTCTCTATCTATCATTTCAATTCTTCTTTTATTACTATTTTTCACAAATTTGGAGTCTATAAAACTATAACCCTACATCTAACTAGGTCGACCTAATCGACTCAGTTTTGTAGTCTACCTTCTATCTAAGATACATAGTCAACCTATTTGAATTTATTATTAAAAACCTTGCTTCTAGAACAAAAATGACCTAATTGACTCTATTCTATATTTTTTGCATATAATGTTTCCTAAAATGACTTTGTACTATTATCAATCAAAGAATTAATATCTATTTGCTAGTAATTAATTCACCTTTCATTTTCAATTGTTTGTATGCTTAGAGTAACTCGCATATCTTAAATAGGTGTTTTTTAAAATTAACATTATAGTTACACTATTTTACTCTTTTTCACACACTACAAAATCACTTTATATTAAAAAAATATCAAACACTTATCTTCCCAAGGTCTACCTACTTAGATTTCATCACCAAAGGGGAAGCCAACTTGGTTTTCTCACCATGTATAAATATGTGGTTGATGGTATATATTGACAAGGCACCTGACACCCTTATCACTGTGTTATTATGAAATTATGGGGTAGGCCCCAATACCAATCTAGTACCATTTCCAATATATATCCCTTTCATCCCAAACATCTTGAAACTAACCTTAGACTACATTATAGTTCCTTATTTTAGCCAACTTCCCTATCACATTAAACTCAAACTTTCTTATAACTTAATAACACTTAGGATGACCAACTAGCTAGCATTTAATTTTGAATTTTTCCTTTCTCTTTCATCATTATGTGTTTTATTAAAAACATTTCAATATCTAACATTGGTGTAAGGTTTATGTTGTGTGTTCCAATTACATTAGTCACATTGATCTAATTGTTTATGTGCTTGTTTTCATTATTCATTCAAATTATCTTGAAAAAATTTCTCCTATTTCATAACACTATTGTCTTGGTCAATATAGTCTCTTACAGATCGTTAAGCCTTCCTTTCTACAATACACAATGACCTATATAACTATGCATTCATATCTTCCTATTCATTTCTCTATTCAACAGTACATAGTTGACTTGCATGATTGTATATCCTTATCAGATTGTTTATCCTTCCTGAATGTAATACATAGTCAACCTACACAACTATGTATCCTTATCTTTTTATTCTCTTCCCTAGGTTATAAAACATAGTCGACAAATTTGAATTTATAGCATATTCTTTGATTTTGTCTTTGCATCATCTCCTTTTAACTCCCTTCTTTCATCATGAACTTATTGTTTGAGGAAAACACATATTTGAACTCAACATATATGATGAGGTTTACCAATCCCAATAGTTTCCCCCAAAAATAACTTGTAGCTTCCACTTTAGATGAATCAATGTGCATTTTTCCACTTGCACTACTAATTACATGACTCCTCATTCACCTTCAATTCATAACCCTTTTTTCTCCTTAGAGTATCATCCAAAATTAGAGTACACTCCTGAAATGATTTTCTTCAATAATGAGTTTCCTCAACATAGGATAAAATACCCTTAAATTATTTGAAATCTCATGATAAGTGGTCAAGAAAAATAACCTCATTCACCTTCCCCTACATTCTCTCATGGATTTGGGAGTGATACCTTCTTTACTTTTCAACCTCTCCCTTCTCTTTTGACTCATAAAACTATGACCTCTTCTTCCTTGATTTATTCAACCTTCATGCCAAGTATATCTACTAACATAGTCAGTTCAACATTTAGTGGGCCTTTTCTAAGACCCCTCCTTCTCAATCATTCCACTAGTGCACCATTTGCTACCAATGGAAATCATGCCATTAGTGATTTTTTTCTTATAATGTCAATCCTTTTATGAGTGCATCTTTCACTACACATGATAATCATGTTACTAGCACCTCTTTTTCTACCAACGCCTCTCAATCCACTAGTGTCATGCATGCCACTACTCATAGTACAACCCAAACCAATAATACTAATGTTAATGTTTCACATGCCACACAAACCAGTCAAAATACTTCTCAAACCCACCAACTCTTATTGAAAACTCTTAATCAAATGAACACTTTTCAAACCAATAATGTCAATCAAATGATGCAAATGCATAATCACCTTATTCACCTTCAAAATCAACCTCAACAAGTTTTATGGGGAGCATAAAATCAAAATGCCCCTACCCCGCTAAGGGATTCCCATTGAAACAACATTCCCCAACCACCCCTTGTTAAAAAAATGATTAAATATCTTCAAAATGAACCTTTTATGCCTCAAATTGCCAACACAAACATAGGAGGTATCACACCTATCATTATTTATAATGGGTCAACTAATCCTACCTTACATTTAAATTTTTTTGGTAATATCTATAAAGATTAGGTCAAATTAAACACTTTTACTGCTACCAAGCTATTAGTTAAAACCCTCTTTGAAGATGATTTATATTGGTATAATCAAATCAAGTCCCATTCTATCACTAGCTTGGAAGATCTAGTTAACTCTCTAGTACAAGAGTTTCAAACTAGTGACCTCCTTAAGAATACCTTGGCTCATTTTATCAATTGCAAGCAACTTGAAACTGAAGCCTCACAAGCTTTCATCAAATGATGGAAATAAGTGTGATAATAACATGTTGGATGATAATATATTTCATCTATTCACTAACACTCTTTATCCCAAGTTGTAATATCATGTTATGACTCTCTCTCCAAAAACCTTGGAAAAATCCCTTGACTAATCCAAGCACTAAGATTTTCTCATGCGTCAGTTTGAGCCATCCCAACCTCTTGTGGGTACTTGCATGCTATTGAAAAATAAAAATTGTCATGCTACCAATGATAGTTTCACCAAATCCTATGATACCATTCATAATATTCAATCCATTGCTCCCAAATCTATTTCAAAACAAGATTCCCCTTTAAACAATACCCTTAATCCTCAATTTTCTTAAATAAATAAATCAATGTTTATAATCCATTATCCTTAGTAGATCTCCAAAAGTGTCTACCATGGCCTCTTACATGAGAGCTTAACTCCACTCTCCCTATGAAATCATGGTATGATCCAAAATAAAATTGGTTTCATGCTAGTTGGGGTCACTCTCACAAGACTTATAAGCAATTATGTAACTTAGCTATGAATTTCCTCCTTGGTCCAAATTGTGATCACATCTAATCATTCATAAATGCCAAAAATCCTATAATATATCCTTAAAATCTCATGAAATACAAAATAAAAATCAAGTTTTGAACTAGGCTAATGCTCATCTGGCCATCTACACATACCCTCATCCTAATCATCAATACAATAATGACAAGCCTACTCCTTCCACCAATGTTGAAAATCTTCAAGACCAAAATATTGAAGAGAATGTGGTAAATATAACAGATATGTGAAGGGTAGTTTTTTCATTGATTCTCATCCTACACACATGCACCAAACATCCAAAACATTTTATGTTATCCATGATTCTTCCCCATCTCACCTAACAAAGTTCAGGCAAGAGGACCTTATTTTTTTCCAAGATCCAATTCCAACACCTTAATTAGATAACACCTCTCACACTATTTATATAATTTCCCCAATACCTACAACCATCAACAATACTCTTCAACCTTTTAATAACATCTCTTCGAACTAATCACAAGATAAATCTAAACCAACTACCCCATCCTCTTAAGATAATCAATTGATTTGTCCCTAAACTAAATCAACCACATCTTATCAACACAAGTTTGAATGCAATTATACTACTCCTTCCCAAGATCTCCTCCAACATTGTGCACCTTTATCTAATAGTCCCCTCATGGGTTATGATTAATGGGACCCTATCACAGAACTTACTAATCTCCTATCTCAAATACCCTTCCTTGAACTCGTGAACTTCTCCACGTCATTGTAACCGTCTGATGTAATTATTATTCAAAATGAACATCCTTTGTCCCCCCTCATAGGATTTAAAGCTACCTTATCTAGTTTAGAAGATAATATTTACAAAAATGAGAAGAGATGTCTATACATGTTGATGAAACAATAGACACTTCTCTTTCTCTCAAATTCATTGTCACTTCCATGATCCTAGATGAGATTTTGTTTGATGCAAATGATCCTCCACTCTTTATCAGTGTTCAAATTAGTGATATCCAAGTAAATCATGCTTTAATTGATAAGGGTTTAGGTACTTATATTTCTTCCCTTAAATATAGTAAAACTCTTGAATATTTTGATTGCAATCTTAAATCCACACGTAACACATGTCAAGGTTATGATCGATAGGCAAATACCTCCTTTAGGTTTCATGTGGATCCTTTTTACCATCTCACCTATCTTTATTCAATTGAAATTTATGATATTCAATTTTCCCCTTTCCTATAATATCTTGCTTGGTAGGCCTTGGACCCATTGCATGAGGGTTATCACCTCTTCTACTAGCCTATGTGTTAATTTTACCTATAATGGTTCTATCTATAGGATTCAAGGAGATACCAACCCTTAGAATTTTGAAAAATTCCAAAAACATGTTGTATTCAAAATTCTAACCCTTGAACCCTTGCCAAATGTTCCATTCTAGGAATCTCAACGTTTCAATTTTCCAATCAACTCTACTTGACGTTATCATGATCATTTTGAGCCCATCAAGAACATACCACCTAACCTCTTAAAATCTAATTCATATGAGTTGAATGATATCAAATTCAATATTAAAACTTTAGATATATCTCCTCATCTTATCACCCAACTTCCACCATACTTGAAGTTGCATTCCCATCAACCACCTATCAACGATTTGCTCGTGATCTTAACCAAGACTCAATATTTTATTCATCATGCAACTTATAATGAAAATACCATACCTACCTGCACCATTGACCTTCATACCCCTAATTATGATGATGGTTATACTTTAGATGATCCATTTATATGAGGTCTTATTCGAGATAGAGATGTTGAGATCCTTTATTATCATTATTTTTTTAGTCTTTTTATTCCTCTTATCATATTATGTCTTATATAATTCCTAATTATAATATTATTCATCTCATTTGTAGGGTAGAGATGGAACATTCACACGCCACACCTCTAATTTTTGTAGAGACTTTTAGGAGCATGCTTATGGATCATACTATGACTAATCCTTATCATTTATCTAGATACCAGGATACATGTATCTTGATTCTAGTAGAGATACTTAATACTACCCTTAAGCCCTCTGTGCATCTGTATTCTTCCTTAGTTAAACCTAGTTTAGATCCTACTCCCACTCTACCTATAGTTGAGCCCCATCTTGTATATGATTTTGATTATTCCTCAACTAAGCCTAGCCCAATTTTTCCACCATCCCTACCTCCCCTCAATGATGGACTTCTTCCTTTACCACATCTTGATCCCTTGCTTACCCAATGGGTTGATCACCCTTACTATGACATTCATAGAGTTGTCAGTCATTAGAATGGAGACTACCAGTTATACCAAACTTTCCTAACTCTTACTTCTACTCCTTCCATTAGTAGACCCACAAAGTCTACTAACAAGCATATATGTTACTTTCACAACACAGATAATCATTCTTTTACCCATTGTCAAAATCTTTGACAATATACTGACACCTTGCACCCTACCCTTCCTCAGCCCAAAGAGAAATCCATACCTTCTCCCAAGTTGTTACCTAAGTATATTCCTAAACATGGAGAGGTATATTGTCTTTGGTACTAGTATGGTACCCATCACATTGATCATTGCCACATCCTCTATTAGCATATTTATGATCACCTCATGACCATTCATGCACCAACTATTTCCCCTCCCATAGGTCATCCACATAATAAATCTCCCCCTTCTTCATATGTGGCTCCTATTCTACCTATGGTTGCTTCTTCAACTATGGCTCTCATGCCACCTACATATTCTCCCCCACCCATGGTCTTTTATCCACTGATGGTGCCCACACTTGGTCCCATAACTACCATTCTTCTTTCAGCATATATTCCCCTTCTTAAGTGTTCTATGAATGAGGGCCCTCATGAGCATGATCCTTCAGCTATACCTAAATTTTTTATATAATGTATTTGATGAAAGGTCTTTTCATATATTTCCCTAAGGATCAATGAGACTCTTGTTGTATTTAGGTTCTAGCTTCATAAAGACATATCAGATGTTATGGATAATATTTTTGGATAGATTTATCAGTATTTGTGAACACTGCATGGTGTTTCTTCACTTTAATTTTCATTATGATTATTGGATCAGACTTGGAATCCACTTTTATTTATATCTTATATCATTTGACTATGTCAAATTTTGATTCATTTATCTATATTACATGGATCTATATATTTCACATTATGTATTGTATATGGTTTCATTTCTTTCATTTTCCCTTATGGATTATTTTTACATGCTTATATTCAAGAGTTCACTTATTTTTCATGAATGTATTTGTATTTTTCTCATGATTATTTTCTACCTTATCTCCAAAACATGGATAATTATTATTGTGACTTGGTTATACAAACCTTTATCCCCTTAGTAATCCATCTTTACCATGTGATCAATTAGCAAACAAGTCATATCATTATACTTCTATTTTACCAATCCAATTTGGATCTCCTTTTATTCCCATATTTCCTTTTGCAAACTAAGCATACACATGGTTGAAACTTGAGCTCACATACTAGTTCATAGGTAAGCTTAAGTCTTTAGTCAGTCATGTCTTTGGATACTTAGCTCCCTTTAGCCAAAGTCTAAAGCTCATTCATGTGTATCACTACTATCACTCATGTTTGTTATTCAAAATCCTTATGGAGGAGGAATCTTAAAAGCCATAAAATTTAAAATCCAAATTATTTAAACAAAAGGCACTGATATAAAAGGCAACATACAAATTTCAAAAGTCAAATCACACTAAAAGATGTGATTCAAAGCACATCTCCTTTTTATAATAAAATCTCAAACTCCAAAATTGGCCTCATGATAGAGTCTATGTCCATTAGGGTGTAATAGGATAGTATATTGGAAAAAGAGAATAAAAAAATCTCTTAGTTATACCTACTTTCTCACACAAGTACCCAATCTTCACAATAGAGTGACAACTCTATAAGAAGTCCTGAGGAATAATGAACATGTTATGGGAAGGTAGGCCCATTTTAATTTTCTTGTTTAATACAACCAACATGAGTCAATCTTAGTATCTCACTTATTTACATATATAACTTTGTGTTTATTGTGAACATGTATCCTTTACAGTTTGATGGTCACTAGCCACTTAGTGTCTTTTCTATGTACTTAGTGTGCCTCACATTTCCTAAGGTATTATCATAGACACCTACATCATAATTTTTACATTCCCTATTTCATTTATAACATTCATCATATTTCCCCTTGAAAAATATTGTTTGTTAACTGATCATCCCCCTAGGATTTCCATTTATGAGTTGCATTGTAAGACCATGGGTAAGACCAGACCTTCCTCATAAATTACCAAATTGTAACCACCTTTTAAAACATCATTCCCACTATTGTTTCCACCTCATTGGTGTTCCATTTGTGAGTTTTCATGTAAGACCATAGATAGGACCAAGCCTTCCTCATAAAATATTCTATTACCCAAGTCACAATGTAATTACATATGTCAAATTTGAGATAAATAGTGATTCATTATGAGTTACATGTCATTGACATGATTCCCATCTTGATATAGTATGTTTTATGCTTACTTCATTGATCTTTCACTTTTATCTTCTTATTTTCTAATTGAATGTATGCTTACAATTATTTTATTAAATTTTTCGTACTTCCTATCTTGAATTAGTGTGATCAATTTAATTTCATTTTCCCAATTTTTTTTCTCTTGTATACTTCTCAACATGATTTAGTATGATTAATGGACTTAATTGTTTTGTTTTTATACCATTTGGTTTTCATGTGCCTTCTATTTTATTACATTATTTTCATACTTCCCAACATGATATAGTGTGATTTTACTTATTTTAACTTGGTGCAACTCTTTTATATGGTTTTTTAAAAAATCATCTCTTTTTCCCATCTTTTGTTTATTATATTTAGTCATATTTTGTTAGTAAACATTTTCCATCGTGATATAGTGTGTAGTACATTTATTTTTTATTACTTATTTTTCAAAGTCATTTTTACCTTTTTCTTTTTTAAACCATGCATGTGTATCACAAATGATATAAAATAAAACACTCAGCATATATTTCCCATAGCATATACAACAAAATCTAAATACATGTGCTAGAAAGAAATATATCCATGCATCAACATCCACAACTAAGTACAACTCATGAGATCAAATCCAACTATCCAAATATATATATATATATATATATATATATATATATATATATATATATATATCATGTGTTTTATACAACACAAAGTAAAAAATACAAAATAGCTCTAGCTCTAAGGTTGGGCTCCATCCTACCTATCCTATGGCCTAGCCACATTTCCCATAGATGCTTGGGACTATCCCATCTAAATGGTACATTGTAATGAGGCAATTCAAAATCTCAAACTTATTACTTGTTCCTATAGATTAGCCACCTAGTCCTACACCTATTTGAGCTACATAGTGGTAGCCATATGCATCACTATCTCCTAAAAGAGGGCCTACTAGACCTATGCCTCTCCCTCTCCCACCCCTACTAGTGGCTAAAATCCATCTCCACGTGTTTACAACTATCTCATGGCCTCCCCCACCAATCTAAACCTGCCCACCTAGACTAGGGTAGGTAGAACCATATAATCATCCAGTGTGGTGGGGTCATATGGAGCTAGTACCCCATCCAAAATATCATGGTGTGCATCCATAACTAGGGATCCCCATTTTATCTCTTCCATTGTAGGATGTGCAAAAAAAAATAGATTAATATTAGATCACATATTTATCTCAAAACCATTTATCTATCTATCTAATATAATCAAATACAACTAGTGTCTTATATCAAAGCTTAAATCAAAATTACAACATTTATCACTAGTATTAGTGTCACCAATCACCGTCTCCCCATCTACTCACCTATCAAGCATGATCTCCCCATCCACTCATCCATTGAGCACCTCCTCTGTAGGTCACCTCTGCACCAATACAAATCTAGGAGTCATCACTCAATCACATTGTGATCATCTCCTCAGAGGTGCCTCTATAGACCAGTTATGTCCTAGAGTGGATTTTAGGTTCTCTTGTGTTGTATCCATTGCCTACACCTACTCTTGTCAATGGTGCCTCCATTTATGGTGTGACCATGGTGGTTTCTAGTATTATTGTTGCTATGGTGCCTTCTATGGTGCCTATTATGGGCCTACATCCACATCCATATCATCTCCTCTTATTGGCCCCATTATCACCTATTATCATGCTTGACCAGTCCATGGTCTAGCACATCATGGCCTAATCATAGGTATCTCAACTGGTACTCCTCCTCCTCTCCCCTTTGAATCTCTATCATGTTATGCAAAATAATTATGCCATAATATAAGATCTATTGGGTGTGGGAGTCTGAACTGCCTGGCAAGAATGCCACCAAATGTGGCTCTACCCATGAGGTGTAGTGCCATATGATCTACACTTATGCCAACCCTATATTAATGATTGACCAGCTAGGTCATATAGTAACGATGTGCATTTAGGTATCCCACATGATCTCCTCTTGTGTGATAGTCTACAATGTTTTTACATGGGGCAAGGCTTGAGCTAAATAGTCTTGCCTCCATTTCATAACCTGAGTAACTTATCATCAACCACATAGGGCAACCTAGTTGACTGATAAATGGGGAACCTTTCATATATCTAGGCACTTAGTAAAATAATAGGCTCCATGGTGTTTTTCCCTGTAGATATCATCCCATACATATCATATATGAGCTGGACCCATATGATATCCCCAAAATTGTAAAGTGCTCTCTAATGCAATATGGACTAACATAAGGCTATCATGTATAGTGGTACCTTATCATCTGACTTATGACACAACACTCATTCTATCACAAGTCCTATCACAACCTTCTAGATATCTAGAATGTTCATAATATATACATCAAACAACTCACCCTCAATCTAGGCATATCTTATCTAAGTACATCACCCACTGGGCTAGTACTTGCCTCTCTTCCAGATCATCTAATGTGTCATTGATCATCAATGTCCCTCTTATCAGTAGTCCCAGTAATGCATGGACATCCTCTAGTGTGATATCCACCTCAATGGTATCCCCATCCACCACCCATTGAAAAGTATTGGTCAACCATTCCCATGCTTCAAAGAACATGACAATGAGATCAACACTGAATGGGATCCACCTCATCTCCACGATGCCTCAAAATTAAAGTGTGACTAGTCATGCTTTGTCCATGTCATTCAATCAATCAAGTAAATCTAGAAGCCACAATGTATTTATCAAGTAATAATACCTATGGCATCTCTACAAAATATCAAAGAACAAAGGATGTATCAGATCTTCATGTCATAAATAATCAAAATACATTCTTAAAAATTCATAAATTAACTACTTAAATCAACTAATTTGATTTAGTTTCTCATGTTACTAAATTTTCCTATAGCATCAGCGTATTTAATACTAAATTGACCATGTATCTTATTTACAATCCTAAACCATCCATTTCCATTTCCAACTAGATAGGCCTATTCAATACTAAATTGGCCATCTTCTTGATTTAGCATATTAAATCAGCCCTGTCATACATAGTCGGCTATATTTTTTAGACTATATTGTTAGGTTGTGGAGCTAAAAGCTTCACTAATGCAAACATGGAGGAGGTTCCAGAAGTGTTGCAGAGTGTCACAGACACCGGCATCGATCAGGCCAACTGACGACGACAGGTAGGAGACAGGAAGCAACTAACGTCGGTCAGAGATCGGCCGGCGTCAGCGACCCCCAGGCGGACAGGGACCGACGTCGATTGCCTGTGTGGTTCGACTGCGAGTATATTACGGGTAGTCAGTTGACGAACCAAGTGTTTGCATGATGAGAGCTAATTTTAGACTCATAGCTGTGGATCTAATTATTATAATTAGATGTCTAATTATTGTTTGGATGAGATCTATATAATAGACTCATGGTTGTATTAAAAACTTGTGCTAGGGAGTAAGAGAGCAAACAGCTCCTTCAGAGAGAGGTAGAGTAATGGTGCATTCCTCCTAGTGCCACAGTACCAAGTGTGTGGGTGCTGGATTAGAGAATCAGCAGGGTTCTTCATGTATGTATGATCTTGGTCATCAGGTGAGCATGGCCTTTATAGGAGATCTGCATGGTAAGTAAGATCATTGATCTGCAGGTGTATGTGTGTGCAAGGTCAAGGTTCACAGGTGTGCAAAACCAAGTTGATTTGTAGGTGTGCAAGATCAGATAGGACAGCAACACAACAGGGAGCAGAATCAGGCAGGATCTACTTGGAGTACAAGTGTGTACTCAGATAGAGCAAAGAGGAAGGCAAGGGAATTCCTTCCATAAGTATGGTCTGTTGAATTTCAAGTTGTTTCAGGTTCATGGGAGATCTACTTGAAGTACCTTGAGTACTTGTGGAGTGCATGGAGCACTTGTGGTGTGCGTGGAGCACTGGAGGTGAACACCAACTCTGTGTTTGAGTTGTGTGTTGGGACCTGAGAGAGAGAGCTTTGAGGAGAGAATTACTGTTCACTTGAGGTGTGGGAAGCCTCTGAAGAGGTGGTGGAGAAGAAGTGGCATCTTCTTTATTGTATTCTTTTCTGTATGAGTATTAATACAAGTTGTGTATTGTCTCTCATATTCTATGTTATTCTGAATTCTAGTTACTTGTTGATTCTGGTTAATTTCGCATTTTAAGTTGCTTAGTTTGGTAATCAATTGTGTGCTTTCGGTGTTTCATATCCTGACAAGTGGTATTAGAGCCAGGTTGTAGGGAACAGGTTTTGTGTTTGGTTACAGGTCACTCTCAAGGGTTTCTAATTGAGTGGGAGTAGAGCAATGGCAGATGAAAGTAAGCTAAGAATGGAGGAGTTAAAAATCACAGATGGTCACTTACGGTCCCATGGAAAGAAAGAGTAGGTAAAAGAATATTATTGGTTTGTGGAAGATCAGCATGAAGAAACTGAAGAAGCAGATGTAGCAGGTGTTGTTGCACAGGATGCTCTGGGAGGTTTCTTGAATAAAGTTGAATCTTGGTTAATAGATTCGGTTGCCTCTTTCCATGCAGCCCCAGGTAGAGGAGCTGGTGAGCCTTACCAAAGAATTGGAAAAGGGGAAGTGAAGCTGAAATTGCAGGCGGCCAACACACATGTGTTGATGAAGGTCATGCAAGTCCCAGGTTTGGAGATATGGCTAATTTCTTCAGAAAGATTGGGTGATGAGAGATGCACAAGAACTCTCATAGCGGATGCACTTGAATTAGCTGGTGGTAAGAAAACAAGTACTCTTTATCTACTTGTTTATATTACTGATTCTTCTTCTGTTGTGGAGACGTGGCTTCGTAGGCTTGGTCACATGAACAGGAAGGAGATGCATGTTCTTAAGCGGAAGACAGATATATTTGATAGGCTTAAGAACTGGAAAGCCTTGGTGTTTTTAGAGGAGATGGCAGACAGAAACCAGTGGATGGTGCTGGATACTTCTGAATAGAGCAGTTTGGACATGGGTTTTGATTCAAAGGAGCTCGCAGGTAAAAAGTCATCACTCACAGGCGAACACAGGTACCAGCATCGGTCAGGAGGAACCGGCGTCAAACAGATAGGTGCCGATGTCGGTCATGTGCAGACTGAATCCAATGATGTCAGGCAGTAGGTAAGATCGACATCGGTCAGGAGGACTGACGTCGGCAACAAGGACACCGACGTTGGCAGGGTCAGTAGTCAGGGACAGATGCATGGGAACTGACGTCGATCGGATGCAGACTGTGGAGTGACCGAGGTCGGTCATTGTAATGGATTTTAGGTGGACAGCATGCTATCAAGGAGTCTTAAACACCCATACGGAGGACTGAAGACGTAAGTAAGCCCTCAAATTCATTGTTCCTCTTCTTTATACTCGTTGTTGATTGTAGAGCAGGAAGGATCCAGGAAACAGGTGGGAGCATGGCAGGGATATGATGCAGAACCAAATGGGAGTTTTGGTAGGGTTGCCAGCCGGTGCGAAAGCACAGAGATGAATGGATTCCTTAGTTGAAGAATAGAGTGAACAGACACGTGAGATGGAAGACCGGGCATATGGTCTTGAGGGAGCTGCAGGATAGTGGGACAGGACTGATAGGTGGTACCAGGTGGATGACAAAGTAGGGCTTTAGTCAATGTCAGTATAACCATTGTGTTTGTCTTACCAGGTGGGTGATGGTTGCAACATTATCCTGTTGCTGTATGTAGAGGATGAACTTGGTACAGGTTCAGACATACAGGGTTTTGCTAAGCTAAGGGTAAGGTTAGTTCAATGGCATGTCATGAGGAGTTTGGAGCAGCGAAATTCTTTGACATGGGAGACATGGAGATTACAGGTTGATTTTATCTCTAGTGGGAGCTGATGTGAATCAGGTGTTGGCAAGGTTTAGGATGCAGAGCTGGAGCACACTAAGGGCTGGACAGGTACAGTGTCTGAAATCACATGAGGTCTGGTATAGACCTGAGTATTCCCATGCAGTGGGAGCTGTCAAAGAGTTAGGAGCCAATTCGGGGAAGTGGGTTCTCAGGTATTTGAGAGGGACCAGTAGTAGGGATTCATGCTATGCAGGGTTAGGACTTCACTACATGGATTTGTAGGTTCAGATGTGGCAGGGTACTCGAATGACAGGAGGCACACCATGGGATGTGTGGTGGGTTGTCTTCAAGATTGAGCTTGAAGAGGGATACAAACCAGGAAATAGATTAGACGGGGTACAGTTATAGGTACAGTGCATCTGTTTATCTCCAAGTGGGAGATTGCTAGGTTGTGGAGCTAAAATCTTCACTGATGCAGACATGGAGGAGGTTGCAGAAGTGTTGCGGAGTGTCACAGACACCGGCGTCAGTCAGGCCAACCAACGATGGCAGGTAGGAGACAGAAAGCAACGGACGTCAGTCAGAGATCGGCCGGCGTCGGCAACCCCCAGGTGGACAGGGATCGACGTTGGTCCCCTGTGTGGTTCGACTGCGAGTATATTATGGGTAGTCAGTTGATGAATCAAGTGTTTGCATGATGAGAGCTAATTTTAGACTCATAGCTGCGGATCTAATTATTATAATTAGATGTCTAATTATTGTTTGGATGAGATCTATATAATAGACTCATGGTTGTATTGGAAACTTGTGCTATGGAGTAAGAGAGCAAACAGCTTCTTCAGAGAGAGGTAGAGCAATGGTGTGTTCCTCCTAGTGCCACAGTACCAAGTGTGTGGGTGCTGGATTGGAGAATCAACAGGGTTCTTCATGTATGTATGATCTTGGTCATCAGGTGAGCATGGCCTTTATAGGAGATCTGCATGGTAAGTAAGATCATTGATCTGTAGGTGTATGTGTGTGCAAGGTCAAGGTTCACAGGTGTGCAGAACCAGGTTGATTTGTAGGTGTGCAAGATCAGATAGGACAGCAACACAACAGGGAGCAGAATCAGGCAGGATCTACTTGGAGTACAGGTGTGTACTCAGATAGAGCAAAGAGGAAGGCAAGGGAGTTCCTTCCATAAGTATGGTCTGTTGAATTGCAGGTTGTTGCAGGTTCATGGGAGATCTACTTGAAGTACTTTGAGTACTTGTGGAGTGCGTGGAGCACTTGTGGTGTGCATGGAGCACTGGAGGTGAACACCAACTCTGTGTTTGAGTTGTGTGTTGGGACCTGAGAGAGAGAGAGCTTTGAGGAGAGAATTATTGTTCACTTGAGGTGTGGGAAGCCTCTGAAGAGGTGGTGGAGAAGAAGTGGCATCTTCTTTATTGTATTCTTTTATGTATGAGTATTAATACAAGTTGTGTATTGTCTCTCATATTCTGTGTTATTCGGAATTCTAGTTACTTGTTGATTCTGGTTAATTCCGCATTTTAAGTTGCTTGGTTTGGTAATCAATTGTGTGCTTCCGGTGTTTCATATCCTGACATATATCAGCCCTATCTAACCAACTAAGTCATCGTACTACTACATAGTCAGCCACCCATTAAAATACTAATTCATCCCTCTACTACATAATTGTCCCTTTACTTTTGGCTCTCCTTTAGACTGGGTTGACCAAGTCAGCTCTATTCTTCCATAATAGCAATTTTTTTACCATTTACCATAAATGTTTTAGGCATTTATTAGTTTGACTTCTTCCTACCCAATACCCTATTCTACCCCAAGTTTACCTAAAAATTTCCTAGGGTTCATTCTGGTGCCTAGATTTTGCCTACCACTCAATTTTCTATATTTAAATCAATTTCAAATAAAAATATTCAAAAAAATTGAAATTGACAATTGCTTACTTGTGTTGCACTCATTGCAGCCACTATGCATGCTCCCCATCTCAATTATAATCTCCCCACCATTATGGCTCTCTGGTCTCAAACTAGGTCTCTTAGACTTATGTTTTCTCATAATAGTAAAAATAACAAATGAATTCTTTTTCATCTTATTTATATTTATTATTCAAAATTATTTTCCTTTTAAATATTTACTGCCAAATTCTGCATTTTGATCATATCTTTATTTCTACTAGCTCTTTTTTCAATTCATAAAATGTTCTAGAATCTTGCCATCGTAGAGAATATTTTCACACACACACACACACACATATATATTTGCTCTTTTCTCTAATTTCTACAGGTTTGCCTAATGTTCCCTATATTGGACACCTTCACATTTCTTGCATCTCCTTATATATATACATCACTAAGGTAAGTAAAGGTATGTGTTTTTCAATTCTATCCTTTCATTTATTTTATTTTCTCATTATCGTAATTTATTTAGCTTTAGCATTATGTGTTGCTGTGTTTTTTCCTGAATCATCAGTTGACACGTGATGAGCTTCAAATGGGACATATGTATATAAATAATATTTTCAAACTTTATCAATTATTTATGCTTTCTCTCTTGCATGAACCCGTCAAGTCTCAATCTCTCTAAGTGTATGCCTTAATGGGTGCATTGGGAAAGGGGTGGGTAGACCATTGGTGATTCATAATATTATTGTCACGTTACTATTGTTTTATATCAATTCAACCATCTCCTAAAAAAATCCCCTGAGCTTTGCCTCTTTTTCACCCTCTTATAGTCATTTTATGCCTTCATTATCCCTTCCCTAGCCTAAACTCTTTTTTGATGGTTTACAATACACTGTCGACCCCATCAACTCTATACTCTAATTGAATAAAATCATTTAGGGTCTAGGTCAGCCCTTGGCCAACCTAAACCAAGACCTAATTTGTTTTTATTAATAAGGATACAGAGTCGATTGGGCTGACCCTATTGGCTAAATTTTTAGAATGGATTAGGGTTATATCCAGCTATATATACACACTCATTTAATAATTTATTAAAGAAAATAAGAAGATATATTATATTATGCATCTATTTATCCACCATTCTACTTGAGGAGTATAGCTCAAGGTTTTAATACTTTCTTTGGAAATATAGATTTTATCTTATGGAGAAGTCTTTTGGATGCATAGATAGGTTCTGTATCCTAGAGATGAGTTATCCTTGTTATCCTTACATATCACAACAACCTCTTATGAATAACCTTAGCCAAGGGAGAGATTTTAGCTCGATGGGTTCATCTTCAAAGGTAAGTATTCCTAACTTTGTTCCTCCTTTGTAAGAGTAGATAGATTTGCATTTATACTTATCTCCCATGAATTAGAATTTTGTATCCATTTACGTGAGTATATATCTTCTATGCATGTTTACTTTTCATGTTTATTAACCCCACTTTGTGCCACAAGATTTGGTGACCATTAGATTAGACTTTATTTTGATTTTGTCATTTACTTTTGTGAATATGAAAACATGGGACCTAATTAGGGTTATTTCATAGTTTTACTTGGTTGGAGTCTTTATAACCCTCCCTAGTGATATTATTGTGGTAAGAGATCCCTTGGCTAGGTCTAGTGGATCCATCTTAGTCATGACCCCAAATATTTAATATATCAACAATTAAAAGTGTAAGTAGGATTTATTTTCTTTGAAATGGGATTGATTTATAGATCAATTGCTTTTCCCTTTGCATACATATGTTGGTTCCTTATTCTAGGATCCATTGATGTTGTTAAACTTTTACATGATAAATTACTTTGTGTGGGACTATTGTGTGTAGCCCATGGCCTAACTTGATGTGACATCCTTGATATCCCTTGTTCGAGATTTTTTTATGTCATCTTGTATGTGACCCTTGGCCTTGTTTATTATTAAATTTAATGTCCCTTGTATTCGATACTTGACCTTATGTGTGACACTAAAAATTATATTTTTTAAGCTTTTTGACATTGAGGGGTGCCATGATTTATATCATAAATTTTTACTATGTAGTCTTATTTAGAGATACTTATATTATGTACTTCATTGATACACCTATCTAGACATGACACTTACATGCCCTACACTCCATATGTTACATACATACCTTAATCTATATATGCATTACTATGAGGACATATTCTCCACATGATTGAATAATATTACATGGTATTATCTATACACATTACATGATACAATTATTTTTTATTTTGAGATGAGTGAATTACAATTACATTCATCATCTCACAATGGGGGGTTTTAAAGTGGGTTTCTCATAAAGACATAAGCTCCACGAGCATAAAATTAGAACCAATTACAAGTTTCATAGATTCCATATATTTAGAGTTATTCAGATATCAGATGATTCAAATATATGATAGATATTGGCACATTGATATAGATTATAGGGTAATACTCAATGAATATACATGTAATTTATAGATACTTGAACATATATTCATACACACTTTGATACATATGCATGGGAATATGTACAATAGTTCAGAAAAACAAAAATTCATATTTTCACATACAAATACATTTGAGATATAGGTCCTCAAATTTAACAAATGTATGTATAACATTATATATTAGTTGGAACATATTCATGGGGCATGATATTGGTTCATGCACATACACAATAGTATAATTTACACTTGAAAGTAAAATGGTTGTCATTCTACTTCACACTTATTATATTTGTGATCATGATGGGGTCATGGACATGGTTCATTCTCTTTCGACCATGCATTATATTATGCGTCGAGCAAAACTATACAATTTAACCTATGCACATGATTGGGGTATGAACATTTTTCATTCCCTTAAGATCATGTATTTTATTTTTACATGGATTAAAACTGATCAAACTTGAGAGAAACATTACATTTGAATCTATAAGCCATCTATATTAGTTTATTTATTTTTTAATGAACCCTACCTAATTGGTTCTCTCATTTACCTCATAGCGATCTTATTAATTTGAACCTAATTACATGATTCTTTATCATTTTCCTATATATTTATTTGGGTTAGTACATTATATATTTTTCTCCACATTCATGAGGTTTGGGGCATATTTCCTTCCCAACTTAGGATCCTACATAGTTACACAAGTTTGGGGCATAATCACCCCAACTCTCCAATGCTTCAACAAGGAAGAATCATCTCCAATAAGTTACAAGGGAAACATGGTTTTCACAAACATACAAGTGTAATATATCCCTTGCTCTTTCAATTTTAAAATTCATATTTTATATTTAAAATATGGGCATTGACTACTTCATTATCATTACAAGTTTTCAAGGAGAAAAATTATACATTTGGAGTGATTTCCTAGAAGGCAAAGTGTGTTTTACACACGCTCAAGCATATTTTATCCTTTTAATCTATAAATTTCATTAATAATATAAAAGTGGGGAATTTTTAGATACTAATAACTAGTATTCAATACTTAACAATGATAAGCTTGACATACATTTACCATGCATGACTTGAACACTCAAAAAATGGCCTAATTCATGATCATTTCACACTTGCATGTTATTTTATGATTCAACCCTTTCATTTTGTCATTATACACTTAAAATAACCTTGATATCTATTTCAAATCTAGTAAATATCCTGCATAGACATCTCTAGACTCTCAATTCAGTCTATATGTACACAAGTTAGCTATGTTAGTTATGGTCATTATCTCCATTGGATAACGACCTGCACTAATCATAAGAGACCTGATCCTAAAAATTTCTATTTTTTTAAATCAAACCCAACCTTAGGGTTAACCAATGATCCTATCATTTATTTTGCATGATTAGTTATTTAATTAGATCCATATATAAAAAAATCAAGGTCCCATTCATAAAGGACTTAGAACTTATGTGATACACATTTATACACTATTGTAGAATTAAAAAATATATCATAGTCTCCTTAATTTGCATACCTACCACTAGGATTTATGATAAGAAAAGTATGAAACACTCAAAATCCAAGTCAAATCAAGCATCGTCAAGTATCAAGGTCAAGCAATAGCTTTATACACATAGAGAAAGAGCACAATTTCACAATTGCACTAGGTGGGAGAACTACTTATAGATTGAGATCCCTCCGTAGAGTATTGGATATGTAAGTAATGACCAATCATAATGTGTTAGTGATTGGGGTAATATTATCCCATTACACTTCCCCCATTTTTATAGGTTTCTAACCCTTACAAGAACATCTAAAATATTAAGGCAAAAAAGGCTAACTTCTTGATTTACTTGTGTCATCAAGATTTGGGATTGAAAACATAGGGAAAGAAAAGATAATCATAGGTGACCATACAATCACTATGGTCTACATCCACATAGGTTAATACTGACTAGAAGTTTAGTATTAGTGAATGATATTGACCTATCTTACATAAATGATCTTGTGTAGACAATAGACCAGCTCCAGAACCAAACAAACCACATGCATGCTTATCCTTTGATTTTCACTTTTAAAATATATCCATAGTTATAAAATAAACCAAAAAATCTAAGTATCATGATCTATTTAATACTTTCCATATTTGGCATAAAACTTTACCAAATTAGAAGAATCGATCTCAATCTAATACATTCAAATGTATGCTTAAATACCATACTTATTGATAAAATTACATTTCAAATTTCTATCTTAATTAGATTAATCTCACATTTAAATCCAAGTTAGGGTAAAGCATATGCATGTGAGTATGTCCCATTTACCTTGAAATTATAGGAGACATGTATTAGATATTTTGAATCACTGATTTTATATATATATATATATATAAAATAGGATGTTTTAAATTTATGGCATTAGTTTACTAGGGATGAAAATTAAGTGACAACCTTACACACATAACCCCATTTTAAAAAAACATTGAAAAATAAATAAATTATAAATAAAATGTTGACTCATTTGGGTATAACTGATTTGTTGACCCTTTACCAACTTGAAAACTGTGAGGGGGATCAGCCCTATCAATCTCCTCTTATGCACACACTTAATATCAGTACAAACTTGCCATGTCAACTCCCTCACCACTGATGGGACCCTGTCATGTTGTCTCATCACTTACCTTTCCCTTGGATGGGATCTTAGCCTTGTGATTTTTTTTGTGGCCCTCGATGGGATCATATGTACAATCTTTTCACTTCAAAAAATGATGAGACTTATTTTTGGGGTTTGTGTTTTACTGGTGAATATTTGAACTACCTTGATATTTTTCAATCCCCTCAGTGGTATACAATATCAAAAATAAAATACCAATAATTTTAGTAATTCATTAACCATGACAACTAGTGTGATGAAATGTATCTTTACCATGAACTTTAGTGATTAAATTAGTTCTCTACTGATTGTTTATTTTCTATAAAATTGTTATAAATGTTCATTAGATTCATGTGAATAATAAATGAATTCTCTAGGTTTCACATAATTCTTCTTTATTACCTTAAATCAATGATAGTCTATAGATTCCTGAAATGAAATACAATACTTATATATGTGTAGACAATTTGAATTAAAATTAGGATTTGATTGGGGCCAAAATGACTTCCAATATTTAAAAATAAGAAAATAAAAAAAAGATGGGATAAAGACCCTTAAGTCAAAAAGAGCCACTCAAAATATTGTTATTGTTATTGTAAAAAATTACTCGTTAATTTTTCAAAAAAATGAAGTGTCCTTTCTCTTCATAAATCAAGTATTACCATCATGCATGCCTTACTAGGAGCCAAATTTTATTCTTTCCTTTAGTTAGATTCATATGGTTTCAAATGTGATGCTAGGTTCATATTTATCAATTAAAACAATGTACATGAAACATGACGATTGCTTTTGAAAAATTTCAAATTTTGATGAGTTGAAAAAATTGGGTTATAGAGTTGAAAAACGATGCCATTTGTTTTTAAAAAGTACTCTTAAATTATGATATTATTATGATGCAAACATAGTTCTAGCCCTTTCACATGGTTTTCTAATTGAATGACACTTGATGTCACAAACACCTTTCCATTGTTTGATTGAGCTTTACTATGGTACTTACAGTGGTGAAACCGATAACCAAAAAAAGGATTTTTTTTTTTTTAATTTCAGGGTTTAGCATCATAAACAGTTGGTATTGTAGACGTAATATTATTTTATATAATATTATTTATTCTAAGTATAGTTTTTAGAAAAGCTTTTGTCTTATAATAGTATATGAATAGATTATATAGGAATGTGAATAATCTTCATAGAAGGTGAAATGATTATCCATATTGTGGTTATAAATATTGTAATATTTTTTTATTTGAATAATGTAAATAAATTTATGATTTGCATCAAATTATTGAATTTTGTCAATCCATTATTGTTAGCCTAACATTAATATCAAAGTACATGCTTTATCATTTTTTCCATTTATTCATCCTCCATTTTTATATTTCTATCCAATCAAAGTTTATTACAAATTAATTTTTAATCTTCTCTCCATTCCTCTCAGCTATACCACACATGCCTTTTATTTTATGTATTGGTATTGAATGTGTACTAACTATAAGGAGAGTTTTTGTTATATTTCTCTCTAAAAATGGGTTGCACGACTTGTATCATAATCTTGGGATGGTGTTTTTCTATATTTGGTTGTATATGAGTGAATTTCAACTAATTAAGGCTATGATTGGCTACGCATTAGACTATACATTTATTTATTTTTTTTAAAAATCATTTTTGTCATTTTCTCTAAAATTTATGCACTCAAAGTGAACGCTCGGCATATTGAGTATGTTGAACGATGTCATTTGAAGTTGATTCTCACACTTGAAATTAAAATATATACTTAATACTTGTGTCATACCTCATAATTTCTCTTTTAGTTGTTTAGATTATTCGTTGGATAATTACAACACTTCATATCAAATGAAATTAAATGTTTTAATCTTTTTGTAATGTTAACCATAAGATGTTTAATTATGAAGTGTGGTGGAAAAAATTAGACGGTGTTGAGGTGGTTTTGAAGTTCAAATAATCTCATGTTCTCCTCCCTCCATGTCACATTCCTTCTTTCGACCAAAAATAAGATAAGTTAAAAAAAAGAGGTTTCAATTAATTTGATTTTAATTTGAAACAAAAACATATATTATTTTTTATTGGAAGATATTCCCATAAGGGAATAATTTTTTTATAAATTAGTTAAGAATATGAATCAACAAGTCATTTTTCAAACCAAATCAAAAACAAAATAAAATTCTTATTTAAAAATCAAGCAAAATTTTAAATAACAAACAAATTGTGTAAACATAAATAAATCAAAGTGTTTGGTATTAGTGGTGCCTCTAGTTCATGTCTACAAGTAATATCATTGTGATAAAAAAAACTACATTTGTATAATAATTTAGCTACAATAACAACATTTTTAGTATCATCTCTATAAATCATCAGGGAGAAAAAATGAAAAAAATCATTTTCCCATTCCCTTCATTATTCATTCGCAACTATCACTAGACTTAAATCCCAAAATCAAGAATATTTCAAGTATATAGGGTTATTACACCCATGTATAAGGAATTATATTTAATAAGGTGTCATATATTGAGTGAATACTTTTTGCATACTAATTAGGTACCATACACCATTGTGCTCTCATGTAATTTAATGCCTCTTTCACATACCATCTAGTATATAAAAATGATGAGATTATTCCATGTATTGCCAGGTATATAGAAAGGGAGAGAATATAGAGAGTTTAGTTATAATATTTGAGTGGTATATATAAAAAGGAACCTTTTGGAGTGATAAAGAACCATTCCATCTCCCTAAATAGAAAAAAAGTCACTCAAGCAAAACAATTATTGGCACAAAAAGTTAATCAAGAAGAACATTTAGTTAGAATGGTCAAGATAGGTGGCAAATACACTCATCTTCATTGAATTATGGTTTAACATTTGTGATGGGAATGCACAACCTACTGAACCAAAGGAAACAAAGGAGATATAAACATGGAAGATGAGAACTCAAAGCATTGGCCTTGATGTGGGCCTCAATTTATGGTGAAGTTTTTCATCACATACAAGGGTGAAAAACTCCGTAGGAAGCACTACACAAACTTAAGGACTTGTATGATTCGCACTTACATGTGGAGTTCATACAATTACCATTGAAATTATTCAACCTAGAGTTGAATAATGATGATATCATGAGTTTGGCTTCAAAAATATGAACTATCAAACATGATGTTGATGTTTATGGTGTAATTATCTATATATACATGACCACCTTCATAAAATATTCCTCCCTATGTACCCAACCTACTTGGACTCTTTTTAATCAAAAAATATGTTGAAGACTCTCACTTTTGATCAACTAGTTGAGAAGATGGCCAAGACAGAAAAAGCTTTGGAAGAAAGACTAAGTCCATAGGACTAAGCATTAAATGACAAAGATAAAGGGAAAAATAAATTGTGAGGTGAAAAATATGGATTTATTTTGTCAAGATTACAAAAATTAAAATGACAAAAAACATGTGTTTTGAAAACTTTGTGAAAGAAAAGGGAGACATGAGACCCATGAATGCAAAACATCATGGGACAAGATTTAAGCCTATAGAAAAAAAGTAAAAAATGAAAAGAAGAAATGCTTAGAATCAAATTTTGTTTAATTTTCAAGTGAGTGTGTGATTTTCATCTTAGACGAAGCACATAATGCCTTAGTAAGTTCAATCTAGGATAATGATCAGGTTCTAGATTTTTTTAAAAATGAATTTATGAAGAGACTTATTTTAATAGTTTCATGGAGAAATTTGTGGTCTAGTATATTTGGTAGATACAAGCTGAAGGCAAAGGTTCAATTTGACTCAAGTCATTAGGGCTTCCAAACTTCATTCTCCATAATGTGTTATACCTTCCATAATTAAAAATATTTGTTGTATCTAGTTCTCATTTGAAAACAAGGATAATCCATTCTGTTGGATGATGGAGTGGTGAAAGTCATAATAAGATGTGATAATATAGTTGATTAGATTGGATATGAGGAAGACAAATTTATAAAACTCAAGTGTGAGCACTCAATTCTGAGAAATTTTACTCATCACACTGAAGAAGAAATTCCAGATAGTATTATTTGGCATTCCATATTTTGGCATATTCAATATGATAACATTCACACAATGCAAATTAATAGTGTTTTAGGCTTACAAAAATTTCCCCAAAATATTGAAAACTAAGAAACCTACATATTGGATAAACACTAAAGGGAATAATTTCAAAGTTCAAAATGTAAAACTGACAACAAATTTTAGTTGATTCGCTTTTATTTTTGTTGTCTTACAATTATTGGACATCACAAGTAATTTATGTTGCTCATTGATCACTACAATATAATGATATGGATCTAATTTTTGAAGTAAAAATTGGAATACTTTAAAACTTTTCAAAACTTTCATATAATGGTTAAAAATGAATCTAAATCTCACATTGGTACACTAATAATTATCAATGGTGGTTAATTCACATCAAAGGTGTTTGAAACATATCTCAAGAAAAATTGGATCAAGCATAACCTCATAGTCCTTTACACTCCTAAAAAAATGGAGTAGTTGAGTAGATGAATGAAACTATGATGAACATGGTTTAAGAAATTGTGTACTTCAAAGGGGTAAATCTACATTTCTATATAAAAGCATCTCAAATGACAATGCATCTCTACAACATGTCACCATCAGTAACCCTCTAAATTAAGCTCGATATGAAGTTTGGTGTGGTCATCTCCATTCATTACAACATGTTTGGGTTTTTATATCCACTTAGTATGAATTGATTCCCAAGGATAAAATGAATAAATTGGACATAAGAGTCATAAATACATAATTTTGGGATACTCAGAGTCCTCAAAGGCATACAAACTATTTGATGAGAATAATAATAAATTTATCATCACAAGAAACATTATCTTCTATGAAACTACACAGGAAAAAATAAACATCAATCAATAATTAAATCAACTTGAGAAATATGTTAAAAATGATGTTTTCAAGGATATTGATATAGAGGTTATAAATAATGAATTAGGAATCTAGAATTGGGAATGAATTAAATCTCTATTGACTTTGGTAATTGAAAATAATAACTCCCCTGTGGAAGAAAGTGAAAATTCATTAGAATAGGGTTTGATGTCAAAAAATGAAGGAGATTCAATTCATGAAAATGAAGCACCAATTATTTTGAAAGATACTCATAAAAATATACCAAAATCTTACATTGAAAGATAGCAGTCTTGATGAGGTTAGAAAAATAGGAACTTAAAGTTCACATACTACTACTCAATAGTCAGACAAGTTCCTAGATGAACTTAAAGATAAGGTATAAAATATTACCTTGGAAGACCCTTAAAAATAATAATTTAATGTTTATTTTGACTCTAAACCTACTTCCTTCAAACAAGTTGAAAATCTTGATGCATGGAGAAAAGCAATGAAGCATGAGTATGATGCATTGGTCAAAAAATGGAACTTGGGGACTGTAACATGGTGAATATCACTTAAAATGATTTATATAGTTATGAATAAAAATATATCATATTATTATATCATTAAATTATAATATTTTTGGTTATAATTACGACACAACAAATAGTTAATTAGTTATACCCATCAATGAATAATGTTATAACCCTAATCAATATAGATAAATTTCTAAATTTTTCTCATAATTATGACAATGAATGGATAAATTTACAAAAGTGCACATTAGCCAAAAATGAGGAAAATTATTTCATTTAATAATAAATAATTTCTCACTCCCACATAGGTCTACAACATATATAACTTTAAACCACTACTCCATCCAAACCATTTTCTCTCTCGCTTCAACTCTTGCAAACACCTAGAAAATACTACCAAGAAGAACTAACACATACTATTGATTTTATCAAACAAACACCTAAAAAATCACATTGATAAGTCCTCCATAACATAAAAAACACCTCCAAATCCATTTTTAACCTTAAAATAGCTCATACATGTCCAAACCAACTCAACCAAACTAATTACTCAAACTGCTCATGCACAACAAAAACTCAATCAAAGATATTTGACTGCTCCAACCAAACTAGAGACAAAGTATAAAGATAAAATCCATGTAATAAAGCTATGACACTTATATAATATCAAAAATCTCTCACTCACCTCAAACTCTACTCATAATAGCTCAAACTAGCCTTTGCAAATAGGCCACTCTAGACTGCCTACAAGCTCCAAAAATCAGTCATGATGAACATGATATCTAACACTTGTGCAGACACTTAAGGTAAAATAGTTAAATAAATTAGAGTGAATATTGAATATTTTCATCATCAGGTGACCTAATTTCTTGGGAAGACATCCCTAGGCCATAAATATCACAAATATCAAGATTCATGCCTTTCATGTCTCATCAATGCCTTCCATGATGCCCTTCATACCTCTTAATTTCCCCTTCTTTTAATGTCATGATGAGGATAATTATAAAATTAATTCCAAAAATTGAATTAATCATAAACCACAGATCTTCATCTCAATATGGATGGTTCATGTTGATTCTAGATATTTGCAAATATCTATACATAGGATGCCTCACCATATCATTTCTAAATGAATGGAGAATGCAAAGTTATAAGGCAAGATTGGTTCTAAAAGATTCATGAAAATAGTTTTACCATGCCAAATTTATTCCAATATAATCCAAGCCACAACCCAAAGGTTCCAAGGAGAGATGGAGGTAGTCAATCTTCCATTACCAAGGACTTCATGAATATAAAACCGAGCAAGCCACTACTACAAAGGCATAAGAAATCAATATATTAGTATTGGCTATAAACATTGTTTTCAAGTGTGTATTTCAAAACCAATACAAATCATGTGGCCCACTTGAAAAAAATAAATCAAGGTTTGTCATCAAAGTATTTTCTCAAAAATAAGAAATAGATGTTTAATTCTTTTTGGGAATTAGGGTGTTTCCTAAGCAAATAACGGTCTGAGTAAATGTAAATTAGTAATTAATGTGTCTCAATTGGCTTACTTAGTTGTGTAAACAAATATGTATTTTAAATTTTTCTAAAAATAGTAAGAAGTGTAAAGAAATCAAACTTACCTTATTCTGGGTTGAAACGGATGAGGCAAGGTCTAAAAATTGTTGTGTAGAGATGGTAGACTATCATAAATAAGACCTAGAACTCTATTTCTAGATTGGACAGGCGCATCAAACTCAAGACACCCTAATACTTGGTTCTATAGTCCAATTTTTGGTAATTTTGTCCCCTTTTAGCACTATTTTCCACTTTTGATGTTGTTGTCCTAGTGATCTAGTTTTCTAGGGTTTTACTTGGATGGCTTGTGATACCCTGGTAGTGAAATATTAAAGCTTGGGTCTATGTAGAGATTATTTTGTGTCTAATTCAATATTCAAACCCCTTAATATCTCTTGGTTATTAAACTTGAGTATCAAACTTATAAAAGAGAGAAGGGTTTAGTGTGTAAAGGATACGCTAGATGCACTTCACACCCCATGGGTAGACACACTGCCTATATACTAATACTCTGAAGAGGGATAAATATAATGTAGTTACCCTATTTAAAGTGCTTGATGTAATTATGTGGTGTATGTAATTAGATGAATAATTATAATGTACTTTGGATGACTAAGGACTGGTATGAGTGTTTGAATAGGCTTGACTTGGTCTTGGAAGGCTGTATGCAGAGAATAGGGAAGAGTGCTTGAGTGTACTTGCTTATATTCTTATTTTTTTCTATGAATGAGTGTCAACCCTTATAAATGGACATTTAATTATATTTTATAGGTAAAATGATGATCATGGGTTAGATGAGCTTATATTAGGCCGATAGGGGAAAAGATAAGGAATCAGGAAAATCTGGCCATTTGAGGCTAAAGTGAACTTGGATAACAACACCAAAAATAAGACACCCCTAAGTTCTAGTGCCCTTATCTAAGTTTATAACTATTATCCTAGGAGGATAAGACTTGGGGGGATGAATCTAGGTCCCAGAGGGCTACCTGGGTCTCAAAAAGCTAAGTTTGGGAAGCCACGGGTGACTGGGTATTAGTGAAATTTTAGTCGAGAAGGGTTGAGTGAGCAAGAAAGAGGACCTATAGGTTGGGTAATATTAGTCATTATTAAGTCATCCAATTTCACATTTTATATGATTGCATTTGCCCCCACTTTATTCTAGTGATATAGTAAAGCAAAATACTAGGATAAAGGAAAAATAGAAAGCATACCTGAACTTACTTGTAAGGGAAAAGCTCATGAAGCTATGTGATGTTGGATGTGCATAGAGAGAGCACATTGTGATGTGTGAATTATGTACGCAAACCAATACAAAAAATATTATGATGTTGAATTATGCTGAGTATGTGTTGAATCAAGAGTAATATCATGAATGGAGTTGAGTGCTCAATTCCCTGAAATTTGGCTTAAGAATGTAAAGGTTGGCCCTTTGGATCCATCATCACTAACAAAGTGAAGTTGATGAATCATGCATGTGCTAATCAATGTCTAGACTGTATGTCCAGTCCTTCTAAATAGGTTGCTCAAAAATACAAAGGTTAGCCCTATGGCTCCATCATTACCCTATGAAGTGAAGCTATGAAGTGATACTGGTATAGAATAGGTGTCATATCAAATGGCTCATGGAGCCCATGAATGTGTTGTAAATCTAATACTATGGCATGGATAGTTGAGTGTGTTATAGAAACTAAGCCACTCTTGGCCATTTTAAAAGATAGAGATTAGACTTATATAAAATCCACTCTAAAACTAATGTACTAGGCTTATACGAAAGCCAACTTAGGAACTCAGGTACTCAAAAAGTTAAACCTGTATGAAATTTTAACTTGAATGTGATGCCAACCACCTATAGATGGAGTAAAGCATGTGACTATTGAGAATGCTTGGAATAAATTAAACTTGGAAACAAAAGAAGATCAATGTGTTGTGCACATTACCCTTAATCACTAATTTTTGGAACATCAATTCTGATCTAGAAATTTATGCCAACTACCCACTCTAAATTGAAAGTGAGAACCATCATGTTGCACATGATAACCCCCTCTATCTAAGAAAACTATGTTGAAATTATTGAATCTAAAGGATTTGGAAGTGCAAAAACTATCCCTAAACTAAACTTTTTACCTCTTTCTAGAAACCCTAACTATTTTTTTGGCTGGATAGGAGTGCCAAACTATGGAAACTGATTATTTTTTGGTGTTATTGTCTATTTTTAGTGCTACTATCCATTTCTAATGTTGTTGTCTGATGTGAAAATTGATTGTTGATCTGAGATTGTTCCTATTTTTCTACTCTGATTTGACTAGTTTGACCTCTAGATTCTGTGTTAACTATTTTGAATGTTATTGTTTTGATTTATAAGAGGTTTTATCTTTGTGACAAAGCCCCTATCTGATGCCCCCTATTTTAACAATAGGAATGATAAACCTGCAATAATTTCCCTCAGAATAAAAGAGTCATGCAAGTGTGTTAATCTAAATATATATATGATATAGCATTTGATATTTGACAATATGTTTCAAGATATAGCAAATGTTTGTACTGAGATATTGTTAGATCAATAGGGGTACGCCTAGATAGATATAACAATGTGAAATCATATACAATGTATTGAAATAGAACTAGAAATGTTAATTATTAGTTGTTAGTCGGAGGGATGGAGCATTATGTCCATCATGGCATCCAATAAAGTAAATAAAATGCATGATATGGATTATGGCATTGAGCACATTTGACAAGAAAGAAGCAAGAATCATACTAGATGGGCTAAGGGGCCATGTAAACAAGGGGCATGGGCACATGTCACTCAAATTGGAAACAAGCGTGGAAGGCATGTTCAAATGCCACATACACATATAAGTGAAATAAGCAAAGTTGGCACATAGGCCACAGACACATAGAGGAGTACAAATAAAGGACATTAGCAAATGTCCTAAGGCACACACATGAAAAATAATTAAAGGACATTGGCAAATGTCCTAAGGCACAAGCAGGAGACAAGCTGTAATTGAAAATGAAATCACACAAGCTATGTTAAGTAAGCAGAGAAAGCATGTAATAATTAGAAAGAGACAAGGACATCTAACCAATCAAATCAAATATGAGAGTATGCAAAACATGTTTAGTACAAGACTAGGTATATGCTAAGAAATACACAAGTGCTAGATACTAGTGAGATGTTGATATAGTATTATGTGTAAGCTATAAATTAATGTACATCAGCATGATAACTTAGAGTGTGTGGTGTAGGAATGACATAACCTGAATGGTGTAGTCATGTATAATATGCCCCAAGTGGGTGTGTATAACAATGTATGTCTTGAATGTAGAAGTAGGAATGCCCCATCTATGGTAGAATGAAGCAATCAAGTAGCTATATGTTACTGCACACACTCAAGAAAGATCAAGTGAAGCATGGTAATGTAGAAAATAGACATACAATAGCATGAAACAAGAAATGTAAGTCCTAACATGATAGTAGTGATGTAAAGCATGGATGATTCATATAATAAAAAATATGTTTTTGGTGTTTTTGTAATTTTTTGAATGTTTTTGTATTTTGAAGTGTTATATTATTTTTTTATTTTTGAAAATATTTGAACTATGTAAAATCAAGTAGAAGAGATTATGTAAAATAAATGTTGAAAAGAAGTGATACTAACCGATGAGTCTCGATTGATACCCCCTATCATGGTGTCATGTACCGAATAATGGAATTGTGCATGATTTTGAAGCATGATTGAAAGGATGAAAATATGACTTTGTATATTTGGATTCATCATCAGTATCTTAAAAATCATAATAAACTATACTATTCCACTCATCATTATCATCTTGATTTTGAACCAATGGAATGCTAGTGTTGGTTGTTGTTATATCTAGATATTTTCCTTTGATAAATTATGTCTGTGAATGATTTGCCTTAGGATATTTAATAAATCCCAAACCCTGGTGACAAACATTATCATATGCTAGAATAGGAGTAGTAATGGCTTGAGCATGCTTTCCCAACCCTTTACCTTGATAATCAAACTATTGTAGATATCTTTGACCAAACCCATACTACTTTGAAAGTTGAGCCTCATTTTAGAGAGGTATATTTTCATATTTTTCATCCTTGACCTGTGATTTTGGTATTATTTGTTGCTCTAATTTTTCTTGTTGATCCTTTTATTATTTTAAGTTTTGCTTTGGTAACCACTTTTGTATTGTTTCTAAATTTGACCCTTTGTGAATGTGTTCCTATGTTGTTGTGGATTTCTTGACTAATTTAACTTGTATAAGGTCCTCATTGACAATTATCTATTGTATATATTTTTTCAATGCCAAACATGTATCTATGTGATGCCCATGAATTTTATGATATGCACAATAATATCTAGACCTTCTCACTGGATGTAGAGGAGGTAGTTTTATCAAGTTATATTTAATCATTTCCTTTAGTAGCTCACTTGAACTCTTATTTGATCTTTGAATGATTTTTGAATCACTAGTTATATATTTACTTTGTTATGATTTATTGTTTGGATATGTAACCTTGCTTACAACCAATTGACTAGGTGAAGGTTCATATACATGATTAACACTAGGGTGTCTTTGATGCTTTTGTATTATAATCTAATTTTCCAATGTTGTGATCTTTTCATGTAATAGTTGATTCTATGTTTATAAATATGAAATTATCTTGCTCATACTGCTGATTTTATCATTCAGAGTGTCATGAGTGCAAACCTTAGTTTCTTCCAATTGAAAATGTAAGCACATATGTTGAAGAGTATGTGAAGAAGTTATGGGTTGAATGTATACATAAGGAACAATAGTAGAGACTATCTCACCTTTTGGAGGGGTGATAACATGGACCTAGTTAGAGGGAAAGTAGTTTTCACCCTCTTAAGGGAGATGAGGAAAAGGGATTTGTTTTCTCTACATTAAATATGACATTGAAACAAGAGTAGCCAAAGAGGCATATACATCTAGGTATAAATTATGTGTATAGGCTAAAATGCATGTAAGTTGAGTTATAAATTGTATAGCAATATGATTATAGAAAACATTCCACATGAAAGAAAGCAAATCAGGGATAGAAAGCTTGAATTTGTGCAAGAATGCATAAATATATTTGACATGTACTATGACATTTGTAATGTGTTTAGCATGGTAAGGTTGAAATTTTTTCCATATGAGAGATAGAGAATAAACAAAAGAAATATTGAAATCTTGTGCAAGTTTATCAATAAATTTTGTAATATCATCCCTTATTATGAAAATTAAGCATGAAAGGGAGAGAATGAAACTTTGCACTAGCATATGATAGACTTCATCATTCATGTACATGATAGGGCCCATTATGGTTTCTTTGTAATTTGTAAGAAATGTAAAAAAAGTAAATAACTAAGCTTCATTTTTTCAATTTGGCTATAGATGTAAAGTGATACCTCAAGAAGTAGATTAGGAGCTAGTATATGTAACTATGGATTTTTTAGAATATTATTTGTAAAATACTATGAGATTTTAAATTTTAAATTGATTTTTTGAATTAGATATGCATCTAAATTTTTATAAAATGATGCAAAAAGTACTAAAAAATAACTGAGAATGTATTTGATGTAACTAGGGTTTGAAAAGAAATTTTTTTTAAAATTAGTATGATAAAAAAAAATTAAAAATATGAATTCATAGAATTTAGCTTAAAAAAATTAGGAAAAATCTAAAAATATTTCTAAAATTAGGAATATATTTTTCTAACTGGTTTGAAAGTGTTTTTGTGCAAAAATTTGAAGTAATTTGTGTTCACCAAATGTTTTATTATTTTTAGGAATTAGGGTGTTTAATTCCTAAGCAAATAGAGGTCTGAGAAAATATAAATCAGTAATTAATGACTCTCAATTGGCCTACTAATTTGTGTAAACAAATATTTATTTTACCTTTTTCTAAAAATACTAAGAAGTGTAAAGAAATCAAACTTAGCTTATTTTGGGCTGAAATGGATGAGGCAGGGTCTAGAAATTATTATGTAGGGATGGTAGACTATCATAAATAGGACCCAAAACTATGTTTCTAGAATGGATAGGAGTGTCAAACTTAGGATACCCTGCTACTTAGTGCTTTAGTCCATTTTTCATCACTTTTATCCACTTCTAGCACTGTTGTCCACTTTTGGTGTTGTTATCCTGGTGGTCTAGGTTTTTTGGGTTCTACTTGGTAGGCCTATGACACCCTGGCAGTGAAATATTGAAGCTTAGGTCTGTGTGGATCTCACTATGTGTCTGATTCAATCTTCAAAACCCTTAGGATATCTGGGTACTTGAACTTGAGTAACAAACTTGGGAAAGAGAGAAGGTTTTAGTGTGTAAAGGATACATTAGATGCACTTCACACCCCGTATGTGGGAATGCTACCTACATACCAATACTCTGAAGAGAGATAAAAATAATATAGTTCTCATATTTGAAGTTTTTGGTACAATTATGTGATGTATGTAACTAGATGTGAAATTAGAATGTACTTTGGATGACTAGGGACTAGTATGAGAGCTTGAATAGGCTTGAATTGGCCTTAGAAGGCTGTATGCAGAAAATAGGGAAGAGTGATTGAGTGTACTTGCTTGAATTCTTGATTTTTTTCTATGAATTAGTGTCAACCCTTCTAAATGGACATTAAATGGCCTTTTATAGGGAAACTTATGATCATGGGTTAGATGAGTTTGTATTAGGCTGACTAAGGAAAAGATAAGGAATCAAGAAAATTTGACCGTTTGAGGCTAAAGTAAACTTGGATAAAAGCACCAAAAATAAGACACCCCTGAGTTCTGGTGCTCCTATACAATTTGGGTGCTATTGTCCTAGGAGGATGAGACTTGTGGAATGGATCTGGGTCCAAGAGGGCTACTTAAGTCTCAAAAAACTAAGTCTGGGAAGCTACAAGTGACTAGGAATCAGTGAAAGTCTAGTCAATAAGGGTTGAGTGAGCAAGAAAGAGAACCTATAGGTTGGGTGCTATTATCCATGTCTAAGTCATCCAATTTTTCATTTCATATGATTACAATAGACTAAAATGAAACCTTTTTACTAACAATAAAATGGACTATCATTCAAACTTTTTTGGCTTTGGTAGCTAAAAATAGATGGAAAGTTCACCAAATGGACTTTAAAAATACATTTCTAAATGGTGATCTCAAAAAAACAATGTACATAACTCAATAAGAAGTTTTTATGGTGGATGACTAAGAGCACAAAGTGTGCAAGACAAAAAATTATTGTATGGTTTGAAATGAGTCCCAAAATTGTGGTATGAAAAACTCACTAAACACCTCATCAACATGTATTTGAAACATTTTGAGTTTGAAGATACAACTATTTTTATTAAAATAATTGACAAAAATTTGTATTTATAGCAGTGTATGTGGATGATCCACTCATCACAGGAAATATTGAGAGATACACTATAAAAATCAAATCATATTTGATGAAAGGATTTGAAATGATATATTTTGGCTATATTCATTATTATTTGGGTCTTGAAGTGATTAAAAAATCAAAGTACATCTTTGTCGCTCAAAAAACAATGGTGAAATTGTGAGCAAATTCAAAATGATAGATTTTGAGCCTCTTAGTATGCCCATGGAATAAAATATGAAATTGACATTAGAAGATACCAAAAAAAAATTAGATGCTAATAAATAAAGACAACTCATTAGAATTATGATCTATGTGACCATAACTAGACTAAATATTTATTTTGTTGTTGATTTTCTTTCTATATTCATGCAACAACCCAAAGAAAGTCACTTGATAGCATCAAAAATAATCATTCGATATCTAAAAGGAACACAAAATTTTGGCGTTAAATATTTCATGGCATGAGACTTCAAATTGGTTGAATATTTAGATTCTGACTATGCTAGTGATTTTGAAGAAGAGAAATCTACTTCAAGTTTTATAATGAATTTGGAAGTAAAAATCATTAGTTGGAAGTCAAAGAAACAATTAGTGCCAATAATTTATTCAGTAGAAGAATAATACATGTCAACTTCATATCTAACTAAATAATTTTATGAATCAGAAGGGTTATTTTATATTTGTAGGAAAAATGTGTTTCGTTAAAAACACTCATGGTTGACAACACATATAAAACTAAAATGGGAAAGAATCCAACATTTCATGACCAAACCAAGCATATAAACACTAAATTTGATATGATTCAACATTATTTAAAGATGGTAATGTAAAGTTGCTACATTTTTCTACTATAGATAAAATGGTAAGCATTTTGACAAAAGCACTTGGAAAATATTTTTTTTTAAAGTTTAGAGGCATGTTTGGTCTCACAATAACCCCTGTGGATTAAAGGGGGAATGCAGTATTATTGTATATAATATTATTTATCTTAAGTGTAATTTGTAGGAGAGTTTTTGTCTTGCAATGGTGGATGAATAGACTACATAGGAGTACAAGTAATCTTCATAGAAGGTGAAATGAATATCCATGTTTTAGATATAAATATTGTAATTTTTATTCATTTGAATAATGAAAATACAGTTTTGGTTTGCACCAAATTATTTATTTTTTGTCATTCCATTATTCTTGTCTTGAAAATAGAACCTCATCATCTTCAAGTCGTTTTACAAATGGGTGGAACCCATACATTGTTCTTTATGAATGTTGTAGGTAAGATAACCCAATAGTTGTATCTAGTATTATATTCGGGAGGGAACATGAGAAAATAATATCCAATATTTAAACTTAATTGTACAACTTCATATAATTGTACAACTTATACTTAGTAATGGTGTAAAGTAGCCAATCACATCATGTAAAATCATTTTTATAACTATCAGGTAACCAATACAAATGTTTAGTATCATCACTATTTATAGTATATTTATTTATTTTATTTTAAAACAAATAAAAATTTGGCTTTTCCTCCACTTAAACATAAAAAATAAAAATAAAAAAATATTAAACACATATTGAATCAATTATGAGATAAAGCTCAAGTGGTGGCACCATTTAATTGCCACTTAAGTCCCAAGTTAGGGTGAGGTATAGGCTATTCTCTCATATATAAAAACAAATTTTATGTTGAACCTACCTTTTAAATGTGATATTATAGCATTTTCATTACAAAGGAACATAATAATATTGTGGTGATCGTGTAGTTAGAAAAGTGAAGGCATTGAAATATCAATGTCGTACAAGTTTGGGGGAATAATTGAAATAAATATTGAAGTATACAATATTAATTAACCTTTTGAGATACTAATAATAAAATTATTACACCATACCCACATCTTCCTCCTCACCCACCACTTGGGGAGAAGCAGACACCCACATTTAATGAACTTACTCCTCAAAAATCTGTAAGCTTCTTAAGGAAGCTACTAGGGTCTTTTTTTATTAACTTTGTCATTTGTCCATTTGGGCACTATAATCACCCACATATGGTAGATTTATGGCATCATATTTTTGGGATTTTGGAGGCCATAACATTCACTTTGAGCTCAAATTTTAATAAGTATGTGTGGGGTTTTAGGTAATATATTCATTCCTTTTTTAGCCATGCAAATGTAAAAATAGGTCAATTGTGACATGAAGTTTTGTATTCAGACCTATTATTTTCTATGTGGTTATTTTAGAGTTATATTGGTACTCTTCTTTATATTTTCAAAACACGTTCAAAATGAAAGGATATATGTTTAAGATCGTGAACTAAAAAGGTAAGGGAATAAACTATCTTTAAAATTTATCATGTTATGATTTTTACAAATTTATACTATGCATAGGTTATTGTTTCATAGGCTCAAAATGATATTGTTCTAAGTTATTATGAAATACTATTATAGTTTTGTGAAAATTTGGATCTTGTTTATATTTCTAATTTTTTTTAAAGACATAACAAAATGTGGGTTAAGTCACTAGTTCTTTGAAGCATGGTTGAGTTTCATTTCAGGTATCTTATTGGATAATATTATCTTAGTCATGTTTGTCTTCTTTCATGTTCAACATTGTGAGCACTTTAAGCTACAATGAATAATCATACGAGTAAAAAAAAGTGTGTCTAGTTTAAAGAATAAGCTATAGATTTTATAATTATAAGGTTATTTCCTTTGAGAGTTCTTTTATTATAGATTTGGAAATGATCTGTTAGTCATGGTTTAATGAAAAAAATTATCCATATTGTCACTTCATCTTTTGAAAATCTTGCATTTGTTTGATTTTTATTTCAAATACCCTTGTGACTTGGTTGCTACAAATAGTGAGATGTGTTTCTAGTTATCAATATGTGGTTGTTTGATACCTAAAAATAAGTATTTGGCCTATTATTTTTTAATTAGTTGATTTCAAATTGTAAATGATACCTTAATAGTTTTTTATTTACAAATACTACCTCAGGCAAGGGACTAAATTTGATGGTCCACCCTACTTGGCATGATTATTTTTTATGATAATTATTTATTCAAAATTGCCCTTCAAATGTTACTATAGTTCATAGTATAAGATAGAAACATTAAACATAATACATGTATTTATTATAATTATGTAGATTTTTTTTAAATTATCTATCTTAAATTTTACCTTGTAGCTAATTAGGTCTACCAAAAAACTAACTATATTTTATGGATATAAATATAAATACAGTCTTGTGGTGATAAAATTTCATTATTGCCTTTAGAAGTGAAAAAGATTCATCGAATTAATCATTTTTGAAGTGGATACTTATAGTCTTTAGCAATAACGTTAGGTTTCTATTTTTCGGTTCACTATAAATTATTTAAACTCACACATTCAAAATTGCACAGGAAATATATTTGAGAGAAAATAAAATCATGTCTATTTTTTATGTTAATAATTCCAACTTGACGTATTTTCAGATACATTTAGAAATTAATTAATTTAGTTTACTATATGGGGTTTATTTAATATAATTTAATGTCATTTCCTTTATGTTGTGTTCAATGTATAGTATTTGAGGAAAATTATGGGCAATGTTGCCATGTTGCAAGAGACTGAGCTGGATATCAGTTTATTCCTCTTATCATTTAAAAAAATTGTTGGGGAGTGCTTTAAAAATTTGTCTTCAGGGTATAGCATTTATTATTGAAAAATTAAAGATGAAATACAATCCTTATAGAATTAAAAAGTATATATTAATTTATATAAAATTATTTATCATTTTTACAACTCCCTCAAAATTTCCTTTAATGCAATTTTTTTTGGTAAAAAATATATTTTAACATAGCCATCAAAATTAATCCTAGCCCACATGCACTAAAGTTAATTATTGACCTTGACTGTCATGGAAAATTCTAATGACAGTTATTTATTGAACATTCCCACTCAAATGATAGTATAGTTTATATTCTAAGATAGAAGTATAAATATAATTCATATAAATCTTATATAATTGTTTACAATTTTTTTGTGGTCTGCCTAAAATGATTTTATTGTATATTATAGTAAAAAAGTGAAATACAGTCATAGGTTCATCAATTCAGTCCATGGGAGGGAGTGAGATATGTGAAATAAATACAACAAAGTGATGTTAGATGTTTGTGTGTTTTTCATAATTACATTGTTTGATTCACATCTTTCAATTAATTAGTAATTAATTAATGTCTTGAGATTCTTCTTTACATTTATTACCTATAATTGATGTGCAGATAATGAGAAATCTATTTATTATTTTTCCCTCTATGATAGGATAAGGGGGTTGCAAAAACATTAATAGAAAATTATAACTTGTATTAGGATGTATTTTAGTATGATCTAATTATAGCATGTAGTAAGATGTGAATTCCACATTCTTTTAGCTTGAGACATGTCACACACTATTCAATTTACATCCATAATTTGTAATTTTATGAATATAAAATTATTATGAAGACTAACAATGCTTTTTGAGATCTTACCTTGATATAAAATTATGAATTCAATATTATTAAATCTAATTATAGTAGATTAGTTATATATTACTTGAAACTATCTCACATCATTAGTAGGAATAGGACCTACAACCATCTTTCAAACTTATGCGGTAGACCAAGGAGACATCACAGACTCAATAATTCACATGACTTCACATTCATCAACACTTCTTTACCACTTTAAGTATCACATTGTTTATTCTTTAAAAAAAAAATTATTTCACTATGAAATACTCTCCTATTTTTCATATTCTTCATGGTATCTTATTTTGTTGGACCATTGCTCTCCATTTACTCATTTTAGATTTAGTTTTCTCTTTTAAATTCTTTGGGGTATGTTACTACAATCTATATACCTTATTTATATTGTATTTTTTTAAATCCCATGGATCAATCTTAACCTTTGGTTGATATTAATAAGTTACTAAAATTAATTTAAGTAAATTTTTGGATAGATGGTGAAAATGATGTTAAAGGATTATAACAAATATATAATGTACACAATTTATGTTTCTTTCTTCATTATGAGATATATTAAAATATAAAGGAAAATTCTTACTAATTACTTATCTATTTATGTATATTTGACATTTTGCATTTAACATCTTATAAATATGTTTTTAAATTTTTAACACACAAATTTCAATTTTCATAGTTTATGGCACTTTACTTTATTTTATTTGACATCAATGTCATTAAATCAAATAACTTTATTGTTTAAAATTGTTTGTATATTTTTCATTAAAAAATAAATACTTGTGTACTCATCAATAAAAAAAATTTACCTCATCTCATTATGTAGGTACTTAAGTTGTAACACGCCACTTTTTATCTTACATTATGATTGTTTTGAAATTGAAATAATCCTTTAAAATGTTCTATGTGTTAGAAATATATAATAATGGTATTATTGGTATAAATTTTGAGAATTAAGTGGCATCGGTTACCTCTATATTAGTGGTGTACAAATTTCATCATCTTTTAGGACATTGTCATGATTTACATTTGAAAGTAAAGAAACAAAATATTTATTGGTCTTGTCAAACTTAGTGAAGATCCAAATATAAATGTAATATAATATTCTAGTCAAACACTTTATCTCTCTGATCAGATAATGACATCATCTTAATTGTTCTCAAACATTAACTAAAATAATGTTTTTCTGAGGGTAGGTTTAACTCAATTATAATATGTTTTGTAAATTTTCATAAGTCTTTTATTGTAAAATGGATTGTTTTATTTTTCCTCAAATGATATTGACTTGAAATGTTTATAGTGATTACAACCTTGAAATAAGATAAATGGATTTGTTGAATAAATTATATGTTATTTTATATGCCTTTGTATAAATTTCATTAATTATTGATTCAATTTTGTAGATATAGCTACATATGAATCTATTTTACCACACTCTTTTGGAAATGGAATATGACAAACATTTCAGGAAAGTTTATGATCAAATCATTTTTGGAGCACATTTTTCATGTTATAATGATCTATATGGGATGAGAATAAAACCTAATATAACATTCAAAATGCATGGAAAAACATTTCACCATTTTTGAGTTACAAGGGAGATGGGAAAACAAGATAATGTATGGCACAAGATATACAAAGCTAATACAAATATATTATTCAATAATAATTTTGTTTTCATATTACATAAAAAATGAAAGGTTATTTTAATTTTACTATATTCAAGTCATTTTTTATGGTTAGGATTCAAAAAAAAATCAAGCAACTCACAACCTTTGAATTTTGCATGAAGGTCTTTCATTTTATGAGCTAACAATGAAGTTTCAAAGGTTGAATAAGAGGAAATATGTTGCTTTGAGAAGAAACAATCAAGAAGGGACAAGGGATGTCATTATATCTTATTTTGAATATTAAATTTAATTTTTTGGATAATTTATTTTTAAAGAGTTAAAGGGATATCTAATTAATTTACACTTATGTGGTGATTTTGTTAAAGATTAGTCAATAGAATCATGTCCATTGTATAGGATTTTCCATGATATTATATAAAATTTTAGGGGTCCATTTTTAAAATTATCCTTACTTGTGACTATTTTTTGATATCTTAAATGACACATCTAATTTTGATATTTCAGGTCATGACATTATAGATAAAATCATTGATTACCCATTCTAACACACATTTTAAAATTCATTGATATATCATTAGTTTACTATAGTTTGTTATTGTACATATATTGATTATTTTATATTTCATACCTTTCACATGCCTTCCTCCTTTAAGTTTGATCACATTATTCATCTTTCTTCTAGATTTGACACTTTGGCACTTTCTTTCTATTTTACCTTGACAGTATTCTAGCCTCAAGGTTTTTTTTGCTTGTTATGTTGCATTAGCCCTTGCCCCTTTGATTTTTGATCTCATTCAAAATATTTATACACACACACATACATGTGTGTGTGTACATATATATACATACATAGATGTGTATACATGTGTGTGTGTGTGTGTGTGTGTACATACATACATACATACCATACATTTAATTCTAAGAGAATTTATAGGTTTTTTAGAATCTTCCCTTTCTTCTTCTTGTTCTTAGCCTATGTATTTGTGTTTGATTCTTAATTATGCCCTTTGGTTTCCATTATTTTTTTAATTGAAACTTTCTTGATTTTTTTATGTTCACATCTTTGCCTTTTTATTTTACTACTTATTGTCAAAAAAGTGTAAAAATTCAAAAATAATAGAAAATTTAAAAAAATTACTTTATTGATGGATACATATCATGCTTATATACTTATGCTAGAGGTTTTTCACATTCATACTTTACACATGATTCTTATGGTATCTATTTGGATTGGTGAGATGTAGGATATACATGTTATATATGATTATGGACTATCAAATGTTATATGGATACTCTCTTTCCCATACCTTAGTGGGCATGATCACATTGGTGGCATGCCCTAAATTAGGGAAATATCTATGCATCATATTTTAAGATGATGTCTTTCTTGATTTGAATTTATGTTATTGATCAATTTTACATTAATTATATCATATATTGATAGTACCTACATATTATGTGTTATATGGATATATTCATTATGTCGTTACATTATTACATTGTTGCATTATGATTATTACATTCATACTTTACATGTGAAACTCTCTTTGGTTTATTACTTTCATAAGGATGATTGTGTATGTTGTATTTTTGCATCCTTGTCCATAGAGGATCCTCTAATGGTAATTATCATTCAATCATGTATTGTGAGTCATATGTCTTTGCATGATTACTTCTTATATGTAGCTACATAATTTTGTGATATTTATGCAATATTATACAATAGTTTCCTTGATATATATCATGCATTTACTATGTTTTTATTACCATGATTTTACCTATGAAATTTCTTATTTTTTATATTATTATGTTTGGTTCCTACATCACCATCTTACTTACCATGAATATATGGAATCATGTTATTTATGTGTGTACTTCGTCACTTTATCTAGTCCTACTTGGGGCATATTTGTGACATTAGAGGTATACTAGATGTGTCCACCTTGATTTTAAATTTGGGGAATTGTACCCTTCTCTTTAATTTATTACTATTGTATACACCTCATTTCTTCCACTTCGGTGTCATCATTGTTCACTTTTTCACATCATTCAATCAAACCCTATTTCTTATAATTCATCTAAATTAGTAAATCTAACTAGAATTTTCATCCTTAATCATGATGATATATCATTAATCATGGTATTACATTGTATCATATCATCAATTTCATCAACTACATCTTGAATCAAATCATCGCTTTGAAAATGTCACCTTGGATCAATTAATTGCATATATTATTTGATCTTGGGCATTGTAAAAATCATCACAAATCAAATCTAAGATTATTAGTTAATCAAATTATGCAAATATGGATAATTTAATCTTAATAAGAAAATACATAGAATTAGATAATTCTGTAAATATCTAAATTCCCAAAATTAATCAATTTAGTCACAAACCAGTGACATCACCCAAATCTCTCCAAACCCCATGCAAAATCAAAAACTTAGAATAAGGGGAAGTGACTAATAAAATCAAATTTCATATTCTAAGGTCGCACCTCATTCAAATCCCAACACAAATTAAACCCATTCCTCATAACTCTAAATCCTTACAAATTCCAACCCACAATATTAATTGTTCATCCTCCACAATTTGACCAATCTTCCACCCTTGATCTTAAGATCAATCCAATGATCGAAATAATTTTTAAAGATATATAAATTGAGGGGCCAACCTCCATTGAAATTAATATCTCAAGTCATAATGAAGTTTTGAATCATTTATAGCTCAACCAAGTAATCAATATATCAATCACCTAATCAAAACATCATCTTTGCAAAGGTAAGTGTCATTGATTTATCCATGCACTCTATAAATTATTTACAAATACATCCAAACATAATTTAAGAACAATCTATACAATCAAAAAAATGAGAAATTTCATCTTGGTAAAGTCAAGGTGATACATATACTTGTTTAATTTCATTGAGCTCATTTAAGGTATATGTTTCATTGATTTAGTTAACAATTTATTTGTGTTTTGTTTTGATTTATCTAATAATTTGAAATTTACTAAATCTATTGAATAGTTATTTTGTGTATAAATGTTGGCACACATGGTAGGACCATGTAACCCACAATCATCCTTGAAGTCTTCCTTCCCTACTTTCTTAGTAATTCGGAGTTGTTTTGAGTCAAAATTCATCAAAAATTTTATAAAATTATATTTTTAGGACTTTGAAAAAATCACCTTGTCTCCTAGTGGATTCACACTAAAATTGGTAAAACCACCCTATGTGTTAACGACTTTGTATTCTATATGTCTAAAGAATTTTTGTCAAAATTTAACAAGATTTCATTGTGTATCATTGAGATTGCATTTATCTAACTATTTTTTGTGTTTGTAGGTTTCAGCGGGATTACACTTTATTTTGGCATAATTTCATTGTGTATCAGTGGAATTATATTTCACTGACCATTGTTAAGGTTTATATATTTTAGTGAAGTTTCACTCTATTTCTATATAATCACACTGTGTATAACTAAGATTGTATTTACCTAACTATTTTTAGGGTTTGTAGGTTTCAAAAAGATTGCACTCTATTTTGGTAGAATCACCCTATATATTGGTGGGATATTCTATTTTGAATTTTATCTATTTGTAGGTTTTTAAGGGATCATCCTATAGTTTAGTGACATTTCACTATATTTTTTTGGAAACACCGTATTTCTAATGGTTTCTCCTATGTTTTATTTTGTGTAGGTATTCTACTTAGTAGGGTGATTTTCTATCAAACTACTAACCCCTTTTCTCAGGTTCCCCTATTAGAGATCAAACATCAAATAAATAAAACACATACACATTTAGTTTAGAGCTTAATAATAATTCACATTTCAATTTGGTTCACTAAATAGAATATTTACTTTGATTTCTTGTGCATGTGTTTGGGATATTCAAAACACATATGCTCTCCTCTTGTGCCTATTAGGTAACCTTGAGAATTAGAAATGTTTTTATTATATTTTTATCACCCATTCAAATGAAGCTACATAATCTCTCTGCTTGTACCTATTAGGTGATCTTGAGGATAAAAAATAGTTAGTTATTTAATTATTATTTGGATAGGGTTCAGTAATTGGGGTTTCATCTCGTAATGTTAGGGCCAACTTCATGTTCCAACGGGGTATATAAATTGAGAAAGGAACTGTCATTTCTGGCTAAGTAGGAATTTTATTTTATGTGGTTCTTATGAAGTGAAGGGTGATTATTACCATAATATATAGGTCCTAGAAAACACTTCTCGAGGTAGTTTGCTTGTGGTAACACTCTACTGAAATCCTATGGATGGAGTGAGCATGAAGGGATAAGACACTCTCACATAGCCAAGTAAACCCCTTCTTCCATGGATTTGGGCCCAATCATACTATTATATATATATATGAATTGCTATTTAATCTTGTTTATACCTAGCATTCTAATCTCTTAGATGTACCAAATAATAGTGCAAGGATAGGATAATTACCCAAGATACTCACCACATACTCTTTGCAGTAGATCAGTGGGTTGCTATCAGATACACACCTACTTTTTTAATCTAGGTTTGTGTTGTTTATTTTACTTGTTCCACATGCTAATCCAATAAATGAACTTTATCCAAATTAAAAAAAAGTGTAAAATAATCTAACAAATTCAAAATGTCCTATATCAATTAACTCAAACAAGCTCAAAATCTAATGACAAATATAAATAAAAACCCAAAAGTCAAAAATCAAACATCACAATCCAAAATCAAATATAAAAATTAACCAAATCCAATAAAAATTCAAAACCATCCAAAAATCAACCAAAATAAGATCAAACACATCAAAGTAATCCAAATTTGAGAAACATACAAATCAAGATCAAACAAGTCAAGTTAATTTAAATATAACTTTAAATCCAAAGAACATTTAAGACAAATGTCAAACAAAACAAGTTAATCTAAAATCCTACTTCAATCTAAATTGAAAAAAAAATCAACCAAATTTGATTAAAGTCAAGATTAACTCAAACCAAAATCAAAACAAATTATCTAAATCCAACTTCAAATCTATCACATTTTCCATTAATACAAATTCAAAAACAAATCCAACATCCATGACACATTTCACTACAAGTGGAATTGAATACAACCCTACATTTGGTGAAGATTTTTTCAAAATCTATTTCTCTCTGATCAAGACTGAGAAGCTCATGCTCATTCTCATATTGATAGTAATGCTAACCAAAGTGAACATTAAATTGAATCTCACACTAATCTAACCAAAAAATATTTATAAAGAATCTAATTTGAACAACAAATATTTGATCGAAAACAAAGATGACATCCTTTTATGACTACTAGAATTAGGTGTACAGTTCCCTCTTAGCTATGCCCTATAAAATTTACAAAAATCTATCTACACAAGACAAGGATGTCTAATATCAACATCAAGATAGGGCTACTTCTAGTTCCCCCCAAATCAAGATCAAGATGATGATAAAAACTCCCATCCAAATCTTGAATATAAAAATAAAGGGAAATCAAGTCATGTAAAACCACCTCTTCAAGATACAAATCAAGTTGTGATTGACCAATTACAGTAGGTTAGCCAAGTACTTTCTACCTTAACCTCTACCCTAAATTTTGTTTAATCATAATCACAATAGGAAGTCCCTACTAATTCAAAACCTAAAATATTTCAACCTAATAAACTTAGACCTAGTAATATGGTTCATATACCCCATAAATCCAATCCCAATCCACATGCCTCCATGCAATAGCACACATCCAAGCCATCTAAAGGCATTATTTTATATTAAAAGTGGAAAGAGATGAAGGATACTCTTATATGACTATAAACAAGGAATCAAAGCAAAAAAGTTCAAATTCAAGGATCTATGTACATACCTCTCAACAAAAGTATTCTACAAATATTTTTCCTACCTCAATTTAAATCACCAAATTTTGATAAGTACAAATGGAAAGGGGACCCAATGGACCATGTAAATTAATTATTCATTGCTTGCCAATATGTTTCATTTAATGACATCTTTCTACTCAAATTGTTCCTTATAAACTTGGGTGGTCAAGCCCTAGAATGGTTTATTCACCTACCTAAAGGTTCTATAACCATATTTTATGACTTATTAAAAAGGTTTCTGAGTTACTTTTCATATAATTTGGAACACGAGTTGACAATGATGGACCTTTGTAACTCTATACAATGAAATTGGGAAAGATTCTCATCCTTATTATAATGATGGAGAAACATAGTTCAAATATTTCCCTATTCTTTTACATAAAAATAACTAGCCAAAATCTTTGCTACAAATATAAATCTAAAAATAAATTTCCATTTACGAGTACATTATGTGAAACTTTTGATAAAATCATTGATAAAGGTGTCCAAAAAGAAAAAAACCTTGTTGAAAAAGATTTGGTCTAGATATACTCTGAAGAATCTTCAAACCAACCTCAAGTTGGTGTTAAAATATAAATAAAGAAGCCTAAGGTCTTCAACCAGAAAAATAATGTCATGGGAAATGGAGTTATTGATTCCAAACATGTACAAATTTTTTAACTAAATCAAACATATAAAAATGTTTAACCAATTGTGAAAAACATCCAACCTTCTCCACAGGTTACCCTTCAGTAACCACTAATTAAGAAATGATATCAATGAAAGACATTCACTCCTCACAAGTCTAAAATGTCACAAGAGTAGGTGTGAATTAATCCACCATGTTGATGTAGTAGGTACATCCCATATCCATTAGCTATAGATCTATGTTACTTCTTTGGTACCCTTACTGTGAGTTGTGGTTGTTACTTGTGCAAGTGCTTGCACATCTTTGAGATCCTTAGCTTGGGTTGTTGTTTCTACCTTAGCCTTCGTGTCAAATTTAGCTCATACTTTAGCTCCCTCTTTGGCCTTAGGTTGATCATCATCTTGGGATTTGGCTTTAGCATATACCTCAGCCTTAGCTTTGGCTTCAACTTTAACTTCTTATTCCATTTTTTTTTGTTGCGTATCTTGCACCTATTGTTGTTGTCATTGGACTTCCTCTTGTTTTTTATTTGCCTCCACTTCTTTATCCTACTTGTGCATGGCTTCTACTTCCTTAGGTTTCTTTTTTATGGTTGTAACTTCTTCAACTTACTTTTGCATAGCCTCTACTTCCTGAGCTTTCTTTTATTCTTCAAAATCTATATCTTGTTACTTCTAATGTTGAATATGTGTAACTTATTATTATGTTATTTGTGGTATTATTGTGTTTTCTTGTGTTTTCTTAGTCCTTTGTGCCTCTTCCACATCTTTAAGTTTAAGTACACCTTGCATAGTTTTCATTTATCTATTACCTCAACAATTATATCCATGGGTTCCTCATCCCCTTCGAGCTTAGTGTCAAATTCAATATGCTTGGGTGATTGTGATTCGCCTAGTTGAAATTTTTGTACCAACTTCTGTCTCTTAGATTTCATTATAGGCTTGAGGGTCTGATTTTATTTCTTTTCACCCTAAGGTTGAGGTTGTTGTGTTTCTTAAGACTATTTTGTACGAATTTGTTCTATAGGTTTTCCAAAAGATTTTATCCTTTCCCACACCATTTTTGATGGCCTAGTAGATGGATGTGTACATGGTCATTAGAACAATATTTGTGTAAGACTGCCTTATGTAGATAAATTGACCACCTATGTATATGATGATCCTATGGTTGGTTCTATTGAAAATATTTTAACCTCCAACTTATGTTGAGATGATTATTGTCCTATAATATCAATAAGGATAGAAGAATGTGGTTGATTAATATCAACCCAATGGTCTTTTCTTACCTGAGTTCACCCTTGACAAGTGTCCATTGATTTATAAAATAAAAAATCCTCCTCCTCTACATCATACACCTCTATTCTGATGTCTTCCAACATCGATTGGAGCACTTCTCATTCTTCTACCCCTTATTTAGGTAGGTCACACTCAAAAACTATTTGTGGAACCATGGGATGATCAAGACATGACTGTGTTTGTCAAGTTATTTTCTTTGGTAGAGGTGGTGAGGCTCTGTACATAAGAACTTTCCTCTTTTCTCTCTTTTTTTGTGTTATAGATTATGGTTGTATTGGATGTGTTGGTTGTGCCTATGGTTGTGTGGGTTATTGTAAAGGTACTTGCTCTACTTGTGTTTATTGTGCTTGTAGAGGGATGACTTGAAATGGAGGTATTGACCTCATAGATAGTATTTTTTTATGGTAGAATTTAGCCTTTGGTTTGATAATCAAAATGAAAAATGGCATTGGAGTGATAGTTAGGGTATCCATCTCATGAACCTTAATCTATATGCCATTGTACAATTTGGTAATTGAATCATGTTGTCCTAGATATTGTATTACATCCTATGGAGTCCTAGGGTGTGATCAGATCAAGGTTAGGGCTTTCAGCCACCATGTGTTGAATCTCCCCAATTTCTCATAATATTCACCTATTTTAGTCCATTCAATACTTGTTAAGGCATTACTAGTCCAAAAATATGGAGATATATTAACAGGCCCTAATGGTGAATCCCACTATGTGAAACACAATAAAAGGACCAAAAATTGGTATTAAAAGGTCTATGTACCTCCCACAAGTACCTTCTCTATATTCATGGTAAGCTCAGCTACCAAAAACTTAGGCTAGTTAAAATCCTCTTGCATATTTTTCATTTGATAGGCAATGTCAATGATGCCTCTTGTCGCTTGTTTTGTTTTCTTTGTGTTTTGTCAAAATCTTTTGGTGATACATTGCACCATGATGCATACTGAAACATCCTCAATTAAATCAATAGGATTTCCATATCCTATCGTAGTGATATATTTTTCTATGATATCCAAGAGGATTGGTGGTGTTGTAGACTTATAAGGCATGAGAGATTTGTCATGATTGGGTAGACCAATTACTCATGCCATGGTGTGTAAAAAAATCTAGATTGAAACATATTGAGATAAATGGATAGCTCCTTAATTAAAGTATCTCAGTAAAGTCATCATCACCTCATCTAGCTTCCCAAATGGAGGCAACTTAAGTAACCATTTGGTGTCATAGCCTCGGAGTGGATATTGTCGTGTTAGGGCTCTTGTTTGTCTTTCCTCTTAAGTATATTGGGAAAACAAAGTAGATTCTGATGTGTCTATGAATTAAAATAGTTATGGATCATTGTATTTAGTCTGTCAAAAGCTTATACCAATTCCCATTTCCTCTTTTTGTTCATATATTAGTGGAATCAATAATTTACTTTTATCCATGGCTTGATCAATAGTCTGGGTTAAATGATTTCTCTAAGTAATTTTGCTTTGGTTTGAAATTTATTCATAATTAGGTATTTGAAAGATAGATTGCAGAAGTCTATTATGAGTTGAAGTTGTAATGTTTTATCATTATCCATACCATTCTATTTTGTATTTGTTGGTGCCTAATTTCATGCCACCGCCTCCTTTGAATGCATTAACTGCATGCACATGAATGTTCCTTTTTCAATTAATATTAGTTGCTATAAATGACCTTAACAGGGATGTTTGGTGCCTAGGGTATTTAATTTACATCTTTTACAATTATTATAGGTGAATAACTATCCTTTTGGTTAATCAATTTGCTTTATGTATCCACTTATCCTTTTATTACCAAATATACTTTAGAATTTATGCAATATTTTGAAACACCATGTTATTAATATTTTGACCTGACCATTGGCCTTCCACTCACTATACCTATCTTTTCATCACCTTCTCAAACTTAATTACAATGCTCAGTGTAATTACATCTAGCTATTTTTGATGAGTTATCTCTAGAATGTGATCCCATCTTATGATGATAACTAGTTCTTGGTGGTTATGATGTGTTACACAACAACGAATATGCTATATAGACTTTCCATCCTAAGAAAAAAAAAATAGAAAATAAACAACATTAAATGCAATCTTAACTACATGGTGCTATTCAACACCCACTCAATTTGTTTAATAGAATGATAGAGATTTAAAATGATATAGATTAAGCCTACAACCATTTAATCACCCTGATAATATGGTTCCCTACAAATATTTCAGCACTATGGTACCCTATGGTGATACTTCATGAATGATGTAGGACCCTTTCCATCTTATATACAGCTTTTTGAGGAATGCTTTGAATCTACTCTCGTAAAGGAATATTGTTTGGTTTGGGTAAAATTACTTAGATTGCAAGTTGTGATCATGCCATGCCTTTTTAATTTATTAGTTGATATGTTGTGTCCATTGTGCTCTAAATCTATTTTCTTCCATCCTGGTGAAATCTATTAACCTTGACTTTAAGGAATCATGATCTCCTAATCTCATGATCACTGCAATGTGCAGACTAGGCATAATATATTCCATAGGCATTATGACCTCAAGGTTGTATACCATTTATAAATGAGTAAACCCATATCTCTCTTATAATGTCTTTAATAGGCCCATAAAATTTCAATAATTCGATCCTCCCAATCATCTCTCTAAACATTACAAATTTTTATTAACATTTTCCTCAAAAATTTATTGGATGCTTCTTCCTATCCATTGGCCTGCAGGTGATAAGCCATACTTTTATGGTGTAATATCATGAAATATTCAATGATAGTATTGATAGTATTATTGATAAAGTGTGTGCCTCTATCACTTACCAACTTAACTAGACATCTAAACCTTGTGATAGTGTTTTCATATAAAAACTTGGTAGCATCCTTCACTTCATAGCTTATAGTGGTAACAGCTTCCACCCATTTCATGAAATAGTTGATCACAATGATAATGTATTTGGCATGATTGTGCTTCCTTTAGGGAGATATAAGTCCAAAAATATCAATTCCCCATCGCTCAAAAGGTTATTCTGTAAGCATAGGTACCAAAGACATTTTGTCTTGTGGGTTGGGCTTGCCTATTATTTGATAGACGTTATAGTGTTTATTAACTCTGATCACATCTTGAAATAGCATAGACCATAATAGACCACTCTAAAGTATTTTCTTTTTTTGGCTTCTCCTATGAAGTGACTTCCTAAAATCTCTTGATGAGCCTCTTGAAGAAGTTACGCTTTCTCATGTTCTAGAGCTAACCTGTGCAATACATCATCTTTGCAAATCTTATACAATAATCCATTAATGAGACTATATGGTATGGCTCTAGTAACCATCTATTTTTTATTCGGTTTAGTGTAGTGTGTAGTAAAATTTCCTCGTTCTAAGAAATTTATAATGTCATCCCTATTATTAATAACTACAAAAGTTCTAAATAAATGCATGTTAGGGGATTCATCTTTGAGTTCCTTTGGTTCCTCTCCATTGCAAAGTTGGTTGAGATGATTTGGTATGACATTCTCCTATCCTATCTTAACATTAATCTTGAATTTAAATTTTTGAAAGAGCTTCAACCACCTTGATATACATCCTCCTAGCATTGGTTTATTAACCAGGTATCCCAATGCTTGGTGATCCATGAAAAAATATAAAGGAATACCTAATAAGTAATGCCCAAACTTTTACAATGTGAACACCATGGACAGAGATTCTCTTATGTAGTCATGTAATTATTTTCCACAACTAATAGTTTCCTACTAGTAAAATGTATCAAGGGGTCTAACCTGCCTTCACTTGGTTGCACTAAGACAACTCCTAATGTAATGCCAGAAGCATCCACATATACGTGGAATGGATTATTTTAGTCAATAAATACTAATATTGGTGATGTTACCAACCTTTAACTCAATTAATTATGTTTGACTTTCTGGTGTCTATTCAAATTTGGTATCCTTGCATAGTATCTTATCCATGGATGTAGATATAGTGGCATACCCTTTTATAAACTTCTTATAATATTTGGTATGACCAAGGAAAGTACACACTTTAGTTGAAATGGTATGAGGTGATACTCCTACAATAATTGCAATTTTATCTAGGTTAACCAAAATTCCATTAGTACACATGACATGGCCTAGCAAGACACCAAAAGGTGTAAAGAATATACACTTCTTTAAATTTAAAGCAATTCAAAAATCTCAACATTGCTCTAGCATAAATCTTAATTTTGACAAGTGTTCTTTAAATAGAGAGAATACATACCAATCATCCAAATATACTTCCAATAAATCATGGATGAAGTATTTAAATGCATTTACCATAGCTATATAAAATATAGTAGGTGCATTCTTTAAACCAAATGGCATTACTTTGTATGTAAATGATCCCTATTTAGTAGTGAAGGTGGTCTTGGCCTAATCCTCCTTAGCAAACAAAAGTTAGTGACATCCACTAAAACCATCCATAAATTAATATACCTAATTCCCAACCATGGATTTAATTACTTCATCTATAAAAGGAATAGGAAATGGATCATTAACACAAGCATAATTGAGTGTGCGGTAATCCCACACACTTGAATTTATCCTTTGTTTTTGTTAAACAACCATGGGACTCACCCACTCTACCTTTTCAACTCAAAAAATAATTTTATCTTCTTGTATTTGATCTCATTTGTCCTTTACATTGGTGTACATATTAGGATTTAGCCTGTAGGGTCACTTTTTGATAGGGCACACAAATTCTTTAAATTCTATGTGCATTTCTCCCAAAGATGGATCTACACCTTTTACCTTTGATAATTTACTTGGAAACACATCTTGATAATCTATTAATAGTCATAAGGCCTTAGAGATCTACTCTTGTCCCCAGTAATATCCCACTATTATAAGCTTAGGGTCTGATTTTATCCCAATATTTCCTTGAATCTTTCACAATGGTCCCTGATATATCTTACATAATCCACTAGGCATAGTATCATACAAAATGCATTTGCCTTCATGTTGTATAATGTCAATATTACGTAGTTTCTCCTCTTCTATTTGCTCTATGATTTACACTAGTTTGGGCTCATCTTCACATTACATCTCAATTAACCCTTCTAAATCAAGATCTCCATCACTATCATTATCACTGTATTCTATCATATCATTGTTTATTATATTACATAGCTGAACCAATAGTTGTTCTTTTTGGTTGGCTTTGTAATTACATAGTGCAAGATCTAAGTCATGTGTAACTCTTAATGAGAGGATGATTTATCAATATTTATTAAATCTTCTACGTGTCCATGACATAAAATAATTTTAATTCTCTACAAGGCATTATCTAATAGTGGGTTATCATCTTCAAACACAAAATTTTAAATTAAATCCTACTGAATTCATGCCCAATGTTTAGTTTCCCTTATATGGTCTTGATACATATACCAATTTATTAGAAGAGATCCAAGGGTATGACTGAATATGTGTGCCCAATATCATGGTCCTACTCCTTGTGTTATCCATATATCTATGCACTAATGGATGTGAAATTATATGCATTGACCTTCCTAAAAGAAAGGTCATTCTGATTTAACACTATTAGGTATCTAAAACCTTGTACGTAATATTTTATGGGCATCTTCCCAATGCATTTCTAAGCTTCTATGTATGGCCCACCATGTTGTAGTAGTTCTTTTCAGTGTATAGTTGAGTGCATTGACTCATTATTCCACCTCTAGTATATGGTGTTAAAGACTCAATATGAATGGATTAAGATCATCTGTCATAAAATATTGAGGTATTTGGCATTCTACATTGAACACCATATGCATAAGTCATAACTTATGATCTCTACAAGACCAATTCAAAATGTGTGTGTCTAAGTCATCACTTATGGATGATGCAGAATCTTAGGGTAGAATACCTTCTGGGGTTGGTTTAGTATAGTCCATCATAGTTTCACTATTATTATCTAGAAATTCTACCTTAGATATTGTTGGTGAATGCATTAAAGGAGAAACACAATCTTCAATGTGAACCTGCCTAACTAGAGACTTTGTTATAATAGGTTTGAATACCAGTTGTTGTTATTGCTATGAAATAATTGTTTTTTACTTTTGACATTCTACATACCACAATCCATTTTGTCTTTAATCTTCCCCCACTTTAAACCAGCTATTATCCTCATAAGCATAAGGAGACTCTAATTCTTTAGGAATGATACAAGGCTTTATGTCAGATTTATTTGAACGTATGACTACTATTTTATCTTTTTGATGCACTTCTAACCAATTATGCATAGTGTTAATAGTCATTTGGATATCATAGGCCCATTTCTTATCAATTAAGGTAGGGTAATGATTATCTATTGTCTTCATGTAAATGACCTCAAAATCCCCTTACAATCTAAGCTCAATCACTTTAATTTAAACAAATTTTAATCAGCTAATGGTTTCAACTCTACCATAATCTACTAAGCTCAGTAATGAGTCTTTGTTGTCTTCATGTCAATGAACTCAAAATTCCGTCTCAATCTAAGATTATTAACTTTAATTTCAACATCTTTTAACTATATAATGGGTTAAACTCTACCATAATCTGCTAAGCTTAGTATTACTAGACTATATCTAAAATTTGGTTGACCAATGGCTTCCCATGTTAAACAAGGAATCATATTGCTTGCACTTCCAAAGTTAAATATTGAATTTGGGATTTCATATCTATCCAACTCAATATCCATTCATGAATCCACATTTCAAGGATTATTGGTCTTGACATACCAAACTACTTTATCGACCCCTATTTGTCCTCGGTGCACATACTCTAGGAGATTGTGTAGGAGGTTAGTGATATTATGGGATATATCCTCATTGTGTAGTGTACTGAGTAGTTTCATCAAATCTATTAAAGTGGTCATAACACTCTCTTTTTGCATTATCCTAATAATTTTCCCATATATTTGAGCATCAATAGCTATGTTATCATCATTAGCAACTGGTTTTTTTGTATTTTCTATAATATATGTGCAACTTGATACATTAAATTATTTTCTATTATAGAATCAAGATATTTATGCTAGTAAAGTTTTATAATGACATGATCCTAAGCATTTATAAAGGAATTAATCCTTGTTCATCTCTCTATTGCCTTGTGATAGGTTTCACAAATGCATTTTCCTTTGGTTATGCATTGATCATGTATACATTTTTCACTGTTCTTTATTTTTATAAAATAGGGCAATCTTCTATTTGATGTTTACTTTCAACCCTATAGTATACACAATAAACTTGTCACTAAGTATTGGTGGGATAGTTCCTTGTATAATGATTATATGCTCTACATATGTAATATTACATAGGGGTCAAGTTTGTTGATTATTGTTATTATGACCTCCTTGATATTTGCCACAATATCCTCCCCTATATCCCCCTTTATATCCTCCTCTATTCTATTGATATCCCCATCCTAAGGATTGTCCTCCAATATATCCTCCTTACTTAATCATATGTGCATCATATCCCCCAAACTCATGCTAAGGGGAACTTAGAGTCCAGTTTGCCTGTTATTTTTGTAGATTTATGTTTTTCTAGGGTTATGAAAACTAACCTAAATATTAGTATGAGGGAGATGATGTATTATTATATCTTGATATGCCCTATGGTTGGTACTATAGTGATAAGGGCATATGGTATTATGATGATTAAGGCATCCATCCTAGACTACCTTGAGTTGCATTTATCGTCTCCATGTCTGGTCCTAGAATTGCTTACTTCATAGTGGGTATTTGGTAGGCCATAACTATGAAGACGTTCTTCATTATATCTTCTTTTGATTCTTGCAAGGCTCATTATATTATCTCATAATGATTTGTAAATTTTCAAAAATTATACTACATGATGTGTGACTTTTGGATATACTACTGTAACATATGGCACTTGGATGTAAGATGTCCAACTACCCTATAGATTTCACAAAATTTTGTTTTAATTATTAGACAATCATTCCTATGATGTCCTTCACAACCAAAATCTATGCACCATAAGCCTAATTTAGGCTTATCATTTTCATGCATATCATTCATCTTCTTCATAAAAACATCTAACCTATCTTCTACTTTTGATCCTATTGATGGAAGATCAACATAATCTTCTATTTGTTTAACTCTTATGGCAATAGATCAAACATCAACCTTGGTGGAGAACTGGGTTTATCTAATAACAAACCTTATTATTTTCTGTAGTTCCTCTATGAACCAAGAATCCTTATGTTTATCTTCTAAAATAAAATTGATTTTGTTCATCACATCAAAGAACCTGTGATCATATTCTCCAACTGTCTCTCCTAATTTTTGTCAAATTTCCTTCAAATCTTGAATCACTTGACTTGAACATTTTTTACCTTAAATTATAATACTGTAAAATCTTTAAATTGTGAAAAATCAAGGGCACTTACATTTTTTTTATAAAGTAACTCCAAATCATGTCCTCCCAAATCCCCTATGAGTTTGCATTTCTTCACATCATTTAATGTTACCCCTTTCATGACCCATTTCATTTCGTAAGTTACCAAGTATTATTCAGGGTCTGAAGACCCATCATATAGAATTAAAGGTACAAACATACCTACATGAAGAACCATAGTTGGTAGGTTTGTAGTTGTTACTATAGATGTCTTAATACTAGCAACTATGAGTGGTGGTGACTATGCACTAGTTATTGCATTGTTAACTATGAATATTGAATACTTCACACTACTCTTTTCAAGAATAATAATAAATCATGCTTCCTTTAACTTATTTATTTATAATTTCCACTTGGCCTCTACACTGAGCATTCCAAACTTGTTGATAAAGGAATCAAACCAACCTAAATCAGTGTCTCTCTCTATACTTTTTCTACCTTCTATAAATAAAGTGGGCTCAAGGGATGTGTGCCCTTAAAATGGATAGTGTTTATTTCTAATTTATTCTATATTTTAACTTTAACATGCAATATTACTACCTTCAATTTTAATATTTTCCTAGGAACCGTCCTTGATTCCAGCTAAAAAACCCTCCATTAACTACAATCTACCTCTACTTCCTAACTGACCTACTTCAGCATCATTACTTCTAGCATCCACTTTCTCATCAATCCCTTTATCATATTCCACATACCCTTCTCTTTCATTAGTTTCCACATCTTCTCCCAATAACCTCTCTTCTCTAACATCTTTTCCTTGTATGTCTCTAGCTCTAGTAATTCCTTCTCTACTCTTAATCCTACTCACAGTTACTTTAGGGTCAGTTATCTTATTCCACCTTTTTTCTATCATAGTTCCCTTTAGAATCTCATAATTTTCTTCTTTCTCTTAGTATTTTCATCTTCTATTTTATAATATCAGGTTCAAGTTCCTTTTACTCATCTTTTCATCATCCACTTTCTCTCACATGCACCCCAATGGTTCCCGAAGTGACTACTCCATGTTGGTTGGAGTAGGCACCATGGCCTTTTCCTAAACCAATATCTTGATTAGAAAAGGTAGTCGCTACAAAAATTTCTCTCTAATTCCTTGGATAAATCAATTTTGTGTAGTCTCAAAATCTATGTATCCTTATACTATGAACTTTATGATATAGCCATTGATCATAGTCTTCATCCATTAATCTACTACTCATGACTAATCGGGTTGTGTAGTATTTATAGGTTTTCCTTAGTCTAGACTATAAATTCTATTATCTTCATACTAAAGTAATAGTATTCTAATATAGCTATCCATGCAGCTAATAATCTAGGTAATTCGCATCAGAAAAATTCATAGACTTCATCATAGAGATGTTATTAGATAATCTCCTCTATATTTCTTATGTCTCTTTGTGCTTCTTCCTCTACAAAGTTTCTGATTCTCTCATATGGACATATTTCTATGTGTCTCTTCCCTAAAAACCATCTCAGTAGATTTCATCTAAATAGGTTCCACACTCATCACACCATTATTAGTAGAGATTCCTAGAATTACTCCAGAACATGTTAATTATAGGGATAACTTGCACATGTATAATACTTATAGGCATAAAAGAGATGACAATATTATAAGCCATCTACAATGTACAATAATAGACCAAAGATAAAGATAAAATAGATATAAATATAATATAAACCATAACTAGTATCACATCAGATAATAGATTTAAAAAAATAGATTATTCACTATGCACAAACCATACATAAAATAAGATAAGGAAAACCATAACAGAATAATTTGATTAATCTCTATCAACACATAGAACTAGATTATATTACATCAAAGTATTATATATAGTGTTTTACAATCCTATTATATCTTCACATTCCATCCTTTTGATATACAAAAGAAGAGAAACTTTACATTCTTTTATTACCTGATTAAGCTTACAAGGATGAATACATACAAAAGTTATACAAAATCATATAGCACACATGTGTCCATATCATATACTTTGAAGTTTTCCCAAGCTCCATTCTTCTTCCAATAAGAGTCCTTTATATTCTCTACAACGAGCTTGCCAATACTAATCTCTTTGATAATAATGCCCTCCTTACCATCTATCTAGACTTCCAATATCCCAACTTCATAGACTGGGACCAATAGGATCACATACCCTTAAAGGTATTCAAGAACGATGAGGCTATCATATAATTCTTTGGGCCTTGATATAGTTTCCCATTAGGAGATAAAATAATAGGATTTGAAATCATCTTATATTTTTATACCTACTTTGGGGAACAATAAGAGTTCCTTAGTCATCAAAATCAAAAATTAATGTCCCCTAGCAAAAACATCTTTGAGGCACTTTCCAAATATCTAAATATTAAAAATAAATATATATTAATTGGTGAAAAAATATTTTAGGTGAAAATGGATAGGTAATTTGACACTCTCCATGAGGAATCAAAGTCTTCAAACAGTCCTAAAATCATCAACTTTACAACAAGAATTAGTTTCTCTGAGGAGAAAACATTTGAGGAGTTGGTACATGAATTTATAGATATATTAACAAACTAGCCACTACCTAAAAATAACTATTCAAATTCATCATAGGGTGACAAATATGATCCAATTGAGCCACAATCATTTGAAGATTTTAATATTCCTTATGTGCTAATAATGGTTCCACACTGCTTGTGGAAGACACTACTGATGTAAAAAATAGTACAAAAAACAATCCTAGAATCATTAAGCTTGGTGCTTCTCTCACAAGGGAATAATGTGATCTTATCGTTACCTTTATCAAAGAGTTCATTGACATATTTTCATGGTCACATGCAGATATTCCATGGCTAGACCCATATTTAGTGATCCATCATCTTGTGGTATATCTTGATGCGATCTCTATCAAACAAAAGCTAGAGAGAATGCACCCTCAGATATCAATCAAGCCAATTGACTACTATGAGTGTATATCAAACATTATATAAATCAAAAATAAGCCTATAGGAATTCATCTTTTCACTAATTCCATGACATCAATAAAGGTTGCTCTAAGGATGATTTATCATTGCCAAACATTGACATGTTAATTGATTCTACAATAAGATATAAAATGTTATCACTTATGGATGGATTTTCTAGATATAATCAAATTTAGATAGTACCTAAATATCAACACAATAAAATGTTCACCACACCATGGGGAACATTTTGTTATTAAGTCATGCCTTTGGATTAAATATTGTAGGTGCCACTTATCAAAGAGCCATGGCAGTCATTTTATATGATATGATGCATGAGATTATGGAAGACTATGTGGATGACATATTAGGAAAATCTAGAAACAAATCCAAACATCCAACAATCTTGCATAAAATATTTGAGAGGCTTAGATAATATAAAATTTACCTCAACCCTATGAAATTTGTCTTTTGGTTTACATTAGGGAAACTCCTGGGCTTCATTGTATCTCGTAGGGGCATTGATGTAGATACATATAAGGTATATGCCATAACAAAAATGCCTCCACCATCCAATCTCAAATAAATGCACAGTCTATAGGACAAAATATAGGTTATCATAAGGTTCATCTCATAGTTGGTTGATTAGATTGCACCCATTCACTCATCTAATCAAGAAGACATTGAAGTTCACTAGAGTAGGGAATGCCACAAATAATTAGAACATTTGAAATAATACCTATCAAATCCACCAGTGTTAGTTCCTCTGATACTAGGAAAATCATTGTTAATCTACATCTATACAACTCAACATGCCTTGGGGGCACTTTTGGTTCAACATGATGATAATGGAAAAGAATAGGTTGTTTATTATCTAAATAGGACTTTAGTGGACTATAAACATGACTATTTACCTATGTAAAAAATATGCTTGGTAGTAGTATTTGCATTACAAAAATTGTAGTATTATATGTTGAACAACAAGACTATCCTCATTTCCAAGGTGGATCTACTAAAGTAGCTCCTATCAAAGGTAGTTTTCACAAGTCAAATGGATAATGGGTCATGTTATTCACTGAATTTGATATAGATTATGCTAATAAAAAATCAATCAAAGTAAATTTACTTCATATCAACTCTTAAATCTCCTTTATAAAAAAAACCTTAACCATCAATTTTCTAGTTGAGACTATTTTCTCTCTCAAAGAGTCAAAAAATGGAAACTTTATTTTGATGGCTCATTCACATCACATGGCTTAAGGGCAGGTGTCATGTTTGTAACACCATATGGGGACCTTACTATCCCTAAATATTTTCACATTGACTTCCCATGCACAAGTAACATCATAGAGTATGAGCCCCTCCTTGCAGGACTTCGACTCACCATCCAATGGAATATCCAACACATGTTAGTATTTGGTGATTCATAGCTACTTATCAATTAGGTCAATGACCTCTATCATACAAAATATTACAAGCTTATTTAATATAATAACATGGTGGATAGCCTCAAATAACACTTTGAATATATTCAGTTTGAATAAGTACCATGGGTAAACAATATATCAATAGATGCCATGGCTACTATTGGCTCGTTCTTCAAGTTGTCTTCAGATATTTAGAAGTATCAATTTTTTATTAAGTGAATCATCATCCTAACATATGGTTATCCATAATATGATATGGTATGTGATATTTTTTTGTCCTAGTTCACTTGGTATCATGATATATACACTTACATACATAATTAAACCCTTACCAATGACATATCATGAACCCAATGAATTAAGTTATCCATAACACCTCCCACTATAACATACTCAATATAACACTTTGTTGTAAATTCTATGATAGAACATTGCTTCATTTTTTAAACTTTGGAAAGTTTGATATATCCAAAGATGTTCACAATGGGATTTGTGGGGTGCACACTAGTGGGATGGTCCTTACTAAGAATCTTATTCACATATGATACTATTGGACCTATATAGAATTAGATGCATGAAAATATGTCATAAAAAGTGTTAATTTATATAAGTATGGTGATTTTATTAATGCTCCATCCCAATAATTTTAGCTAATATCAACTCCTTCTCCCTTATCAATGCAGTTACTCAGTCTCATAGGGAAGGTAAATCCCACCTCATCTAATGGTCATAAGCACATCCTAATTATTATCGAATACTTTATTAATTAGGTTGAGGCTATCCCTATCACTTATGTAACTAAGAATCATATATTATAATTCATCATAAATCATATTATCTACCATTACGGCATCCCCTCTGCTATCATTTTTTATCATGGTAAATCATTTAAGAGTAAGGACATTAAAACCCTCTGTACTCATTACCCTATCCAACATAGATGGTCCACTCCTTATTATACCCAAGGCAATGACCAATCCAAGGTGTCTAATAAAACCATTCTCAAAGTCCTTAAAAATATTATCAATGAAATTGGCCATGACTAGCATTTATAAATTTATCATGCCTTATGGACTTATCACACCAACATCCGTACACCCATAGGTGTTAAACTATATTCCCTAGTCTTCAAATCAAAAGTTATCCTCCCTATCTAGATCAAGTTACCTTGTGTATTTCACTACATGATCTAATCAACTATGAGAAATATTAATTTACCTAGATACAAGAGCTATAAATACTAGATGTAAAGTGGATAGCCACTCTCAATCACCCCAAATACAATCAGGTATGCCACAAATATTAAAGACACATTAGATGCTGAGAGTTTGATGTTAGAGACCTGGAATTCAAGGAAAATTAGAGAAATACTAATTCAAACTAAGAAAATAAAGGTAAATTTGAGCCTAATTATCTAGGTACTTGCATCATTATAACTAAGTATATCTCAGGTGCCTACATGTTGGCTATAAAAGATGGGAAAGGGCTAGATGAGACCATAAACATCATGCATCTCAGTCATTGTTATGTTTGAAACATCAAATAGTATCTATGAGTACCCCTATGTTTTAATTAAAATCATATTCCTTACACCCATCAATAATCCAATTCAAATAATTATCCATGGTTCTATTCCCATTTTGACCTTGGTGGTGACTTACAAGTATAATAGGGTATAACATGTTGATATGGTCAGAGTGTGACAACATCTTTTCAACAAGACATCAAAATGTCATATGAGAAATTTTCCTAACTTTTAGTCCTTTTAGAGTTTACAATTGGATCCATACATCTATTCATTCTTCATCGCACATCACTTTCCTCATTTATTACTAGAGTTGGTTTTCCATTTGCTAGCAGCCCCTTGTATATACATAAATCCAAAAAATAAAAAATTCCCAAAAACCCTAAAAATATAAAATCAATAAAATCCCTAAATAATGTAAATCCTATTCTAATTAGCAATCTTACTCAAAATTTCACTTAAATCCTTGATTAGTTTTAAGAAAAACTATTGTTATTTTAGTGGAATGCATCATTATACATCTCAGTTCATCACACCACCTATTTTATGGGGGTTGTATTTCATTTATTAACTATCATTTACTAATTTCATCCATATCATCTTCCATAAGCTGAGAACTACATCATCCTAAGATCCACATGGATCATGTAGGCAACACCCAATTACTAGGGTTTCTGAGTCAACTAGGCTACTGCCACTTCTCATATTTTTTTATTTTATATTCATAATTCTTGAACATGCTGATACAATCCCATCATAACATATATTGATATCAACCAACCAATCAAAATATTCAATCAAATCCAAACTCTCAACTTTCACTCCCTTGCATATATTTTTGTTTGGTGTAAATCAAACTTATAGCTTATCAATAAATTTAATCATTCATCTAATTAGAGCTTGTATATTTTGCTCTCCTGCATATACCTTTTCTTGGGAGGAAATTAATCATGAAACTTTTAAATCAAATAGATGATGAGATGTTTTATAATGTTTTTATTTGTGTGTGTTGGTCTACTTGCTTATTTTAATTTTTATTTTATTTTTGAGTATCAACTCAATATATATGAATTTATAATGGCATAATGGTTTTCCATATCATGTTGTATTATGTCATGCATGTGTACTTGTTTTGGTAATGTATATGGAAAAAATGTTATCATAGTTTTTATATAATCATGGTGCATCTTGTCAAATACAAAATCAAAAATCAAGTTGAAAATAAATGTGGAGACATGCACTACAAGGTAGTATATCATCTTGCAAAGATATATCACATCTACTTCATCATATCAATCAACCTTATCTATCCACATTATAACTTATCATAATGTCTAAGTTTGTTATCATGAAAATAAAAAATGAAATCATCTATCATAACATCAGTAATCATCACATACATCTATCCATGATCAAATCAAAAACATCAAATCAAATAAACACCTAAATCTATCAATATAAGATAATCAATGACACATGACATATATCAAGAGATATAAAAAAATGGGCATCATATGTATAATATCAATGAAATGTACATATACAAAAATAATGTCAATATATAAATGTTTGTATACATCTAAAATACATGCACATATATAAAAAAAGTGAGAATACAATATCCACAATCAACTCTCATTGTGACTCTCAAGAGGAGGACTCATGTGAGGTGATATTTGTCCTAGACTCCTCTAAGTTGGTGGTTGTCCTAAACCATGAGGTGGAGTAGTATGAGGTGGACCCATGGTCTTACTCTCCATGATAAAGGTTGATCAACTGATCTCTAAGATGATATGGTCCTAGCTATCTACGATGATCTCCATGTCCTATGACTGTACTTTATGAAAGATGGTTCCCTATGATCCAAACCCATTGCATCCTCATATAGGATCATATAGTATTCCATCTAATCCATGGCCATAATAGACTCTATAAAATCCTATTCCAAATGCTATTGTGTTATAATTGATTGAGCCCTATCACACTCATCATGAAGCCTTAGTGCCTCTACCTAAGCTAAAGCATGCTCTGTGCATAGTCTCTAACTATCCCATATATCCCCTAGCTATTATGTCAATTGAGCGACCTTGGCTATCAAGTAGGATACCTCAATTTTCAAGATAACAATCTATTAGTTGTACATGTACCAATGATAATTACCCATTTTTGGTTGATAGTTGTCCTTGTAAATATGGCATCTTCACATCCATAGCTATTAACTCTACCCATATATTTTATATCTCTCCATCATTACCAAACACTATTATAGACAACCCTACTATTTTAGCATCCCTTGTATCTATCTCCTACCATAATCTAGTAATCAAGGCCTACTTCACTGATGATCATGCAAACTATGATAATCCAACACCATCTCTTGCACCTATGCTTTAGGTACCCATTACTACTACTATCATGGATCCCCATATATCTATTGGTAATGGCCTCATGGATAGTATAGTTTTCCACATCATTGAACCCTCTTGGAGATTTTTAATCTATATAGATGTAATCATCATGCTATATATATATCTAATAGGCTTTGCCTATCCATCATCCTCTAGATCTAGCTATCTCCTAATCCTAACTACTCTACTCACTACTTCTCTCTACCTCCATCAACATGGTAATGTTTGCATCACTAATTTTATCCTCTCCTATAGTGGTGTTACATTTGGATCCACTATCTTAGTCAATAAAACATGATTAAATTGGGTCCAACATGCCATGTAATTATTAATAACACTAGCATCAACATCTCCAACTTCATAATCCCAATCAATAGCCTCAACTAGGTCCTAGTCTATAATGATAACTACTTGATAAATTGGTGGACACCATTGAACAATCTCCCTATACATATGAGAAAAAACATATAGACCCCATGACACATCTTATGGAAGACAAAACTACTACATCACTTGGTCTAGCCTCTATCTCTCTACAATGTAGTCCAAGTGACCTATTATGTAACATGTTGTGAGCATGTAGACCATGTATAGTTCATCATTGGATTATGCAAATTACAACTACCTATATGGCCTCTAGATGAGTCCATGTTATGGTAGCTCATTGATGACACATCTGTAGTATCTACGGTCATGTAAATGTTTACATTAGCTACCTAAAAAAATCCTAATTGTATGTTATGGGCTTCTCAAATCCCATGTTTCACAGCTGACCCATTGGTCTCCCAATGCTAATGTGCTCCCAAGACCACACTTAAAACAATGTAGATGCTCTAATTCACTAACCCCCTCAGTATGTTATCAAATGTAGATCTCTATATTTTTGAGCCAAAACCACTGGTCCCCAAGCAAATATCAATGTATCATCCAAAATGTCATGGATCACACATCCTAGTCCCATGTGGAAATATTAGCCAATATTGTCAAGTAAAATAATTCCATTGACAATGGGCATGAGTATAAGGGGTAGTTGGTCAATCATCAGATCTCCATCAAATGCATCTATATCCATGCAACCATCCCATAGCTCTACATTAGCAATCTCTACTAGTTGTTCTAGTAGTGCCAATGGATCTCGTGCTCACCAATGAAGATCATGTACGTAGATTAGAATCCACAAGATCATCCATACATCCTCAAGAATCACTATCACCTAAATAGTTTTCAAGTGAAATTTTCTCATCTTATAGTGTCATCTCTTAGCTAAACTAGTCAATAGAGCTCAGTTGGCTCAAATCATTAGCATCTGGGATATGTAAAGTAGGCCTAATGTCTCTAGGAGTCCCACTAGCTCATTTATCCATACACAAATCTCAATCAAGACTCATGATCATTGCTCCCATTTTGGGATGATATAAAATACCTCCTACAATAATAAATGTTAGCATACTTAGTCATTCATTCTTTCTATCATCTACTCTACTCATCTATTCTCATCACAAAATCCAAAATCAATCACATGTTTACCTCTAAAAACTTTTAAAAAAAAATAATTCAATGAATCCAACACCATATGGGTAAGTCTACCACCATAAATATAAATCCACCACTCAATAGGGCTAATTTTCTATGAATCCAACACATGCGTCCTCTTTGGTGAATCTACCACCTATTAGGGTGAATCCACCACCATTAGGTCAAATCCTCCACCAATAAGGTGACTTTGATACTATCCTAAGGGATAAAAAACATTGTGTGAATTTTAAGATGATGTCAATCCCTCCCAAAATAACATTAAAAATGTCATTAAACCATCAAAAAAATCAACAATGCCTCTTTATAGGGTGATCCTATTATTTGTTTGGGTGTATATGCCACGAGATTTTTTTTTCTTGATGATTTCACTACACATGACACTTCTATGTATAATAAATGCTATCAAAATTTGAAACCACTTACTGGTGACCCTCTATCTGTTGGTTTTTTTAGCCTCACACTCGCTCTCCAAGTTTCTTATCAATCATAATGAGCACCATTTTGTTAGAGATCCCAGATCCAAATCCAGAGAAAAAATATTCTAGGGCCTTGGGTGAACATTAATAATTTTCAACCCCCATACCCTATTTATTCACCCCAATCACCCCAAAATTCAAATTTATCCCACCCCCGAATTTCCACACATGTATCTTTTTCTCACCCTGGGAGCTCATTCTTTGCTCCTTTCATCAAATTTATCCCTGTTTTCACCTATCTTCATCAATTTTCAACCTATTATACATATTTTGGCATAATTTTATTCCTTTTGAGGGCCCTACCATCTAATTTTTTATTTATATAGCCCCTCTAGGGGGCATCCCATCTCCATCATATTCATATGGGGCATCCTTGTGAGCTTGATTTTATAGTTCTATTAAAACCATTGCTCCTAATCAAATTATGTCTTCTTCACATCACTTGGGTCACCCTCATATGCCCATTTTTTTGGCCTTTTCATTATTTGAAAATTTATTACTACATTAGTGTCTTGCAACTTCCTTTTAAAGAGGGGAAAAATATAAACACCTAATTTCTTCCACTTTGGTGTCATCATTATTCACTAAATTGATTTTCCATATCACCGTGCAATCAAACCCTATTTATTCTAATTGAACAAAATATATAAACCCAACTATCATTTTCATCCTGAATCATAATGATATATCATTAATCACAATATTAAATTATAGCATGTCATCAATTTTATCAACCATATCTTGAAACAAATCATCACTTTATAAATGTCACCTTAGATCAATTAATTAGATATATTAATCGATCTTGGACATTAAAATAACAATCACAAATCAAATATAGGATTATTGGCTAATCAAATCATGTAAATCTATATAATTTAATCCTAATCATAAAATACATTGAATTGGATAATTTTATAATTATCTAAATTCCAAAACAAATCAATTTGGTCATAAATTAGTGACATCACCCAAATCTCTCTAATCCCCATGTAAAATCACAAGCTTCAAGGCAAGGGTAAACTAACTAATTAAGTCCTATTTATGTATTTAAAGGTCACACCTTATTCAAATCCCATCACAAATTAAACCCATTCCTCATAACTCCAAATCCTTACACACTCCAACCCCAAATATTAATTGTTCATCCTCCACAAATTGACCAATCCTCTACCCTTGATCTTGAGATCAATCCATTGGTCAAAATTGATTTGAAAAATCTATAAAATTAGGGGCCACCTTGCATTTTCATTTATATCTCAATTCATAACAAATTTTTAGATCATTTAGAGCTAAACCAAGAAATCATTTCATCAGCCATCCAATCAAAACATCATATTTGCAAAGGTAAGTACCGTTGATTTGTCCACACACTCCAAAAATTATTTGAAACTACATGCAACCATAATCTGAGCACAACCTCAAGAATCAAATAAAAGATCAATTTCATCTTATCAAGGTTAAGGTGATTCATCTAATTTTCTCCTTTCTTTGATTTCATTTGATGCATATGTTTCATTAATTTGGGTAGTAATTTCTCTTGTGATATTTATATAATAATTTCAAATTTTCTAATTTTATTATATCTTTATTTTATGTCTATAAATATAATACATATATTTCAAATATAAATCATTCATTAGGGCATATTGTTTTCCCCCACACTTTCTTTTTGTAGCATTGCACAATGTTATGCTTAGTACATGGTTCTATATATACATATTACTTGTTCATATATATTATTGTAGATACAACTAGGCATGTTGTTTCCCCCATCTCCTTAAATATTTCACCCTCATATGATGATGCATACCTTTATATTGAGATTTACATGATGATATTTTATGATGGCTACAATTTATAGAGATTTATAAAATTATACTTTATGATGGTTGCATGTGATATATATAAAATTTCACTCATTTTCAATGCTTTGGCTATATACATTTTATAACACATAATGACCTTAAATATTTATTTTGAGATGAGTGATTTTAGGAAAGGTTTTTTTAATCCATTTCCTCAAAATGGAGCATATATCCAAATATTTTATGCATATTTTTAAAATTTTGTAAACAAAATTGAGCATATTTGAGTGAACTTGACCAAACTTGAAAAAAATGAGAGCACTAGAAATGGTCCATTTATATATTTCCTTGATCAAGAATTTGGCTGGGTTGTAATAACTCCTAGAGAATTAATAGCTATGTCTAGGATGTGTATAAAAGGAATTCATTAGAATATATTTTGGTTTTGTAGTAACATGGTTCAAATACCTCTAGGTGTAGTCATTCCTATGCTCCCCTTTCAATTTACGCATACAAAATTAATATATTTTCACATTGATATGACATTGAATATTTGTTACAATTGGCCATTGTTTACATGTATGTCCACTTTATAGAAATATGAAATATGTATGGATGGAACTATGCAAAACATCATTCGATTCATCCTTCCTTCCCTAGGAAAGTGAAGGTACAATATTCAATTATTTATTTTAATACTTTGGAACATAGTTTCACTCACTCACATATGCACATCAAAGTATGGGCATTGTGTAAATAGTTAATATTTTTATAAATTCTCTTTTAATAGCATTTTTTACTTATTTTTTCACACTTAGTCCACTTGTTTATATTTGGCTATTTTTAGGGGACTTCCTACCCACACAAATATTTCTCCAACCTCCTTCCTTCCAAATGTCCTCATCATTCATCCATTTTAAATTTTGAGCCTTATCTTCCATATTATGATTTTTTTCACTCTTCTTGAACATCTATCTCTCCTAGTACAAATTTGAAAACTATAGGTTAGTGTTGAATTTGTCCCCTTTACTTTTATAGGTCCCTCTTCCTTGGCTTGATTTACCACATCTTTTATTTCACATATAAATATTCTATATAGTTTTCCCATCATGTCCTATATATATGTATATATAAAATTCATTCCTAGTCTTTTACTAAGTAAAAAATATACATAGATACTTCCATATTCAATTGATAAAAATCCTTTGCTACACTTGTGAATGATCTTGCACATTGAGCCACCCTAGGCCATTCTTCACTTCAAGATATTATGACATTATCCACTTGTACCAAATGATTGTTTAGGTAAATTTTCATGGATTTCCATCATAAATTATAGGGAAGAGGAGGTTAAAACCCTTGATTTGTATTCTATTTGTATTACACAAGAACTACATGAGGTATAATTCTAGCATATGAGTTACGTAGTTACAACTCCCTTGAGGTTTCCCCACTAAAAATATTTTATCTCTTCTCTTTTACATGTGTGTTATGGTGTATTATGATAAGAGAATAAAAAGACATCAATTCATAAATTACGCTTGTTAATTCAAAATAACATAAACATAAGATTGTATGACATTAGGAGATTAACCTACTCATAAAAATCCAATACCCAAAAAGGTGCATATTATGGATTCAATGCTTAGTATTAGATTATTTAGTGACAACTCAGTGATTAATTGGACATCCAAATTTTTTATAAATATATTTTTTAGCACCTAAGAAGTCTTTGAATCTATCCTTTAATAGTGAGCATTTTTTATTTCACACAGAGCAAATTTTTTCTTTCTACACAAGTGTTACACTTCTATATTCCCAAGATTCTACCCAGGTGAGACGATTTCATGACTTTTACTTTTCATGTTGTCCATTGCTTGTTAAATCAATTTATTTTATGTTTCTTTAATATTTTTATCTGCTGGGCATAACTGACTTATTTTTTTAGATTATATATTATATATCTCCTTTCTACAATAGTTTTAATTATTTATGTGTATCTTAGTTTATCTTAAACTAAAAAATCATTAGAATGGGTATAAAAATAGAAATAAAACCCTATATGGATAAATAAAAAGGAAAATTTAAGTGTTGAATTGATCTAAGAGTCGTAGGGTTCACCAAAATGTTTTACCTAAATAGTGAATAATGAAGTAAATGTCACACAATAGATAAAAATAAAGTGCACTGGGAGGATCTAGGATATTAAAGTAAAATAAAATAATTAGAAGCACTAATGTATTGAAATATATGATAAAAAATGTTGCTAGATTATTATACCAATAATAAAAATGAAAAGGTATAAAGTGTGATAGAAACTAAAAAAATTGGTGACTAAAACTGATTGCTAGAATTGGTAGAGACCTCTAGAAGTGGATGTCTTGCAACTCTGCAAATATGATTGCATTATGTTACAAGGTAAAAATAGGTAGAGAACTAGTTTTATAACACTCATAATCAATATACAACTAGTTGTCTCCTAATGTTTCTTTTGATTCCATACTTGAGTTCAAATTATTTTTGGTGATTATTTTCAGACTTTATGACTTTCTAGATAGGTGTGTAGGCTGATGAAAAATAGGTTTTGGATTTCATTTACAATATTGATGAGAATAATGTATTGAGATGGTTCTCCTTGTCCTTGACCTAATCCTCAAATGTATGCAAAATAGAGTGTGTACAAGTTAGTTGGCTCATGAACCTTTTGAGGAGTTATATATACATGCCCCACATGATTTGAATCATAGTGTATGTAGTTATATTAATTCATGACTGAAACGCAACCTAATGAGAGGCATAACTTCACCTCCTCTCTTTATATAACTAAATGTAGTTATGTCTTTCACTATAACCTCATTTTGGCAAAAGGTGATAATGGCATAAGACTTGAAATTGATAAATATGAAATTTAGACTCAATCTATAGACTTATCGGCATGTGTGGAAATGCATAAAGTTAATTTATAACTAAATAACTTAAGGATGTTAATTGATCAATGCTTTTTATACTTGGTAAATGAATAATCATTGATTTGTATAAATAGGGCACTCGAGGACACTTTTAACATAAAATTATCTTTAGAAAAAATTATATGATAAATAAAAGTTGTAGAGAATCAGACTAGGAAGAATGGACCCATAAAATAATGAGAATCATAATCAATAGATAACTAATTCTTATCTAAAGGGAAAAAAAACTTAAAATAGAGTTTATGTTGAACAAATAATGGATGACTAGGATCTTGAAGCTAACAATAAACATATTTGAGATGAATATGAGAAAATATAAATGTATTAAGGCTATAAAGACTCTAATGTGGGTGGAAACATGTCTGAAAATAACCATATATACACAAGTGGACCATGTGTATAAATGCATGAGAAAGACACAATTAGAAAGGGTGTTGTAATAAAATGAGGTGTTAACACATAATTTAGGTGTCAATTGTTGAAATCACTTTTTCTAAAAATAAAGGATCATCAAGCAACAACAACAAAATAATAACATGGAATTTAGAAATACATAAGCTTGTGAAATGATTGTAATAAATGCAATTTAATTAAAAAAAGAGTGAAATATAATTTTTGATACAATAATTGAACTCAGTGTAGTCTTATTAAATGAAATACTTATTTTATAACAAGAACAAATATTATTTATGAGAAAGAGTTAAGATAGATTAAATTAAACAAATGTAAATCAAATATGTAATTTCCAAATACAACAATATTTGACATTATCCTCTAAAATTGTGTTAAAGTGGGATCTCTGAAGTAAGGTAAATAAATTCACAAAAAATAGGTGGATCTCTGGTGGACAATAGAAATTTAAAAGCCATGATAAAAATATAAATGTTAAATGTGGAAGATTAAAAATAGTAGTTCAATTGTACTCCAATAAAGATCAAAGGTATGTAACATTATAAATTGTTGGATTTGCATAAATTATTCTTGTTGATAAATCCTTAGATATATCTTATCAAATTTACAATTAACAATTTTAAGGTCGTAATCATCAACTATTGATACCATATTCTAAAATGGGTCAAAATGGAAGATTTCTAATAGGTATGTAAGAATTGGCATGTTAATCAAAGGATAAACCTATGACTACTATTTTGACCCATGCACCTTTAAATGGAAATTAGTTTCTTCACTAAAAATAATATGACAACATAAATTTATAAGATATTCACTTTATTTTCCAACTGACAAATTACATTTTGCAATGAAGGAATTTTAATATATTATACATGTTCATGGATATTATAATAGTTTTCCAAGTTGAAGAGAAGCCCTTGTTTTATAAGGTTTATATTCTTAGTTTTCTATGTTAAAAAATGTGTGAATTGTAATTAAGGATACATGGAGAAGTGGTTGTGGGAATAAAAAAGTTTGACTTTTTATTTTTCAATATGTTTCTCCATATGCATATGAGATTGGGATTCTTGAAATTGAGGATACCTTATTGACATTGGTTGTGTTTAATTATTAGGGATACTTCAAAATGAGGCCACATTATTGGCATTGATTTTATTTAATGATTAATCACATTTTTAAAAGAAAGTTACAATTCTATTAAAATTTTGTCTTTGCTCTTTTCACATTTTTTCGTCTCTCAATTTGTATTTAAATTTTTTATTTATTTATTTTTATTTCTTGAAAATATGTTCAATATTTAGATAATTTGGATGAGGTATGGTTTCCTTAGAACTAAACAAGTGTAGATATAATTCTAAATTAAATATTCAAGTTTGTAAAATTTATGATAGAGTCTATTATGTTAGTAAGAGTGCCACTTTCATTGTAGCATCAATTTATTGGCATAAGGGTTATGACCTATTTGGTTTAAATGTTGTTTCTAACCAAGAATAATAATTATCATGGGATTAATTTAAATGAATGGGGATTTTAAAGTCATATAAGTAATTCTAAAATACATGTATCAAACTTGGGGTAATAAGTTGTGTATTTAGAAACATTTATTAAAATTTTATATAATAAAATATAGTGTTAGACAAAGTGTTGTGTTTATTTTCAAATAAGTATATCATTACACTTTTATAAGATACATACATATTTTTAAATGTTTAGATGGATCGTGGATTGAAAAAATCAATTGTACTAACAAATCTAGACAATAAAGTGAAAATAGATATAAACCAACTATATTATCATGAAATCTTTCCTTAAAACTATAATATCACATCAAATTTTAATATACATGAATATTTGGCTATTTTTTTACTATCAATGTCTATATATCCTTTTAAAAACTTGTTTCAATATCTAGATTTAAATTCATAATACACAAACCATCTAACATATACTCAATATTGAGTTCATAATATTTGTGTGTGTGTGTGTGTGTGTGTGTGTGTGTGTGTGTGTGTGTGTGTGTGTGTGTGTGTGTGTGTGTGTGTGTGTGTGTGTGTGTGTGAGAGAGAGAGAGAGAGAGAGAGACTGAGATTGAAGATACTTATAATAAAATGTAAGAATTAAATTAATTTTGATTTATATATAGATAAACATTGTGTACAATAGTGCCTTCAAACACCAAGGATTGAGAAGTTGTATTGATTGCATGAATCCAAGTTATGACACCACATTCTCATCAACCTTATCCTTAACATTATCAAAATGAAAAACCATTACCTTTTTATACAACAATTTGCATTCTTCTGCCTCATGATTTGCAACACCAAGAATAGTGGTGACCTTATTAAACTAGTTTTTAGTGAGTTTATTCCCTACTTATCTCAATATAATGTTGTTTTTGTTCACCATATTGAGATGATGAACTTATATCTCCATATCTAGGTTCTTATCTTTCAATTCAGAAAGTTTCTTCTCTTGATCAAACTTCTCCTCTCTAATATTTTTAGCCTATCTCTTTAGCCCATGGTCATAAATCTTTTCCCTTATAGACACATCATCGACATTGTCAAGAAAGGACTACTTTACACATCTCAAAATTTTGTTTTCTTCTTCCAAGAGTTGAACCTTCTTCTCCAATGTTTGGGCATGTATGGCCTCAATAGAAAATCTATTTTTGAAGGACTTAAGTAATTTTTATGTCATTTATTTGTCTCAAATACTATGGCCATCATAAAAAAATTTAAATGGCTAAAATCCTCTCATGTTTCCATCCACATCCTGAATATCGATGCAAATGCAAAATTAATGTTAATTGTTACTTGGATACTCGTCAACCTACCCCCTTAACAATTGTATTTACTTCTGAAGTGTCACTCTTAAACTTATTAAAATTAATATTAAGCTTGAATATGTTATGACTCTTCATATTTCCCATAATATGTTTTTACCTTGCTATGTTTTTTAACAATGCAAATTAAAAAATAAATTATTTAAAGTTTACATAAGTTCCAAGCACAAATACATAATTAAGATCATGAATCAACAATCATAAAAATTAAAGGAATAATTTATCGACACTTCATGACTTAAAAATATTTATTTTAATATAAATTGTGCATTGTTACTCATTCATACAAGTTTAATTGGATTACACTTCAACAAAAAAATTAGGTTGCAAAAAATCATATTTCTTTTAAAAGAATAAAAAGGTAATATAAAAATGTTATTGATTTTGTAATGAAGGAATCAACAATTGAATAAAATGAAGAACATGAAATATGTTTGTTAAATGTAAAACCTCATGGAATAAAATAAACTATGTTGGTCATGTTATTGATTCTACAAGGAAGCTAGAAATGCATAACGTTCACCAAATCAGTACTATAATAAGGTTTTATTCATCAAAATACTTTATAACTTTTACATTGGGAAAAGGAGGATAAAAATTTCAATCAAACAATTTAAATGTTGATTCAATTAATATAATTTTGTTTCAAAAAATCTTAGATGTGCTTAATTTTTTAACATGATCACTTGCAGGAAATCATGAGATAGAATGGATGTTGTACATTGAAAATTCTAATCACATAGAATGAATTGAGTAATGATGTTGAATATTAACTAAAAATGGATCCCATCTAAACAAAGGGCTCACAATAGTATATATACAACAATGTGCATACAATCATAAAACTAGATAAAAATAATTCATCTGCACTATTGTATATATGTTTAAAATATACACAATCCAACTATATGTATCTATAGTAGTATTAATTTACACTATTTTTACAAAATACAACAAAAATAATCCATATACACTATTGTACTTTAAACTATATTTTATATGTTGGGGATCAACCAACAATGTTGATTACAATATGAAATCAATTAAATGTGGAATTAAACCAGAAAGATAAGTAACTAGAATCAAAAATAACAAAGAACAAGAGATACAAGAAACCACCCTGAAAACTTGTATTAAACTCTTTACAGAAGGAATACAATTGAAGAAACTTATTTTCTTCCACACCTCTCTCAGATGTACAGATCTCTCTCTAGATCTCTTTCCCTCAAGAGATCTCTCTCTCAATTACAATCAATTCCAACAACCTGGAATGATTCACATATACAATTCTGTACTGTTCAACATTACATTACAATAAGCTAAGAAGAATTATCCTATTATATAATAATTAGGAAACATGAGCATACAACTACAGCCATTAGATGCACCTCCTAATCAAGGGCTCTAAACAGTCTTACTAATAATAGAGATGCGGACTTAAGACTATCACTTAATTCTAACATGCAAACAATCTGTTCTGTCCATGAAAATAGCTTTCTGGATGCACAAGTAACCGATGGCGGTTCCTGCTTGTTTGCCTGTGACCGACGTCGGCCAATCCATGACCGACGCCGGTATCTCTTGGTCTACTCCTGACCGACGCCGGTGACTGTGTAAACCTACAAATTTTGCAATCCACTCACTTGGTGAAGCTTTTAGCTCCACACCTTAACAATCTCCCACTTGGAGATAAACAGCTGCACTAGTACCTGTACAGCAACATCTTCTAGCTCCTCCATCTTCAACTCAATCATGAAGACGAACAAAATTTGAATGAAGATTCAACTTCTCCTTTGTTACCAGCTTGGTTAACATATCAGCAGGATTCTTATCTGTATGGATCTTCTCCAGCTTCAACTCACCATTCTCCAATACCTGTCTTATGAAGTGGTACCTAAGTTGTATATGCTTTGTTCTTGAATGAAAGACTGAATTCTTAGCCAAATGAATTGCACTCTGACTATCACTATATAATCTGCAACTCTCTTGCTCCTTTCCTAGCTCTTCCATGAGCCGTGTCATCCATATCATCTCTTTGCTAGTCTCTGTGACTGCAATATACTCTGCTTCTGTAGTTGACAAGGCAACAACCTTCTGCAACTTTGATATCCAGCTAACCGTCGTTCCACCAACAATGAAAACATATCATGTGGTGTTCCTCCTGCCATCCAAATCACCTACCATATCTGAATCTACATAACCATGTAGAGAAGTATCTAAACCTCCATAGCATAAATGCCTACTGCTGGTTCCTCTCAGATATCTAAGGATCCACTGAACTGCTTTCTAGTGCTCCTTCCCTGGATTGGCCATATACTTACTTACAACTCCCACTGCTTGGGCAATATCCGGTCTAGTACAAACCATTGCATACATTAAACTCCCTACTGTGGAAGAATGTGGAACTCTACTCATGTACTCTACCTCATCATGTGAATTAGGACACTGTTCTTTACTCAATTTAAAATGTCCAGCCAAAGGTGTGCTTACCGGTTTTGCATCCTGCATATTGAACCGTTTCAACACCTTGTTCACATAATCCTCTTGAGACAAAATCAACCTATGATTTTTCCTGTCTCTCTTAATGCTCATGCCAAGGATTTTCTTTGCTGCTCCCAAATCCTTCATGGCAAATGTGTGAGCTAGTTTCACCTTAAGCTCAGAGATATCCTGCATGTGTGATCCTGCAACTAGCATATCATCTACATACAACAACAAAATAATATATCTACCATTATCCAATCTCTTAAAATACATACAATGGTCAGATTGACACCTACTGTAGCCATGCTCAGTCATAAACCTGTCAAATCTCAAATACCATTGTCTAGGAACTTGCTTGAGGCCATACAAGCTTTTCTTCAATCTGCACACTAACTTCTCCTTACCTTCTACCTCAAATCCTTCTGGCTGATCCATATATATTTCTTCATCCAAATCTCCATGAAGAAATGTTGTCTTAACATCAAGCTACTCAAGATGCAAATCCTCAATAGCAACTAAAGACAATACAGTCCGTATAGAAGTCATTTTAACAACAGGAGAAAAAATCTCACCAAAATCAATACCTGGTTTTTGTGCAAATCCTTTCACTACCAACCTGGCCTTATATCTCATCTGTCCATTCTCACCTTCCTTCAATCTGTAAATCCATTTGTTCTTCAGTGTCTTCTTACCTACTGGCAACTCAACCAAATCCCATGTTTGGTTCTCTTTCAAAGACTCAATCTCCTCATTCATGCCATGCTCCCACTGATTCTTGAATTCTACCTGTATTGCTTCTTCAAAACTCTCTAGTTCTCCACCATCAGTAAGCAATAAATAGAATAATAAAGGGGAATATCGAATTGGAGGTTTACATACCCTTTCTAACCTCCTGATGGGCGTCTGAGACTCATTCACAACATGTTGTCCACCCAAATTCTCTAACAATGATCGACCTCAATCACCTCTAGGCTTGTAACTGGCCGACATTGATTCTGCCTGACTGACGTCGGTTCCTACCTGGCCGACATCGGTCACTGTATGACCGACATCAGTTTCTATTTTGTAGACGTCGGTTCCTACCTGGCCGATGTCGGTCTCTATGTTTTCCTATTTGTGATTATTTCTTCTTGTGAGCTCATTTTGGACCGTCACCTCATCCAATTCTTCATTGCTCTGCCCAGATTGATTCAGCTTCCTCAGCTAATCACTATACATCACTTTTTCATTGAAAACAACATCACAACTCCTAATTATATTGTTAGTTCCTAGATTTCAAAACCTAAATCTTAAATCATCAGAGCCATAGCCAATAAATATGCACCTCATAGACTTATCATCCAGCTTCTTTCTATTTTCCTTATCAACGTGCACAAAGGCTTCACAACCAAAAACTTTGAGAAATGAGAGATCTACCTTTTTACCTGTCCATGCCTCTTTTGAAATTCCACCATCCAGAGCTGTAGAGGGTCCTCTGTTAATCAGATACACTGCAATATCAATAGCTTCTACCCAAAACTCTAAGGGCAACCCAGCATGCAACCTCATACACTTTGCACACTCCATAATTGTTATGTTCATCCTTTCAGCAACTCCATTTTGCTAAGGTGTCCTTGGAACCATCCTTTGCCTACAGATTCCATGCATATAACAATACCAGTTGAACTTATAGCTGCAAAACTCACCACCATTGTCAGATCTCAGGCACTTCAATCTCCTGCCTGTTTCATTCTCAACCATAGCTTTCCAAATCTAAAAAGTCTCAAATACATCATATTTCTTCTTAATACAATAGACCCATACCTTTCTTGTAGCATCATCTATGAACGAAACATAGTATTGTGATCCTCCAATAGAATCAACCTGAGCCGGTCCCCACACGTCTGTGTGAACAAGCTGCAACTTATGCTTCTTCTTTGTTGACCCAGTCTTGAAAAAACTCACTCTCTTCTGTTTTCCAAAAACATAGTGCTCACAAAAATCCAGATCTATGCTTTTCAAATCTGAAAGCTTACCTCTTGATTTAAGAATTGACATTCCCTTCTCACTCATGTGGCCAAGCCTAGAGTGCCACAACTTTGCATCCACATCTGAAGTAGATAATACAGAAGGAGAATTATTAGTAACACAATTACATAAATAGAGAGTACTTACTCTCTTACCTCTGGCCATTACAAGTGCACCCTTGGTCACCTTCCAAGATTCAGCTGTGAGAGTTACTGTACAACTCTCATCCCCTAACTTTTCTACAGAAATCAAATTCCTCTTCAAGCTAGGAACATGCATGACGTCTCTCAACACCCATGTGTTGCCATTCTACATTTTCAGCTACACTTTTCCTTTGCCAACAATTTTACAAGGCTCATCATCCCCTAAATACACTATTCCAAAATCTCCATGGACATAGTCACTAAAATATTCTCTATTAGGGGTAGCATGAAAAGATGCGCCAGAATCTAAAACCCAAGATTCTATATTATTATGCAAAGAGAATATTAAAGCATCTTATGCAATACCTGCAACCTTTGCTTCTTCTTTTCCTTAATGTTGATTGTCCTCCTTAGGCTTTGACCAGCAATCTTTACTTATGTGCCCTATCTTTCCACAATTCCAGCATTATGGCTTCCTGCCATTTCTGGATTTGGATCTACCTCTCACCTTTGACTTAGACCTTGATCTCCCTTTCTTGCTCTTCTCTTTTTGCCTTCCCCTGCTCTCAAAACTTAAAGCGTTCCCTGATGTTTCCTCTGTGTTTTTCCTATGAATTTCTTCATTCAAGATTACACTAACAACATCCTCTACTTTTAAAAGAGCTATGTCAGCTTTCAAGCAAAGAACATAATATTAAAAGAGCTTTAATTTCATCATCAAACACAATATTGACTAAACTTAATTGATTTACAATTCCATGGAAATCATTTAGATGATTAGATATAGATCCACCTTCCTGCATTCGCAAATTAAATAACTGCTTCATAAGATATACCTTATTAGAAGCTAAGGGTTTTTCATATAAATTTGCTAAATTAGTCATTAACTCTACCGTAGACTTTGTCTGTGATAAATTAGATATCACAGTAGATGTCAGACTCAGTCTTATAGACCCCAGAGCCTTTCTATTAAGAACTTCCCATTCTTCATCATCCATGTCTATGGGCTTCTTTGCAATCCCACCTAACGGTAAGTATAGATCTTTCTGATACAGATAATCCTCTATCTGCATTCTCCAATGTTGATAATTCTTGCCATTAAACTTCTCCATTCTCAGTTTACTTTTTTTTGCCATTGCTTCTCCCACTCAAACAGAAATCCCTGTAGAAACCCCTATGAGTACCCTGTAATCAATACACACTAACCAAATCTGAAACACCTGTTAGTCAACCTGAGCTCTGATACCACTTGTTGGGGATCAACCAACAATGTTGATTACAATATGAAAGCAATTAAATGCGGAATTAAACCAGAAAGATAAGTAACTAGAATCAGAAATAGCAAAGAACAAGAGATACAAGAAACCACCCTGAAAACTTGTATTAAACTCTTTACAGAAGGAATACAATTGAAGAAACTTCTTTTCTTCCACACCTCTCTCAGATGTACAGATCTCTCTCTAGATCTCTTTCCCTCAAGAGCTCTCTCTCTCAATTACAATCAATTCCAACAACCTAGAATGATTCACATATACAATTCTGTACTGTTCAACATTACATTACAATAAGCTAAGAAGAATTATCCTATTATATAATAATTAGGAAACATGAGCATACAACTACAGCCATTAGATGCACCTCTTAATCAAGGGCTCTAAACAGTCTTACTAATAATAGAGATGTGGACTTAAGACTATCACTTAATCCTAACATGCAAACACTCTGTTATGTCCACAAAAATAGCTTTCTGGACGCACAGGTAACCGACGTCGGTTCCTGCCTGTTTGCTTTTGATCGACATCGATCGATCTGTGATCGACGTTAGCCAGTCCATGACCGACGCCGGCATCTCTTGGTTTGCTCCTGACCGATGCCGGTGACTGTGTAAACCTGCAACTTCTACAATCCGCTCACTTGGTGAAGCTTTTAGGTCCACACCTTAACATTATACTCCCATGCAAATGGAGGGCTCACAATAGTGCATATAAAAGAGTGTACATACAATCATAAAATATGATAAAAAAATCATCTATACTATTATATATACAGAGATAAAATATAAAAATATACTGAAACCCATTAAAAATATCAAATATAAAAATGAGGATGAGTATTTAGTATTTTAAAATGAAGGGCTTATTATATTTTGTTCTCCCATACAAATTAATGGCTTAAAGTATTTGATACACCAAAGAAAACTAACAAACAAAAATAACATGAGAGATTATTAAGATGTCAGACTTAGTCTACATAAGAAAATTGCTCTATCATTATATTATACTTACAAGCATATGTGTAAAAGGAAAAACTATTAAAAATCACACTAAGGGAACAAGTAATATAATGTGAGGAATTAGTTCATATCAAGTTTAAGATCTTGTTATTGAATATTTTTATTGGATTATACCTTATAAATAATAGAACCTAGAATGAAAATTCAACAATGACAAGTACATTGAGGAATGAAATTTCAACAATTACAAGTGAATTAAAATTATGTATGTCAAAAGATTCATATGAAACATAGAGGTCCTTAAAATAATGAAATGACATCATTGAAAACATCATATTCTAAACTCACAACAATCATCACATGTTACGTTAAGGCTATTGAAGTCTTTCAAATCATGATTTTTCTTTCATTAAAAACATCACATTTGTAAGTCATTGAAATCACGTTGATCTTTGAAAGAGTAATTTCAATACTTGAAATAATAAATCATGTCATTGAAATAATCACATTTGCAAGTCACATAAATCATCACATTTACAATTCATCCTTTAACACTTGTAATTCAAAACTTACATATATGAAAGACAAATTTTATTATGACATAAAATTAAAATTATGAGGTCACATTTTCAAGTCACTTTTAAAATTTACATGTCACATATGTGGCATGATGAAATGAATGAGATGTTTCATAACGACATAAATGTAACATGTCACGTGCAAATTTTCACATGAAATAAATGGTATAATAATACATGTCACATGAATGCTATATTGAATTGAATGAGAAATTCCATCATGACATAAATGTGACATGTCACATGAAAAATTGCCACATGAAATAAATGTTAGAGTGACACACCACAATCTAAATTCTCACATCACATAAATGAATCAAGCATTCCATCACAACATTAAATGAAAAGCCACATGTCACAATAACTAAATGATAAAATAAATAATATTTGATAATATTTCTTATAGTTTAAACCATTCACATTTGATAACATAAACTTAATGAAAATATTTGCAAAGCCATTTGAATTATTTTGATCATATCGTGTGTTTCTTATCAAAAGTAAATGATTAAATATTCTCATTAAATATTCCCCTTTTGAATAGAGGTAGGGGTTAATGAATTTTTGGTGGGTTAGAAGGTGTCTATGTTGTGACTGCCAAGGGTCAAATTCTCTTTTCAAGTAATGTGCCCATAACATGTCATTCACATAACACTAAGTAAAATTGTAAAAACACATGCAATTAAAAACAATTTTTATAGGCTAATTATCCATTAAAATTACTTGAAGAGTGGATTGTTTCTCCTTCCCATCCTCTATTCTTCCCTCTTCCACTCTTTCATCTTTGAAACATTTTTATATTATTTTGGATTAATGAACCCTAACAACCCAAAAAATTTAAACTATTTAGATTGTATAATAGATGATAATAGCATACATATTCAAATGTTATAACAAAGTATGATTATAAATTATAATTTTAATTTTATGGAAAGCAATAAGAGGATTAATTACTTATTATTTTAGGTTCATAGGACTGAGATTGTGTGTAGGTGACTAAAAATGAATATATAATTACTCAGTTTCAAAGGTCATTTATATATACTTGTCCAGATAAGTCCATTAAAATTTAGATGCTTACAGCAAATGAAGGTATATGAATCCTGATGGATTTTTACTAAAGACCTATACATAGGTCGTTACACTTGCTTGAAAATTTTCTTATTGAATTATATCATTCTCTCATTGTGTATGCAATTATAAAATATTGTCTTATTCACTTTGAAACCATATATCCAATTCCATCACTAAGTTAGACTATAAAAATGGGGAAGAGGGATGGTTGAGTTGAATCAACTACTCCCTAGTGAATTGTTAAGCATTGCCTATGTATCCAATATTGCAAGAATGAAAATCAAATTACATGTAGTTCTTCCCTTTAAGAGTATGTGTGTAATGGTGATCCTTTTATGAATGCAACCTATAACCTAAATTTTGACACTTGAAAATGGAAAATTGACTTGGCTTAGGTGCCTCAGATTTGGATAGGGCCTACTCCTTATGAATGATTTCTAATTTGGCAAGTTTAGGTTAGTCCCTATCAATGTGTAGATGTGTATAGTTGTATTTTTGATGAGTTCTAGATCAGGAAATAAGCTTGAAAATATTATGTATAAATAGAGAACTCTTTGGGTAATATATCACACCACCAACATGTGAAATGTACATACCAACCCATGAATATAAATAAATTTTTGAAAATTACCATTACATAGTGCAGGGATAGGTCCATTAGAGTTCATTGGTTTTTGAAATCTGAAGTCATTTGATTATTTTTAGAGGTGTCCAAAAAGATAGGAAAAATGATTTAATGATCAAGAGATAGTCTAAAAATGATAATAAGTAGGTTATACATAGATTAGTGAATCCATGTAGGTGATTGATAGAAAATTAGGAAGGTCAAACCTATAAATGGAAAAAATATTGGAGAGAAGAGTGTGCAAGATCCATATGTATACACAATTCATGTGAGGCAAAGGTAAGTCAAGATGGACATGATCAAGTGTTTAATACTAGATTTTAGTGTTTATAAATTTCCCCTTTCATTCTAGTATTGAAAGTAAAAAAAATCTAGAGTAAAAATATATATAAATGTACCTTAGTATGTAAACACACTTTGTCTTTGGGAGAAAGCTCCAAGTGTGAAAATTGATATATGAAAAACCTAAAATTAAACATGTATCCATAAACATACATATATGAAATGAAATTTGAAATGAATGAAATTAATTAAATGCTTTTTTTTAAATTTAAGAGCAAGGAAGGAATACACTTGTAAGTGGGTGAACTGTGTTTCCATTTGAATTTTTGGAGATGCACTTCTTTATGTAACTGTGGGGATAAGGGGTGATCATACCCAAGTGCGTAATTTCATTTAGTTATTATGTCCTAAGTAAATTTCCATTGTTCAAACCATGGGTTGGGAAAATAAATGCCCCAATCCTCATGAAGAGGGACTAGTGCTAGGTCATTGCACAATGCAAAACCTAAAGTACACTACTCATTTAACTAATCTTGAACCTCAAGATGGTAGAGGAGGCCTATATTCGACTTATAATAAAATTACTTAGATTATTAATAATAATAAAATAATATATCTCATAAATAATAATAGAGTAAGTAGATCCACAATAGTAATTGGTGAAAGAACATAATACTTGAATATTATGATTGAGCCACTTCGAGAAGGAAACCTCCATAATAATGCAATAAGAACATAATTCATAATAATATCCTATAATACAACTAATACATCCTATATATAGTCTACTTAGCCATTGTTATTCCATGGGCTAACCTAATAAGAACATAGATAAATGTGACAAGAATATAAAAGAGGTATGTATGACATAATTTGGTCACACATATCCCTAGACATACCATAACATAAGCTCATAGCATGTCACTCCATTTCAAAACAACATTTTCATAAATTTTTATTCAACCCTAAGTATTGTTGTAGGAAAGATTCATCCTCCCATATTTCATATTCACAATGTAGATTTTTTCATTTGATCAATTACTCTTAAATTTCTCATTTGTAGTTACTGAGTGCACATTTGAAGGATCACTTTGGGATCCAAAATAAACCAACCTTCCTCATATAATTCAAGAAACTCAATTTGAGTAGAAAATTTGTGTCAAAATACCTCCTTTAGGGAAGATACATGGAATATTAGATGTATTCGAGTAGACTAGGTGAATCCATCTTGTAAGCCATGCTACCAATTTTATGTAAGATCTGATAAGGGCCACAGTACTTAAGGGATAACTTGTTATCTATATTTTATTATTCAAATACATATGCTTATACATTTATAATTTTAAAAAGACTCAATCACCTATGTAAAAATATTTCTAACTACAGTGTTGATCTGCATGCTATTTCATGTGATTCTAAGCTATGGCTACATTTTATCATAAATTGGCAAGGACCTCCTATTAATAGTGAATGTGTTACTCAAGAACTTGAACATTGGGGTGGACCTTCAAGTTTTAAGTTAGGGATGGGGTGATATACATATAATTCCATAAAGGGATACATTTTGGATGAAATAGAATAAAATTATTATCCCACCATTCGACAAGTGGCAGCCATGAACCCATTTTTCCTATTTATCAAAAAAAAACAATGAACTTACCCTTCTAGATATTTTTGACTACCTATATTCATCTATTAGATTGAGGATGATAATATGAACTATGATCCAACTAGGTACCCAAACATGCAAATAATTCAGTCCAATTACTAGTCAATATAGGATCTCGATCACTTACAATGATCATTGGAGTACCATACAATTTTTGGATAGTATTGAAAAAACATAAGTTACTGAACTAGAAACAAAAGGTTTTGATGGGTAATGTTGATGCTTAAAATTGCATTTGATTCTAATCAAAAATAATGGGAAGTTTCAAGTTGTGGGATATTGCGGCTTGAAATAACCTCCAGATTTTAGAGAAGTTGGTCTCTTCTTTTGTAACAAGTGTGGGAAGAAAAAAGATAGAAAATTAAATAGAACGCAAATGCAGGAAATGAAGCCTAAATATGGCGATGCGCCTGAGTGTAATCCTAATCCTAACTTGGGCACAGTGAGACTATATGTAGGATTCATTTACATTTAAGAGCAAACTAGTGCATGATCAATGTAAAAGGTTAAAATAATAGAAATAGAGGCTCACAATAGAGACTTATTTCACTGAGATACAAAAAATGTCAACAAAGGCATAGGGTTCAATCTTCTTATAAGAATCTTCCAATCACATAAGAGGCACAAAAACACGTACAGTTATGTAAACCTTCCAACTCTAGAAAATGAGATAAAAGCAAATGACAATCCTAATCACAACTCTACGATATAGACTAATTTTGCAAATGACATGGATAATATCAACAAAGGCATAGAATTCAATCTTCTTAATTCATTCAACCACATAAAAGGCATAGAAACATGCAAAGTTAAATCAACCTTACAACTCAATAAAATGAGACAAAATCAAATGATATTACTTGGTCACAAACTCTAGAAAATCTAAACTCTAGAATCCTCCCCTAAAAATCCCCCTCTCTCTGATAATGCTCCTCTTCTTTTTATAGCCTCAGATGTCTCCTTCCATCATCACCTTTCCCATGCAATTCTACTCCACCCGTAACTCACAGGGGACAAATAGATGGTGCTTTCAATGCCTTGGATGTATCTTGGTCTTATCAGGAAGGGCCATGTTGGAACGAGGCGGCTACCCTAATTGCGGCATGTCGATTCATGACTAATACCTCCTTCCACACCTGAAATTCCTCATTCCATCACCTGCTTAACTGCTCAACTATCCATTCTACCTCTGCTTATAGGGGACATACAGATGACCCTTTTAATGTTTACAGGCCCCAAAAATCTACCCAGTGAACTATTCCATCTACTAGAAATAACTCCCACTGAGTTTCCCTCCATCTGGCTTTGAGGCAACAGATACATGGAACATTCTATTTTGTTGAAATGGAAGAGGACACTTAGTCAATTTCTTGAAATTCTCCTTATTACTTATAAGGCACCAGAGAATGACACTTGGCACTTTTCACCTGATTTATCGAAGACACGTAGCTCTCTCCGCTTCTCTTTAGCTATGCTATAGAATTATTTGGGGCACATATTATGTTCCTACAGATCGTGACACTTGGCAGCTTCCTCGGACTTTTGAAATAACACCCAGGACCCACCACAATCTTTATTTAGAAATGAATCTTGAAGATGATCTCTCAAAAGTTGACATGTGGTGGCCTCTGCTATTCTTGGAAAGATACGTGGCATCTTCTGCTTCTTTTACTAAGGGTATGTGGTGTTTTCTGCTTCTTTCAGGAATGGAGTAGAAAGGGGCTCAAAAAGTGACACATGGTAGCTTTCAATGCTCTTTGGCACTTAAACAAAATGAAACGATGCTTTTCTACCCTTCGAATAGGTACTTGACCCCTTTAGCCTTTTGGGACACTCCCTTGAACTGCTCAATGAACCAAAATGGTTCAATGGTTCAACAGATCAACACTACAAGCCATTTACATGTTAACCAAGGTATTAAACCAAAAATGTTGAACTAAAGCATTGAACCGACTGTCTCTTGGATGTTGACATGTGGTGACTTCCACTTTCCTCCAAAAAAGTAGCCCAGTGCCTTCCATGACTGATAATTGGCACTTTTTGCATGATCCTGTTGCTTAGCTTATTAAAACCCTTTGTCAAAAAATAGAAAGAAACATGGGTGCCAATATGAGATGCGGATGCCGATGCATGGTGCATTCCGCTTCGCTACTATTGGGTACGTGGCACATTTGGTGGCCCTCTTGAAAGTTATAAAAGTGTCTTGGATGACGCTAGTTGGCTGGCTCCATGTTTCGAAAAGTGACACTTGGCGGCCTCTGCTCAAATTCAACACTTAGGCAAAAATGAAATGAAGGAAACAAAAAAGGGGGAAAAATAACCCATGCTCAGATTACACCACTTGGCAGCCTCTGCTACACTTCGATGCCTAAACAAAAAAACCCGTGCTCTGCTCATAAATTATGCTGCCACGACCAAGGTATGCGAGAACCAAAACTACAGTGCGCAACTAAAATTTGAATGCAACGTAGAGTAAAAATTTACTCTACAGTTACTGGCGACCCTCAAGACTTTTGAGCCTGCTCAAAAAGAAACACAACTCCCACTCTATCAAAATTTCAAAATTTTATAGCTTCAAAAGTGTTGTCTAGTAGATGGACCATTCCTGATCAGATAACCCTTACTTGTTCTGCAATTCAATGAAAGCTAGATCAAGGTTGATGATATCCTTATGTGAAAAATTTAGTAGAAGCTAAACTATAGCTTTCAGTTTAAATTCTAGCTGGGCAACAGGAACCAGAACAGCTTCAACTTTTGATACTGAGGAATCATCCCGCATGTCCTGGAAAATTGTTTGATCCTTCTGTTTGGCCAGCAGAAATGGTTCAATTTGATCAACCATTAGCACCGTGTTGGCATCCAAAAATGGAGAAGGAAGGCCTAGTTGCACTAGATCTTCAATATGTTGCCTCATCTCGCCGATGCCTTCTTTCATGACTTTAAGAAGCTCTTTGAAACTATTGGTCACGGCATTGTAACTGAGCACCTCATTGACCCATTTCGTGCTGACCATTCTGTGAGTGATTCCCATGGCTGCCAATGTAGCATCCATTACATCATAGAGCTTCTGCAACAAGGTTTGGGAGTCCATGACTCTGTCAAAGACTGTAGCTAGAGTGTTCTTCACTGAATCTTCCACCTTCTCACATAATTACTATGTATTGAGCAGGAAGGTGAGAGATGGCTTGAGCTGAATAATCTCTGAGGAGATTATTTTCCACATTAACTCGTAGAGATCCTTTACCAATTTTATCACTCTGACACCTCTTAGCCTATTAGCTAGCTCTATCTTAAGTTGCACTGCTTTCTGTTGCTATGCTTGGAATTGGGCTTGAAAAGTTGTAGCCTTATTTTGTTCATCCAATAGCTTCTACTGTAATTGAGTAACTTGCAGTTGATGTCCTTCAAATCTTCCCTACAACGCTACTTCCTCCTGCCTAAGGGCCATCACTACATCCTTCGCATGTGTGAGCTCCACTTTTAATGAATCATTTTGGGCCTGGACTGCCCAGTGAGTCTGAAGGGACATAGTATCTTGTAACTATTTATTTAGGCTTGTTATTTCATTATCTTTCTTATTTATTTTTGCGGCCAAACTACTATGGTTTGCCTTTTCTTTGGCCAAATTGGCCTCCATCTTCTATAGTCTTCTTGATGTTTTCAAATAATCTTTCATGACTATAGAAATGGATTCTATCAACAGCTCAACTCTGTCTTGGGGCCTGAATAGGGACATATCAATGGCCACTGCATTTATTGTATAATCCTCCAGCTAAATCTGTTCACTCAGTTTGATGATGTTGGTTGACAAATGGGTCACCATCAGTTACTGTTGAATAAGGACAAATTATGACCGTAGGTGTGGAGCAACCAATGCTTTATTCTCTTTAGTTCTCTTCTCCAATCAGGATTCTCTTGCCTTCCTAGCAGCATCAGCCTACATCTGGAAGGTGGAAGGGGATGCAATATGTCCTCCTGCAAAAGGATATCCCTGTGGTAGGCCATATTGAATAGCCAGTGGTTGGCTATGGGAAAGCTAAAGGGGCATCTTTTTGGGAACAAAGGGGGAGAAATAAGGTAACGTTAGGGCTTGAGGCGTCAAGGATGGGGCAAAGGATGAAATGGGGATGGCAGAGGTGGCAGGAGGTGTTATTTGGCTAGGTGGAGGCATTACACAGACAAGGGAAGGAACAAACTGAGAGGGAAGAGGAGGAGTAATACTTACCTGAGGGGAAATTATAGTGCTCTATAATTGGCACTATGAAGGTCTCTCTTCCTCCTTTGAATCTATTTGGAACTGCACCCTCATTCTCTTCCTGGGTGTTTCTAACTCTGGCTACGTCTGCTTCCCTTTCACATGTGTTGTTGCCGGTGGTGCTTGTGGAGAACCAGGGACTTCAATAATTTCTGATGATGGGGAAGCTTTTGGTGGTGAAGATACCATACTCCTTTGTTATTCCATTGTGCTAAGAGGATAGGGCCAGGTTGATGTAGTAACTGTAGTTGTAGCTTGCTCTAAGGCCTATGGTTATTGGCTTGGTCCCGCACTAGCTTCTTGCCCTGTACCGAGTGTCGATAATTTGCTTATTTCTAGGCTAGATGTAGGGGAGGGATGACACTCATCCTAGAGTTCCAATCCATCTTTCATCTGAATCCACACTTCTAAAAGTATGGGTGGTTTGAGAAATTTCTTGTCTATATTTCCAATAGGCTTCAATCTTCTCTGCATCCCAATCTTTGTTCTTCAATGTCCTTCTCAAACCAAAAGTCATCTTTGTTAGGGTGTGGAGCTAAAAGCTTCACCTTACTGCAAACATGGAGGTTTTATTGAGCATGACAGTCACCGGCATCGGTAGGCACACCTGTAATCGATGTCGGTCAGGGATCAGTGTACAAGAAACTAACATCGATAGGGATTGATCGGCATCGGTCACCTCCAGTCAGACAGGGACTGACGTCGGTCGCCTGTGGTGGTTCCAGAACTGTTGTTGATGAACAATCAGTTAAGTGAATGAGTTGTTTGCATGTTAAAGACCAGTTCGAGTCTTGAGTCACAAGTCTAATCATTGTATGCATGAGATCTATATAATAGACTCATGGGCTGTATTTTCAAGTGTAGAACTCAAGTGAAGAACTTGGAGAGTTCTTCCCATGGTATAATCAAGTAAGATTCTTCATGTATGTAAGATCAGGTTTGATATGCAGGTTGTTGCAGGATCATGGTGGAGATCTACATGTGATAAGTAAGATCGGGTTGGTCTGTAGGGGTGTGTGTATGCGAGGGTCAAAAGGAGATCGGTGGGGGAGCAGGATCCAAGGTGACAGCAATACATCAAGGAGCAAGATCATGGTGAGATCTACTTGGAGTACCAATTTGTACTAGGTTGTACTGAGAGTACAATGAGGTGAACAATAGCTTGTGTTAGTTGTGTGTTATGACCTATTGAGAGAAGATTACTCAAGAGGGAAGATTACTGTGAGCCCTTGAGGAGGAAGCCTCACAGAGGTGGAAGAAGAGTGTGATCTCTTTATTGTAATTTCCTTTGTAATGAGTTGAATACAATTGTGTGTTGCCTCTCATATTCTGTGCATTTTCTCATTGATAGTTATTTGTTCTTCTAGTTATTTATGCATGTTTAAGTTACTTATACAATGGTAATCATATGTGCTCTTAAATATGACAAGTTGTGTCAGAGCTTTGGGGAACCTAGGTCCTATCAAGTGGTATCAGAGCTAAGGTTGCAGGGAGCAGGTTTTGTGTTTGGTTACAGGTCACTCTTAGGGGTTTTTGATTGAGTGGGAGTAGAGCAATGGCAGAAGAAAGTAAGCTAAGAATGGAGGAATTGAAAAGCAAGAATGGTCACTTACGGTCCTATGGAAAGAAAGAGCAGGGAAAAGAAAATTTTTGGTTTGTGGAAGATCAGCATGAAGGAACTGAAGAAGCAGATGTTGCAGGTGTTGTTGCACAGGATGCTCTGGGAGGTTTCTTGGATAAAGTAGAATCTTGTTTTATAGATTTTGTTGCCTCTTTCCATGCAAACCCAAGTAGAGGAGTTGGTGAGCCTTGCCAAAGAACTGGCAAAGGGGAAGTGAAGCTAAAATTGCAGGCGGCCAACACATGGGTGTTGAAGGAGGTCATGCAGGTCCCAGTGTTGAAGATATGGCTAATTTCTTCAAAAAAATTGGGTGATGAGAGATGCACAAGAACTCTCAGAGTGGATGCACTTGAATTAGCTGGTGGTAAAAAAGTAGGTACTCTTTATCTACTTGCTTATATTACTGATTCTTCTTCTATTCTGGAGACGTAGCTTTGTAAGCTTGGTCACATGAGCAAGAAGGAGATGCATGTTCTTAAGAGGAAGTCAGATGTGTTTGACAGGCTTAAGAATTGGAAAGCCTTGGTGTTTATGGAGGAGATGGCAGACAGAGATCAGTGGAGAAGGCTGAGTAACTCTAAGCAGAGCAGTTTGGACATGGGTTTTGATTCAAAGGAGCTCACGGGTAAAAAGTCATCACTCACAGGAGAACACAGATACCGAAATCGGTCAAGGGGAATTGGCATCGAACATATAGGTGCTGATATCGGTCATGTGTAGACCGAAGCTGGTGATATCAAGCAGGGTAAGACCAACGTCGATCAGGAGGACTGACATCAACAATAGGTAAGACTAACATCAATCAGGAGGATCGATGTCAGCAATAGGGACACCGACATCGGCAGAGTTGGTAGTCAGGACAGGCACATGGAAATTGACATCGGTCAGTTGCAGACTGTGTAGTGATTGAGGTCGGTCACTGTAACAGATTTTGGGCAGAAAGCAAGCTGTCAAGGAATCTCAAATGCCCATATGGAGGACTAAAGGTGGTAAGTAAGCCTCAAATTTGTTGTTCCTCTTCTTTATACTCATTGCTTATTGGAGAGCAGGTAGGATCCAGGAAACAGTGGGAGCTTGGCAGGAATATGATGCAGAACCAAATGGGAGATTTGGTAGGGTTTCCAGCCGGTATGAAAAGCACAGAGACGAAAGGATTCCTTAGTTAAAGAATAGAGAGAACGGACACATGAGACAGAAGACCAGATCATATGGTCTTGAGGAAGCTGCAGGATAGTGGTATAGGTTTTGGCAGGTGGATGACAAAGCATGGCTTTAGTCAATGTCAGGGTAACTACTGCGTTTGTCTTACCAGGTGGATGATGATAGCTACATTATTCTGTTAATATATGTGGATGGTTTGCTAGTGGATGGTTTGCTAGCAGGTTTGTACATACAGGGTTTTGCTGAGCTAAGGGTAAGGTTAGTTCAGTGGCATGTCATGAGGAATTTAGAGCAGCAAAATTCTTTGGCATGGGAGACATGGAAGATCACAGGTTGATTTTGTCTCCAGTGGGAGCTAATGTGAATCAGGTGTTGGCAAGGTTTAAGATGCAGAATTGAAGCACACTAAGGGCTGGACAGTTTAGTGTCTGAAATCACATGAGGTCTGGTATAGACCTGAGTTTGCCCAAGCAGTGGGTGCTGTCAGAAAGTTTGGAGCTGATCCGAGAAAGAAGCATTGGAGGGCAGTTCAGTGGATTCTCAGGTATTTGAGAGGGACCAATAGTAGGTTGACATGCTATGCAGGGTCAAGTTCTTTTCTACATGTGTTTATAGATGCGGATGAGGTAGGTTACTTGCATGACAGGAGGTGCACCACAGGTTGTGTGGTGGGTGGTCTTTAGGATTGATCTTGAAGAGGGATACAAGCCAGGAAACAGATTAGATGGGGTACAGGTATAGGTTCAATGTAGCTATTTATCTCCAAGTGAGAGATTACTAGGTTGTGGAGCTAAAAGCTTCACTGATGCAAATAGGGGAGGAGGTTGTTGAAGGTTGATGAGTTGTAGAGCAACTGGCGTCGGTCTGATCAGCCAACGTTGGCAAGATTAGTGAAGAGAAACAACCGACGTTGGTCAGGGATCGGTCAATGTCGATCACCTCCAGGCAGATAGAGACCGATGTTGGTCGCCTGTGTGGTTTAGAACTGCAAGTTTTATGGGCAGTTAGTTAACGAACCAAGTGTTTGCATGTCAAGAGCCAAATTTAGACTAGAAGCTGCGAATCTAATTATTATAATTAGATGTCTAATTATTGTTTGCATGAGATCTATTTAAGAGACTCATGGGTTCTATTATAAAGTGTTCTAGTTTGAGTTGAGCAAAGTTAGCTCCTTCTATGTGTGAGGTGAGCAAGGGTGTTCCTCCTAGTTTTATAGTAGTACCTAGTGTGGGTGCTGGTTTTGGAGAATCAGAAGGGTTCTTCAGGGGTGTAGGATCTTGGTCAGTAGGTGTGCATGGCTAATTCTGGAGATCTACAAGCTAAGTAAGATCATTGATCTACAGGTGTATGTGTGTGCATGATCCAGGTTTGCAGGTGTGCAAAACTAGATTGATTTGCAGGTGTGCAAGATCAGGGAGGATAGCAACACAACAGGGAGCAAGATCAGGCAGGATCTACTTGGAGTATAGTGTGTACTCAGAAAGAGAGCAAAGAGGAAGGCAGGGCAGTTCCTTCCATAAGTGAGATCAGTTGGGTGATAGGTTGTTACAGTTTAGGGGAGATCTACTTGAAGTATGATTGTGTACTTGTGGAGTGCGTGGAGCACTGGAGTATTGGTAGTAGTGGATACTGACTGGTTGGAGGTGAACACCAACTCTGTGTTTGAGTTGTGTGTTGGGACCGTAAGAGAGAGAGCTTTGAGGAGAGAATTACTGTACACTTGAGGTGTGGGAAGCCTCTGTAAGGTGGAAGAGAGTGGTGTCTCTTTATTGTATTCTTTTTTGGATGAGTATTAATACAAATTGTGTATTGTCTCTCATATTCTGTGTTGTTTCTGGTTTCTAGTTACTTGCTACTTCTAGTTAATTCCGCATCTTAAGTTGCTTGTATATGGTAATCAATTATGTGTTTCCATATTTTCCAATCTTCTCCGCATCCCAATTTTTGTTCTTCAATTTCCTTCTCAAACTAGAAGTCATCTTGACTTTGGGATCATAATCCCTCTACTTATCATAGAAGGTTTTCCATGGCCTATTCTATGGCTGGGGCAAATTTGTCAATTCAACATAAAGACCAGGAGCATCCTCTACAGGGTTTTTTTTAGTCCCTCAAAAAGGGTGGCCTTCATGTGCAATCCTGGCCCCAATCTTATTGGTCCTTACCCAGGAAGCTATGAAACCATTTGGGTTGTAAACCCATTTGTCTTTAACTATCAGGAACCCAAAGAAGGCCAGCTTCCTCAGTAGTATAATCTCAGCATCTTTGGCTTCCAAACTCATGTTGCCTACCATCCACGGGAGATTATACATTTTTATCTTCTTCTTCCCAAAGCCATACTCATTTTTTACTACTGACACCTACCTGGTGACCTCCAAGAATGTTAACCTAAGAGTTAAAGTCTTCGGTAGCAACACTGGTTCCCCACAAAACCCATGAACCCTTATGATTATGTGGTGAGACCCAAAATAGAAGTCACACAGGATTGGACAACTGACCAAGAGGTTTGAAACACTTGGAAATACCCTGTTCATGATAGGTTCAGGGCTAAGGCAAAAAAAAATGAGGGTAACAAACAGTTCCCAAAAATCATACAAGTCACTTGTTCTTGATAAAACATATGTCCATATAGACACAGGAATGGTCCTTTGGGGGTCAAAACCTGGGTCATACAGATTCAGATTCATATTTTGGGTGAAAAGGTCAGGGTTTTGATATAGTATGAGATGGAACAAATAAGAGGAATACCTGAACACCCCTTTTGATTTGAAATGGGTCAGTTGTTCCACTATTGAAAAGGCAATGTGCTCTGAGAAGTCAAGTTGATACTCCTACGTCTTGTCGACTGTCTTCAACCTGAAAAGGGTGGCCATTTATTCTGCATATACCACCATGTCATCCTTCATGCCAAAGATGAGAGCCATCACTGACAGCATGTCTTGGCTAGCTGGTGTGAATTGAGCTCTTGGGGCAGGGAGAGTGGGTACCATAGTATCACCATCAGCCATTTGTAACTCAGACCTCAAAAACCTTATCTAAGTGTTGATGTTTGCCCGTGTCCTTTGCATCTTATCAATAGTGGGAAATGTAGCGGTATTATCATAATGCAGGGCTAGCATGTCCTTGATAGCTTGTGGTGTGATCTGCACCATGAAGGGACCCTATTGAATGGTGCAAGATGGTGCATGGAGCAAGTTTGCACATAATTCAATCAAATCAGGGCATGGATGCGTAGTCAGGACAATGAACTAAGCCAGTTGTGAGGTCCACATCCTCATTTTGAACGTCTCATATTGCCCTGCTCTAACTCTTTGAAGACACCTTTGGTGTGCCCCTTCTCTAAGACTCTTGTTACTGGCTTTTTTCAAGATGGGGTCCATGATTCCGTCTGCATAATCCTTTACTTTTTATGGGTCATTAGCTTGTCCAACTCCTAGGATCCTAGTTCTCAGATAGGTTCTCGACGGTTGCATAGGAGCTGAAGCATATGATTTACTAACAAGCAACCTATCAAGAGATCTCGATGTCCCAACTCCTTGTTGTGAATATGATGCTCTTTCCATCTCTATATCTTCTATGTAATATCTGGTATGAACCTTGTGCAAGACAGAAACACTCTTGCTGAAGCAAATTTTACTAGGCGCTAACAAATCGCAAGGAGCAGGATATTTTCACAGGTGTAAGAATGCTTTGAGAATTTGTAAATTTTAAATCTTGCTAAGAGATATTTATGGACCTATGAAGTCTTAAATAGCATTAAATTTGGATGACCGTTAGGAGATCCTACTCAATCTTTGGGGAACAGTGAGGTGGACATGTTATGCAAGTTGTGGCGCAAGGTACCTTAGAGATTTCAAAATATTTGGGAAGCATTTAATGCAGCAAAAAATTGAAGAATTTAAAAACTTTCTAAGCTGCCAACTCTGTGTTTAAAACACTTAATTAAAAGGAAAGCGGGAAAGCAACAACATTAAAAAAATAATGCGGGAATGGGAAACTACCTAACTACATTAATTAGGCATCTTTATCTCCCTTCGAGATCAAAAAAAAATTCCTAACATCTTCTTCATGATAAGCCAACTTATGTTGCCATACAAGTGATTGAAATGGGTCTATCTTTGGTGAAATCTCCTCTGTGTAGGCCATACGGATTTGCCTGCATTTGAGCGAGTCTGAGTCAAACATGCTTTCGACATCCATAAGTTCTTCTTGTTCTTGGAAGCCCGTAAAATGTCAGCTTCTGATGTTGGTATGCCTTACCAAGAAATCAATGATGGTCTGCTCATCACCAGAAACCTTTTGACCTATATCATTTATTGACTTAACTTCTGCTTCAAACTCCAACTCTATTGCATTATCCTCCTCTTTCATGGCTTTAACCTCTTGAAAGGATAATCTTGAAAGAGTGCAATAATTTTGCACATGCAATTGAGGCTTAATGTTGTTTTATTCATCTGTAACCAATTCATAGCTATCTTGCAAAATGGTATAACCTGACCTGATAATTTCAAACAAATCGTTTGAAACAAGATCCAGGAATTGTCCATGTTCTTCCTCATTATCTTGCAAAGTGAGAAGAAAGTCTGAGATTATTTCCTCTTCATCAGGAGGATAAGTAGCTGGTGGTACTGGGAGGATCAGAGGACTGTCAGCATTCCAGCTTGGATAATTTCTTGGGGAAATAGGAGCTCCCATATTCACTCTCTATATTGGTTGAAACTGATTGACTCTTCTTCTTGGACTAATTACCAAAGGTGACAAAAGAATACCTGGATTTTGTAGCAAACTGTGATCTAGTGACTGGTCCATAGCTCCAACTCCTTGTAGCTCTCTGGTTCATGCAGTCTTGAAAGAAACTTCAAGACTGGTCCCATCGGGCGTGCCAAAAACTGTTGATGCTTAAAATTGCACTTGATTCTAATCAACAATAATGGGAAGTTTCAAGCTGTGGGATATTACAGCTTGAAACAACCTCCAGATTTTAGAGAAGCTGGTCTCTTCTTTTGTATCAAGTGTGGGAGGAAAAAGGATAGAAAATTAAATAGAATGCAAATGCAGGAAATGAAACCTAACTATGGCGATGCGCCTGAGTGTAATCCTAATCCTAACTTGAGCACAGTGAGACTATATGTAGGATTCATTTACATTTAAGAGAAAACTAGTTTATGATCAATGTAAAAGGTTAAAATAATAGAAATAGAGACTCACAACAGAGACTTCTTTCACTGAGATATAGAAAATGTCAACAAAGGCATAGGGTTCAATCTTCTTATAAGAATCTTCCAATCACATAAGAGGCGCAAAAACATGTACAGTTATGTAAACCTTTCGACTCTAGAAAATGAAACAAAAGCAAATGACATTCTTAATCACAACTCTATGGTATAGACTACTTTTTCAAATGACATAGATAATATCAACAAAGGCATAGAGTTTAATCTTCTTAATTCATTCAGCCACATAAAAAGCATAGTTACATCAACCTTACAGCTCTAGAAAATGAGACAAAAGCAAATGATATTACTTGGTCACAAACTCTAGAAAATATAAACTCTAGAATCCTCCCCTAAAAATCCCCCTCTCTCTGATAATGCTCCTCTTCTTTTTATAGCCTTGGATGTCTCCTTCCATCATCACCTTTCTCGCACAATTCTACTCCGCCCTTAACTCATAGGGGACAAACAGATGGTGATTTCAATGCCTTGGATGTATCTTGGTCTTATCAGGAAGGGCCATGCTGGAGTCAGGTGGCTACTCTGACTGCGGCATGTCGATTCATGACTAGTACCTCTTTCTGTGCTTGAAATTTCTCATTCCATCACCTACTTAGCTGCACAACTATCCATTCTACCTCCGCTTATAGGGTACAAACAGATGACCCTTTTAATGTTTGTAGGCCCCAAAAATCTACCCAGTGAACTATTCCATCTACCAAAAATAACTCCCACCGAGTTTCCCTCCATCTGGCTTTGAGGCAACAGATATAAAAAACACTCTATTCTGTTGAAATGGAAGAGGACACTTAGTCAATTTCTTGAAATTCTCCTTATTGCTTAGAAGGCATCAGAGAATGACACTTGGTGCTTTCCACCTAATTTATCGAAGACACGTAGCTCTCTCCACTTCTCTTTAGCTATGTTGTAGAATTATTCGAGGCACATATTATGCTCCTACAGATGGTGACACTTAGCATCTTCCGCAGACTTTTGAAACAACACCTGGGACCCACCACAATCTTTATTCGGCAATGAAGTTTGAAGATGATCTCTCAGAAGTTGACATGTGGTGGCCTCCACTATTCTTGGGAAGATACATGGCATCTTTTGCTTCTTCTACTAGGGGTATGTGGCATTTTCCACTTCTTTCAGGAATGGAGTAGAAAGGGGCTTAGAAAGTGACACCTGGCAGCTTCCGCTGCTCTACGACACTTAAACAAAATGAAATGACACCTTTTTGCCCTTCAAATAGGTACTTAACCCCTTTGGCCTTTTGGGATACTCCCTTGAACTGCTCGATGAACCAAAATGGTTCAATGGTTCAATGGTTCAACACTGCACACCATTTACATGTTAACTGAGATATTGAACCAAAGCATTGAAACTAGGCGTTGAACTAACTGTCTCTCAGATGGCGACACGTGGTGATTTCCGCTTTCCTCTGAAAAAGTAGCCCAGGGCCTTCCACGACTAATAATTGGTGCTTTTCGCATGATCCTTTTGCTTAGCTTATTGAAACCCTTTGTCAAAAAATAGAAAGAAATGCAAGTGCCGATATGAGACACGGATGTCAACGCGTGGTGCATTATGCTTAGCTGTTATTGGGTACATGGCACATTCTGCAACCCTCCTGAAAGTTATAAAAGTGTCTCAGACAAAGCTAGTTGGTTGGCTCCATGTTTTCAAAAGTGAGACTTGGCGATCTCTGCTCAAATTCAACACTTAGGAAAAAATGAAATGAAGGAAACAAAAAAGGGGGAAAAAGAACCCATGCTCAGACTACGCCACTTGGTAGCCTCCGTTGCACTTCGATACTTAAACAGAAAAAACTTGTACTCTGTTCCAAAATTCTGCTACCACAACCAAGGTATGCGGGAACCAAAACTATAGTGTGTGACTAAAATTTGAATGCAACGTAGAGTAAAAATTTACTCTACAAGTAACAAAAATGATTATAATTGGTGATCCAATCCACAATTACTCTGATAACATTTTTACCCTTAGATCATAGTAACCTATTAATGAGATCCATGGAAACATCCTCCCAATGTTGGTTGGGGATGGATAAATGATGAAAAAAACCTTGGGTGGAGTACTTGGGTCATTATTTCACATGAAAGAAAGGGACTAAAATGCTATCACTTTTTTTGACAAACCTATGATAGTAACCAGTTAGCCCTAGAAATCTTCAAAGGTTCTTAAGGGTCTTGGGAACTTACCTCTCCATCATTGCTTGGATTTTTTTAGGATCAACTTTCTCTCCTTCATGTGAAATAATATGACCCAAGTACTCCACCTATTTGACACAAAAATTGCATTTGGAAGGTTTGGCATAAATCTTATGTTATTCCAAAACTTAAAGTACTTGTTTCACATGATTCAAATTGTCTGCCTAATTTTTGTTATAGATGAGTATATCACCAAAACTACCAATACAAACTTTCATAAAAATGGCCTAAAAGCAGTATTCATCAAGATCTAAAATGTAGATGGTGCATTTTTGAAGCTAAAATGCATGACCATAAATTCATAATAAACTTCATAAATTCTAAAAGTGGTTTTAAGTATGTCCTCATCATTGATTTGAATCTAATGATACCCAGAATGAAGGTCTAACCTATTAAAATAAACAAGACCATGTAATTCATTTAACAAATCATCAATTAATAAAATAAGAAACTTATCTTTGATGGTGTACTTATTGGGTTATCTGCAGTCTAAGCACATCATCCAAGTGTCATCCTTCTTTTACACCATGACCATAAGGGAGGAATATTCATTTTTACTATGTCAGATGATTCCTGCCTCCAACATCTCATGCACCATCTTTTTAATTTCACTCTTATAGGCATAGCTATATTTATAAGGTCTAATGTTGGATGGTGTACTTCCAAGAATGAGTCTGATGGCATGATTATACATGTATCTTGGATGAAGTCCTTTTGGCACATCACTAAAAACAACAAAATGGTCATCTAACACCTATTAAAAATCAATATGTATATAATCTTTAGTTGTTTGAACCTATATGGAAAATAAGTGTGACATAAATCCCTCAGCACCTTTTATGAGAATCTTCATCATCTAATGAGAACTAACCAATTATGAAGAATTATCTCATAATCCACATAGTTTAAAGGTCCTACCTTTTGAATGGAACCTCATGAATAGTTCCTAGAAATTCACCTCAATATTCCCCAAAGTGGTGAGCCACTACACTCCCAAAATAATATCAACTCCTCCTATGGGAAAGGAAAACATAAGGAAATTTAGCAAGTATTATGCCCATATCAAGCTTAATGCTATGGCATTTTATATAATAATTGATTGTACCACCATCTATAATCATGACCTAAAATTATGGAGTTGGGTAAATGAAATAATTCAAATGAGTATCCATATTATTGTTGATTAAATTATGTATAATCTCAGAGTCAATTAACATAATCACCTTTTGTTTCTTTATGAAACCCACCATATTAAGAATTTGAGGAGTAATAATGCCTAAAAATGCATGATAGGAAATAGTAGGATGAGAATTTTCAAATTTATCATTGGGTTCTTCCAAACCTACCCCTGAAGCCTCATCATCTTCTTCCTCCTCATTGGCACGTTCAATGTAAAACTTATTTTTATCACATCAATGTCTTTTATTCCATTTTATATCACATTTAAAACACATACCTTTTACATGCTTGTCTTCAATTTACTAAGGGGTCAATCTAGTAGGCTATGGAAATGATGGTGTTGAGAAAGTGTGTTCATGAACATTAGTGAAAGGTATTCATCTGATCAGCTCTTTTTCCTCAACCGTGCATTCCTTTGGTATGGCTTCAAATACATTACTAGGATCAAACATGTGAACCTCCAATTAGATGTTATCTTTGAGGCCACCCAAAAATAGGTCAGTAATTTTTTCATCAATGATGTTTACCATACATAAAGAGAGATTTTTAAATTGATGAATTTAATCTTTTATAGTCCCATTTTGACACAACTTGGATAGCTATCTAAATTATTTTTTAGAGACATTATTTCAATAGTGGATCTATAACTCCTCAAAAAATATAGACCATGAAATTGGGACACCATTCTTTTTATTTTGAGCACATAACCAGTGATATAAAATGAACTACTCAAGCTCTACATATAGAGAGACCACAACCACATTTTATGAATAGAGAGTCTAATGTAGATCACATAAATTTTCAATTTAATTAAGACATGTGAGCATATCTTTACCATCAAACTTGCACAATCCCACTTTTGGAAACATCGGCTTCAACCCCAGATTGGTCCTAGAATTATTTTGATTGGGAGACCCAAACTGGAGTGGTGGAGAGTTATTTTGAAAATGTTGAACTACAAGGTTGGCCAATTACCCAATTATTTGTTGCAATTTATCCCTCAAACCAATCATTTCCCCTCTTGTCCCCATGATTTCCCTTGAATTGCATGAAAATCATATTTCTATACCATGCCATGTAACTCTGATTGAAGGTGTCAAACCATCATTAAAATACTCAAATAGAAAGTTTCTGACTACATGTGATCTTGGCAAGGATTTTTAGTCATTTATTTGCATTTCACACATCCACGAGTGTTAGTTCCATCCATGTATAAACCCTAGGAGGGTTTCATCCCCCAAAAAAATGAATTATTAAATGATACTATTGTAATTGCCTCACCAAGATGAATCTAATGACTACTAATGTACACAAGGTTAAAAAAAATTGGCTCAAAAAAGTGCACCAATAGAATATATCATTATGATTGTTTCATAGAGATTAATCCAATGGCTACTAATTTGTATAATGTTAAGAAAATTCTAGACCATTTTTTTCATATTTTTTTTCCTTTTTTATAAAAAATCCATGAACAAAACTATGGTGATGAAAAAATTCAATTCTTCTTAGATCACAAGTTAGGTTTTTTCAACCTTCTAGTGCTTAGGGTGTTAGATCTGAAAAACAACCGTGCCACAAAAACTTTCCTAGATCAAAAATATGATACCACTTGTAATGAAATTACTTAGATGATTCACAATAATAGAATAATTTATCACATAATTAAGAACATAATAAGCATATCCATAAAAATATTTGGTGAAAGAGCATAATACTTGAATATTATGACTGTGTTGCTTTTAAGGGGAAACCTCCACAAAAATTCAATAAGAATAGAATTTTTAATATGAGCCTTTAAGAATAACTACTACCTCCTATATATATTCTACTTAGGCATGGTTATTCCATAGGCTGACCTAAAAAGAACATAGATAAAGTGACAAGAATATAAAAAAGGTATGTATTTCACAATTTGGCCACACATATTCCTACACATTCCATAGGGTAAGGGTACAACATACCCCAATCCTCATGAGAGATTGAGACTCAATGGGTTCATCTTCAAGGTAAGTCTTCCTAACTCTTACTCCTCTTTTATAAGTAGATAGATTTGCATATATTGGATTATAAATGTATTTATCTCTCCATGCATACGATTACCTCTACATTGACTTGAGTAGATTTTTTCTTTGCATTTTTAATTGTATGTTTATTATCCCCCATTTGTGGCACAAGCTTTGGTAAACACTAGATTAGATTTACTTTACTTTGTTATAAAATATAGGACCTAGTTAGGGTTATTATGTGGTATTACTCGACTACAGGGTTTCAAACCCTCTCTAGTGATATTGTGTGGTAAGAGACCCCTTAGTTAGGTATAGAAGATCCATATTAGTCATGACCTCAATTGTTTAAATGTATCAATAAGCAGAAGGGCTAGTTTGATTTATCTTCTTCAAGCTAGGATTGACTTGTTGATCAGCTTCACTTTTGCTTATATACACATTCCACATGGGCAAATTGTCTAAGTCTCATAAGTCCTATGGTCATCTTAAACCTTATAAAAATATAGGTATGCCCAACATGATTTGTAAAAATAAATCCAAATCCACTCTATAAGAGCCACTCATCTTTGTACCTGATATGTCACCCAATCAAGATTGGGCCACCAGCACTAAAGGAGGTTGGTTGTATGGTAACGATTTTAATAATTACTTATAGAATTCCAAGTAATCAATACTAAATATAATAATGGATAGCATGTACTATATAGGAAGAGGATTGGGATCTAATTCATAAGGAATTCTTGAGCCTATTTCAGTTGTTAAACCTAGGGGGAATCAAGGTCTTAGATTTACACCACTTGGAGGTGACCCCATTAATTTTGAGAGTGAATATACTTCATCAACTAATAAAAAAACTCCTGATAGTGATGTAACATATTATTATAGTTCTTATGATGAGCTATCAAATACTGATTTATTTGAACCCAATTCCATCATGACCATTACATCCTGTTATCCACTTACCCTTAATCATCTTAACCTAGTTACTTGGGACTAGCAAGATTTTATTATACCACTAGATGAATTTCATAATGAAGAATTTTTCAAGGACTAAATTTTTACCCTAGATGGTCAAGGGGATTGTTTATGTCCTCTTGCTCAAAACCTAGTCCAACATGGGAATGACCCCAGGCTGTGGGTATCCTATAATGGGGTCAGACCTTTAGGATTTTTAATGAGGATAGCTCCTATAATGCATCATTTAGCTCCTTCCCACTACTAAAACCTACTAATGACTAGGGAAAAGGGAGAGAGAGAGGGAGAGAGAGAAACATGAAAAGGGAAACCTAAGCTAACAGTGGTGATGCACCTAATTTATGGGTGATCCATCTTACTTAACTCTTAGAACACAAATGAAACAAGTAAGAGACCAGATTTAGGATCCCAAGATATCTCTCATACATCAATGTTTCATGAAGAGGTTCACCAAATGATATAAGTTGAGGTAAATTAAGGGAGAGGTCTAAAGTAAGACACTAACCAGTCATAGTATCCACATGCAGGCTTCAATCAAGAGATGTAGAACACAAAACATGACCTGCATAACCAGATGAAATAGTAACTAAGTGATATCATAATTTTATGAGGGAGAAACTTATACCACATATGTAAATCAATTATGTACACATTATACTAGAACAATGAAATCTAAACATAGTCTTCCATTCATCTCAAGAGGTTACAAGCTCCATCTTGGTAGAGTTTGGTCATGTCCAAGAGAGGGAGTAGAGAAAATACAGAGAGGATCCATTTTTTGGATTGAAAGCCTCTATATATAGCAGAATGGGAGAGAAAGAGATGGGAATCATGCATGGGATAGTGGATAAAATTCCACCATGATCAAGAGGCTAGGTGGGAATTCATTAATTCTTTTCCTTGTGCATGCCTCCTTCCAAAAATATCAATCCATCATCAATAGCTAACGTGTATTTGAAACAATATTCCTTAGACTCCTTTCATTAGTTGAGATATTCTAACAAAAGACAAAATTTTGTTCTACATGATGATCAAGTTCTTAACTACTTCTCCAACTACCTATTTTCTTCCTTGGGACCCTAAGTCCACTTAACATGTTTATTAGGATCAAATCCTCAGATCATGCAACTGACAAAGCTGAATGGCAGAGAACTTGATTTATTGATAATGGTCACCCCTTGAATTTATTACATATTCACCAATTTTCATATTTGGATCATAGGTTTCATCTATAGGTGGAAAACCAATCTAAAGACATTGGTTTTCCTATAGTCCTTATATTAAAATAGACCCATAGACCATATAGCACCTTTTTTGTAATATAATAGGTTCAAATAAACCCATTATATCTCTACAGGGACTAAGAATTCATTATGCATGGGCATTTCCTTTTTTAAAAGGGTGAACATAGTCTCAAAATGGACCATGTGTGATACAAAATATCAAACCAAAGGTCCTTATTTAGTTTCAATGGCAGTCCATAAATATTTTCCATGCTTGAATGCATCAATTGGACTGATTTGTGGCATTTGAATGAGCTTTAATGGAATTAAAAAAACCCTACAAGACCCTATTTTCCATGGTCAAAAATGGGTTCTCAACCTCCATTAAAAACCTTGGGTTCACCTTCACTCTAATTGGATATCAAAAACCGACTCATCTCACTCTGTTGATTTTGATCGGTATGAATACCTGAGAACCATCAATCCTCTGTTAGTCGAATGCATCCTTAACACCTATCATGCACACCATCATCTTTGAGATTTTTTGACCCTTTGACCTCCACCTTGCTCCATCTGATCTTTTAGATATGAACAAGCACGAGATCTTAGATTCACCTTTGAATTTTCAACCTTGTCCCTACTGATGCCACTTGGTAAATGCACATAAATCCTTAGGATCTTATTGTCAATTTTTTAGCTTGATGTGTTTATGTCACGTGTCAACCCCTTGATTTTTCTAACTATTGGATCTATTTAACATCATTACATCAAGATGTACAATAGAGTGAGGATCATTGACCTTGTTGGGACTCATTTTTTGAAAGCCAACAACTAGTTTGTGAGCATAAAATTGATAGTTTGTGGGACATCATTTGACATTTATTTGACCATCATTATCATTCATGCAACCATCAAATTTAAGTTGGACTTATTTTGTTTGAGCTTAAACTTGATGTTAGTGTGAACATCTCACTACACAAGTCTAACTTTGAAAGCTTATAACTTGAACTAGAAAGCTTATGCAAGTCTAAAAATTCTTGAGGATGATCCTAGCATGTAAATCTACATTTGTGCTTGATTTGCTAGTCATGCAAGGATTCTTGAGTGAGATATAAAATACATAATTAGATTGGTTCATTTTGGTTCTGCATGACATCTTGGTGATGGTTTGGTACTTAAACTTAAACAATTTATATTTTGATCATTATTTCAAGGTGTTGATGAATTCCTCATATTTTTGCAACTAGGTCTATGCTTCTAAATGCTCGGGTACCATGAAAATCTGCTTGGAGCTTCCTCTTTGCAAAAGATTCATATGTGGTCCAAAATGGCCAATATAATCTATTGTCAAGTTCATGGGAATTTGAGATGAATTATCGAATAGTGATCATAAATAAGGTTTTATTTCCATTTGGACATTGCTACCTATTTTGGAGAGCAAGCAAACTTTTTTGGTCATGATAAAATTAAAAAATTGAGATCCTTAGGTGAAAACCTCTTTAAGGTTCCCTTGGGTCAGGGAAAGAGTAAATATAAAGACATGTCCATGAGTAAAAACCTATTTCAAGTGATCTTGGATAGCGAAGTTCACCTCTCCCCTCAAGAAGTGTAGTGTTCACCTAGTCCAAGCATTACCATTGGTTCTGGCATCAATTCTAAAGAGCATGTTTTTAAATGCATTGCTCAAGATTTTCCTAAAGTATTTTCTAACTTGTCATTTCCTATCACATTTTATTTAGATTCCTCTTATATGGGCAAATATTTTGATCAATAGGTAGCTGAAGAGGATCCATTCTCTTCCTTGCCTACTATTATTGAGAATGACTCAACATTATTGGTCAAAGATACTATGGAGGTTAATATTGTTACATATGATGATCCTAAGATGGTTTATCTAGGTACATCCCTCACTAATGAGTAACATGAATTCATTATTACCATTATAAAAGACTTAATTAATATATTTGAATGGTCCTACTTAGACATGTTTGGTCTTTTTCCTTAATTAGTGGAACATCACCTAGTTGTCCATTAAGATGCCAAAACTATCAAACATGACTTACATAAAATGCATCTATGTAAAGTCATCCTTATCAAAAAGGATTTATAAAAATTACTAGATATAGGGTTAATTCGACCACTCAACTATTCTAAGTGGATCTCTAACATTATCCCAGTCAATAAAAAGCAACAAGGCATTCACTTAAGTACCGATTTTAGAGACATTAACAAGGCATGCCCTAAATATTATTTCCCACTACCTAATATCGACATGATGGTTGATTCAATAGCAAGATATAAAATGTTGTCCCTCATGGATGATTTTTTAGGGTATAACCATATTAAAATTGCACCAAAGGACCATCACATGACCATGTTTACTCCATGGGTGACATTTTGTTATCAAGTCATGCATTTTGGATTGAAGAATGTAGATGCAACCTATTAACATGCCATGACTATCATCTTCCATGACATGATACATGACATCATTAAAGACTACATTGATGACATATTAGTTAAATCAAGAACATGTTTAGGCCACCCTGATGTTCTACAGAGAATATTCGAGAGGTTTTGTAAATACAAGGTGCGCCTCAATCCTAAGAAGTGCATCTTTAGCATTAATTTAAAAAAATTGTTAGGCTTCATTGTGTCATAAATAGGTATTAAGGTATATTTATCTAAGGTAAATGTTATTTTTGATATGCCTCCTCCATCTAATTTGAAATAACTTCATAGTTTAGAGAGTAAAAGTTAATCTATATGTCATTTCATATCACAATTGGCTGATAAGTGTTATCCATTTACACACCTTTTGAAGAAAGGTGTCACATTTCAATGGGATACATATTTTGAACAAGCATTTATTTAATTGAAGACCTAATTTTCTAATATAATAGTATTGACTTCACCTACACCAGGTAAACCATTGATTTTGTACATTTTAACAATAGAACATGCTTTAGGGGTATTTTTGGCTCAACATGATGAACATGGAAAAGAACATGCAATATACTATCTTAGTTGGACATTAATAACTTATGAGCATAAATATACACCTATGGAAAAGGCTTGTCTTTCAATGGTGTTCACTTCCCAAAAACTATGACACTATATGTTAAATAACAAAACCATTGTGATAGCTAAGATTGATCTACATAAGTACTTATTGTCAAAGGCCACTCTCACAGGCTGCATTGAGAAATGGGTTATGTTGCTAAGTAAATTTGACATGGAATACTATAATCAAAAGGCCATCAAGGGGCAAGTCCTATCCAATCAAATCACTAAATCTCCTTTGATCGACAACAAGCCTCTTTCATTTTATTTTCTAGATGAATCAACCATGATCCTAGATGAGGTAATTATTGATTCCAAATAGTGGACACGATAATATGATGACTCATTCAATTCCCATGGATCTGGTGCCAATGTTTTACTAGTCACACCACAATGGGATCTTATTCACAAGGCATTTCACATTAGCTTCCATTATACCAACAACATCATTGAATATGAAGCCTTGGTTGTTGGACTTCATCTTGAAATACAATGGGTATCAAGCAATTGATGGTGTATGGATATTCTCAACTAATCATCAATCAGGTCATAGACCAATACCAAACAAGAGATAAGAAACTTGTATCGTACAAGTGTATAGTGGATAATCTTAAATAGCACTTTCATTTCTTTAGTTCAAATAAATACCATAGACCAATAACTGAGTGACAAATGCCATGGCTACCATTGGGTCCATGAAACAGGTTTCCAATGATGCCAAAGCGTATCAATTCCCCATTGATAATCTTTTGCATCTAGCTCATGTACTGCTAGATTCAAATAGAGTACATAATATTGTTGGTCCCAATCCCCCTTCATACCAAGGCTTGTATACTTATTTCCAAGATCAAACCCTTCCACTGAACCTTTTAAAGAACCAAACAAAACTATTCTTTTATCGATTATCCCATTATACCATCCTTAGAAACATGCCCTATCGTAGAGGCTATGATATAACACTACTTCATTTTTTATCTTCAAGAGAATCTACATTGGTGCTAAAAGAGTTTCATGAATGAATTTTTGGGGCCCACACCAATGACATGGTATTAGCTAAGAAACTTGTCTTCATAGGATATTATTAGCCCTATATGGAGATTTTTGCCTACAACTATGTCGATAAGTGTGTTACTTATCAAAATCATAGCAATTTGATACATATACCTTCACTAGCACTCCAGTCAATTACTACGTCATGGTTATTTTCAACTTAGGTACTCGATCTTATTGGTAAACTAAACCCTACTTCCTCTGCTGGCTATAAACACATCCTTATTATTACAAAGTATTTCACTAATTAGATAGAGGCCATACCCCTCACTTATATAACTAACAAATAGATAGCCAAGTTCATTTATTTTCATATTATATGTTGTTATGCCATCCCCTCTAAAATTATCTCTAATAATGGTGGTTCTTTCAATATTAAGGATTTCAAAGCCATATGTACCCAATTCAAGATCAAACATAAATTATTTAAACCATATAACCTGTAAGGCAACAGTAAACCTAAGGTATATAACAAGACTATTATTGTAATCCTTAAAAATATTATCAATGATGCTAACTATGATTGGCACTTGTAGTTGTTCCCTACCCTCTAGGCTTATTGAAGTAGTCATAAAACCCCTATGGAAGTTACACCATACTCCTTAGTCCTTAGTTCAGAGGGAATTATTCCCATTGAGATCAATTTGCCTTCGTTACATGTCTCACTATAGGATATTATTGATGATGAAGAATACAAAATTTCCAGACTGCAAGAGTTAGATCTTATGGATAAAAAGTGTTGGGTTACATTAGACCATTTTCAAGCTTATCAAAATAGGCTACATTGTAGCTATAATAAATGCATTCTCCCTAGATAATTTGAAGTTAGTGACTTGGTCCCTAAAAAATATAAAAACACCAATGTCAAGCATAAAAATAAAGGTGAATTTGAAGCTAATTAGTTGGGTCCCTTTTTGGTCTCTACAAATTATGGTTTCAAGGCATACAGGCTAGCTACTCCAAATGGACAAGAGCTTTAGGAACCCATGAACATATTTTTCTTTAAACATTTCCATGTTTGACTTTTATTTTATTCCATTGCCTATAAAATCCCTTGATTTGGGGGCACCCATTGCATATAATTAGATGGACCGTTTGTACCTTGTTACCTAAACCATTCTTATATTATTACCTAGATCATTTGTATACACCTACCTGGACCATTATATTGTTACCTGTACCATTATATTTATTACCTGGACCATTTTAATTCTATTAGAACAAGAATTTTATTTTCTTGGGGCCATTTTTACTTTATGTTGCCTATTTATCTAGGTTTTTCTAATCTTATTACTAGTCATGATCTTGATTACGGCCAACAAGTATACAAACATTTTCAATGAATATTTCAAATTTAGTTCTAAGTGATTAGCATCAACATCAATATCAATAGCATATTTCCTAGGCCAATATCTTTGGGCATGTCAACATATGGTTTCACCTATTTTATAGTTCCTTTAGACTTCTTCTAATTGATCTTTCTCTTATTATTTCCCATTGTGTGTCATTTTGTTCCTATTTTTTATTGTGTGGTATTCCCTTAGGCCTCAAATTTAGCTATTTTTTGAGCTTCTACCTAAGAACCAAGGTCCTTTTCTAGATGGTTCGTAGTACATTTGAACATATTACGTTGCTTTCTTTATTCTAAAAAACTTTAAAACATCAGAAAATAACAAACAAAATACTAAAAGCATTCCTAGTTAGAGAAGGTGGGCTTAAAATATCCATGAGAGTTATAAATCCATGTCATATTCTTGGTGGGTTTCCCCTTTATTATGTTCATCATTGTCATTATTTCATTACACTCCCCTTTTTGGGAGAACTACATCGGATTGATGTCCACACAGACTATGCAGGTAGTGTTTGGATGCATGGGGTATCTCGAGTCAGCTTGGCCACTCTTATTTTCATGTTGTTATATCATGTGCCTTTATGATCTCACCATTTTACAATTAATTATGGACCTATACGCTCTCACCATTTTGTGACCCCATTCTTATTTTTCTTGTATTAATCATTTCTTCTCTATTTATCATCACATTTCTTCTATCCTAATTCTAGGGAAAACAGCATCGGCCTAAGGTCTCTTTCAACTACGTAGGTAGCACCCATTTTCCAAGAGCCCTTGGGCACATATCAAACACCCTTTTCTTATTCTCCCATTCCCCTTTCTTTAGGAAACCTATTCATACTCCTAGCATAGCACCTTATTCACTACACATGCACAATTGTTGATTGCTTACATTGAGTCTCTTTGTATTCATTGTGTTGAGTTTTGTGTGTGTTTTTTTATAGGTTTTTGCTCTTGTTTATTTGAGTTTTGTGTCTACATACATTTTTGAAACTACTTGAGTGTTTCCTTAAAATGGTCTTGAGTTATTTACTTGTGTATTTAGATTATTTTATTGCTTGTTTATGTTTTGTATATTCTTGTTTCCACTTAAGTCTTAATAATCTATATCTTTTTTTTAATTTTGGTTACATTTTGTATTTAATTTTTGGTTCTTCATTTTGTGTTTTCTATTCAAACATAAATATTTTCAACTTAGGTTTTGGTATTTACATCATTATTTTGAGTTGTAAATATTCACATTTGAACCAGTCCATTCACAATTTGAAATCCAATGTTATTATAAGGTGTTCATACTTATGATGTATAATTTCATTTTTCATATTAAACACCAAGTGATCTAGTATTACAAACAATTTGGCACCGAACATACATCTCTAAAATCACTATCCTACATATTCGATACCTAATCAGGATAACATCCTCCAATAATGATCCAAACATTGGAAACATGCATGAATTTCTTTATTACTTCAAGATGTGCATCTACTAGCTTACACATTTATTCATGTTATATATTCATTTACCCAATATATTTGGCTATTTATATATTGGTTTAAGACATGCATATCCTAAATTGATCTCTAATATTTAGTTATACATCAATCCAAAATAGGAATAAATCAACAATCTATATACTAATTAAGGATGTAGATCTCCTAATGTTAGTATACATTCTCATATCATAATAAGAATAAATGCAAGTGATAATCATGGAAGATATAAAAATCATGGAAAACAAATATACATCCATCTCCATATTTTGATCCAATCTACCCCCATGGACTTATTATTACCTTGGTTCTTCACGGGAGGCTCTTTTTAGCCTTGTTTATCCATCTTCAATCCATTTTCTTCTAATTATTCTATTTTTTGGCCTCTTTTGTTAAATTATATGTTCCTTTATTCTAATCAAGGGAAAACCCATTAAAATTTTAAAAAAAAACCTATTCTCCCTTTGACGGGGCAACACAGGTCACCCAAATGCTATTTGGGGCATTTTCTAACACCATTTTTCTACATCTCATGTAGAATTTAATATAAGGGGGAATGAATTTTCTTCTAATTATGATAATTTTAAGCGACCTTTCTATTCTTTAAAAATTCATTGCTTTAATTAAATGTCTCACCATGCCTTCTCAAATAGGGTCAAAATGTGGGCATCTAATTTCTATTGTTATCATGCCAAGATCGCAAGTTTGAATTACTTTCCACAATAGAGCAAAAACTTGACCAAAATCACCAAAACATTATAATTTAATCACACACATGATGTGCATGTTTCGATCCATGTCTATGTATCCCTCATTGAGGCAATGCATTTTATGAAATTTTTATCTTCTCCTAATCCTCTTCAAGTCAAATTGTGACCAAGAAAAATGGTGTTTTCGACCATTAAAATCCTCTAATTCATCCAAACATGTCATGTTTATGTGCAAATTCAAGTATATCCTACCTTAATTGGGGTATTATCATGTATGAAATTGGCACCTTCCTCTATTTCAACTTCAATCAAATTATGATTAAGTAAATTGACATTTTTGACCATTATAATTAAACAAGTGACCAATTTACAAGAATTAAAAAAAGACTAAGTAAAAGCGTTAAGCAAAGCAAATTAGATTAATAACTTGATAAATACATGGAAAGTTATTGAATGTCTATTATTATAAATTCATAATTCAAAATATTTAGGTCATGACATCATCATAAGGGTGTCGTACATGAAGCATTAATGGAGATAAATATCAATATTAATGTTACCCATGCCTTATTAGCTTCTCCATTCTTCCAAATATTAATGGCCAAATTTATTTCTTGTACCTCCAAAGTTGAATGGATTTGTGACCCTCCATCTTGATCTTGAGATGGAGGGCCACAAATTAATTTCTTCATTTTGGAAAAACTATAAATGAATGGGCCATAGTCATAACCTTTAAGCTCTTTTTGGTGTATAAAAACTATATAAAAATATCTCTAGATATCTTCACTCATCCTTTCAAAATTAATCAAATCAAGATCCAAAACCATTGGTGCATGTAGATATGTATGGAGACATTTGTGCTACTGCATTGACAAAGACTTAGAGCACCAAACCTGGGCACAAACATGAATAATGGAATGATCCTAGAGGAGGGCCACTTGGGAAAGGCATTATCCATGTTTTCTTGTTTCATTATTTTGACTCCATTGATCCATTCCCCTCTAGGGATTAGGCCTAGCACACTAGTTCATATGCTTTATCATTTTTTTTTATGTCTTAAATGCATGAACTAGCTTGATTCACAAAACTAATCTACAAGGTTCACCAATATGTTTTACCTTATTTTAGATTAATGTGCCCTAAAAATCCCAAATATTTGAGTTATTCATATTATATAATATATGAAAATAACAAACAAATATGAATTCTACAAAAAAGTATGATTAAATAATTTAAACTTACTATTTATGGATACCACTAGGAAGATTAAGATACTTAGCATGTTTTGGGTTTATGAAGGACTGAGAATGAGTACACATGATGTGGATGAATAGAAATGAATCTATATTCACTTAGCTCTAGATATTAAATATTGGACTTGAATAGATGATTCCATTAGAACTCATACACCTATAATAAACAAAGGCATATGAAACCTAATGGATTTATCCTTACAACATACGCACCATTAATTTGGCATAGGTTGTTAGGCCTACTTGAAAATTTTAGTACTATATACTATCATTCACTCATTATGTATGAAACTATATAATATTGTATTCTTCACTTTAAAACCCTAGATCCACTTCCACCACTAGGTTAACCTGTAACAATGGGGAAGAGTGATGGGTTGAGTTGATCCAAACTAATTCCCAATAAATTGTTGAATGTTACCTACATATACAATACTCCAAGGACGTAAATGAAGTTGGATGTAGTTATTTCCTTTAACTGTATACATAAAATGGTGTTCTTTTTATGAATAAAACTAGTAATTTAGCTTTTAACACTTGAAATTATAAAATTTGACGTAGCTTAGGTGCTTTAATCTTGGATAGGTCCATTTATTATGACTCATTTATGATTTATAAATTTTAGGTCAGTAATTCTCATTTTTTGAATGTGTATAGATGTATATTTGATGAGTGATAGCTATGGAAATAGGCTAGACCTATTGTGTAAAAATAGAGGACTCTTTGGGTAACTTATCATGTCACTAACATGTGGAACCTATAAGTTAACCCATAAAGATAATATAAATTTAGAAAATGATAGTTTATTGATGCAGGGATAGGTCTAAGAGATCAGAAATTTTTGGACATGAACAATGATTTGATGATCAGGTGATAGTCTTAGCATAATAATAAGAAGGTTAGTCACATACTGTGAAATTCTTGTAGGATTTGATATCAAATCAAGAATTTTAGGCCTATGCAAGGCAATACAATAAGAGAGAAGGGTATGAAAGAGCCATATATGTACGTACAAGTCATGTGATGCAATGATAGGTCAAGAATAACATTTTCAAGTGTATAATACCATATTTTAGTGTCTATAAAAATAAATAAGGGCTATGTAAGTCACACAAAAAATCAAAAAGTGAAACAAAACATTGTTGGAAAAAACATCATATTAGTTTGCACTTACCAAATTCTAATTATATGTAGTTAAACAATTTTGTTTGAAATATGTTAGAATTTTTAATGTACATTTTTATTATATTTAATGGTTTTTCCCTACATATGTTTAGTTAGCTTGCTTAGTTATCTTTTTATGCCATTGTGAAAGATGAGCCCACATTCATAAGGATGTGAGGACATGTTTATCTTCCACCTATATATGTACCTTTAAAGATTTTATGACTATTACTTCTATTTCTAATGATAATTCATCTATGATTGAGATTGCAAAGCTTCTTCTAGATCATGTTTGATTTCACTTCTATAACAAGTATTTTTTTTGTGCATTCAATCTTATCTAGTTATCAATCCTCAAGTGTGGCCCACTCCAACATGATATCATAGAAATTATTGTAGATGAATATTATTGTTCCTATTGTGAAATATTAATGTTTTATCTTTCATGTCATAGATATACTATTTGTTGACTTAGCATATTAAAGATTCACCCATTCCCATATTTTGCTCTTCTTCTAGGGTCATTTATTGATCTAGATTCAAAAAAAGAAAAAGATAACGGTTTGTTATAATGGTCATATTTCATTTGGTAGGTTTTCATGCAAAATTGCTAACGTCATCAGATTATAAGATACCAAAACCCTAAGATTAATTATAAATATGACCTAGTTTTGTGATAGTTGATTTTGACTATTTCAAGGGTTTCAAGGCATTTTTATGGATTTTGTGCTAATCTATACTATCTAGGGTCTTTAAGGGAAAATATCTTCTTAGCTTTTATAAGTTTTTATAGATCCTTAGTGGGTCTTTGGTGGATTTTTCATAGCCATACCAAATCTAGAGATTTTGGACTTGGCAAAAAATGTGTACTTATTTTCACTTCCTAGAATTTTTGACTACATCAATAGGCCTAAATCTCAATGCCAAACATTTAGACTGCTCTCACAAGCCTAAACTCATGATGCTAGACATTTAAAATATGCCTATAATCAAAAAATTTGATGCAAAAAATTGAGTTTCAATTGTAGTAAAAAAACCCTAACATAAAACTTCGATTTGTGCCTATAGTAAAAAACCCCAACATCAAAACTTCTAACTACTTGGGTAGTCCAAAACCCTAACTATGGGAACCTCAATTGCACCTATATTCTAAAACCTTGATGATGAAACTTTGAACTATATCTATAATCGACCCCACAGTCACATGGGATTTTAACCTTTAGTCACAACTAACACAAGGGGGTTTAACTTTTCTATGAAAATTTGAACCAAACTTTTTGCACACCTAAATTTATGCAAAGTGGAGAATTATTTTACAAGCAATAAACTTCAGAATTCCATAACTTTCATTTGATAGCTCCTTTTCAATCACCATTTCTTTTAAAGTATGTTTTTTTTAAGCTATAGGAATTGGTAATATTCTTGTGCCTTGTAAAATTGAACCTCTACAGATTCAGGGGGGTACACATCCTTGTCTTTCTAGCACTACTCAGTTCATCACATACCTACTTATTACCATGGATCAGTCTCAAGTTTCACTTCTTAATTCATTCAACTATCATGAGTGGAATGTCAAAATATAAGTCTTTTTTAGGAGTAAAATATGTAAGATTCACATAAGAATGGATGTCTAATACTGATGAATGGAAGATCAAACACACAAATCTGCTGAAGATTAAAAATCAAAAAATAAACAAATCTATAATAGATGTATTCAAAAATAAAGATGGATTACATGCAAAGACTCTAAGGTTACAACTCACTAAGCTCACAACTCTCAAAACTCTCAAAGTTATCATAGCTCATAACTTACACAACTCCTAGCTAAGAAGCACAATACAATCCATAAGACTCTAAATATTCCATATCAATAAAGGTTACAAACGGATGTACATTTAGGTGGAAGTTAGAAGAATCCCAACCATACCATGCATGTGGGACTAACTTCCCTTAAATAGGTGGAATAAATGCAAGGAACCAACATCCTAATACATGTGGAATAAACATCCCCAATGTATAAAAAATAACTAAGCAAGCTAAATGGTAGGAAAAGAAATATCATATACCAACACCTTTCCTTAAATGTAGCTTAGGTGGGTAGAAGAATTAGGTTTTGATAATGAGTCTAGCTGAGCTACCCAATATATAGAAACTATCACAAAGTGGAAAAAATGAGAAAAAATCCTCTCCAAAAGAGAGAAGAAAAGAAGACTAACTCCACTCAATAATGATTATGCGGATGATGGCCTTCGAGTAGAGCAAGAAATCAAAATGTGGAATGCAAAATAAGTAAGAAGAGAAGTCGTTTTATATACAAGTGGGTTTGGCCTCCTGCCAAACTGGGCTTCACTCTCTGGTATTTGACTGATGAGTTTAGAGTAATATTACAAAGCAACAATGAATATTTCCCTTATATCTCAACATTACAATTTATTGTTTTTAATTAAAAAAATATTCAAAAAATCTCATGCCCCACCATGATTATGTCTCCCACATAATAAACTAAAATCCACTAATTTAAAAAAACCATATTTATTATCTAAAAACCACAAATTGTATGAAAAGCCCATGATTTACCAAAGAAGGTAGTTTTCTAAACCTATTTTTTGTGAATAGTACCATTTAGTAAAAAATGTGATAACTTTATAAATTCTCAATAAAATTTAAAATTTCAAAATGATGTGGAAATATAAAAATAATGTGCACAAAACCGATAAATGGTTTGGAGTGACTGTTTATAGTTTGAGATTAGTTTGAAAAAGAACAATGTTTTTATAAAAACACATATTTTTTAAAAGGTGACAAGAAACCTTGACTAGAGACTTAGGGAGAGAAAACCAACTGAGTGGTAGATGGAGAAGCTATCAAGAAAATTGTTTGGTCCAAGATAAAGGTTAAAAAAATAGAATTTAAACCTAAAAAATTAAACTTGATTTCCCCAAAGTCAACACATGTTAAGAGGAGAAAAACTACATATGAACACACTAATCCATAAGGTACCTCTTAGCAGTTGATGGAGAATACAACACAATAATCAACTCAAGATTTCAAATATTAACAATAACATAAAAATTATGTTGTTACCAGCACCTAGAGATATGATACCATGTAAAATTCACCTAAGAATGGATGTCTAAGATCGATGAATGGAAGATCGAACACACAAATCTATTAAAGCTAAGAAATCAAGAAATGAGCAAAACTGTAATAGATGTGTAAAAAAATAGACATTGATTACATACAAAGACTCAAAACTTACAGCTCATTAAACTCATATCTCTCATGAATCTCAAAGTTGTCACAACTCATAACTTACATAACTCCCAACTAAGTAACACAATAAAATTCAGAAGACTCAAAATATTTCATATCAATAAAGTTTACGAAGGAATATACATATAGGTGGAAGTTATAATAATCCCAACCATACCATGGATGCGGGATTAACTTCCCCTAATAGGTGGAATAAATGCAAGGATTTGATATCCCAATACATGTGGGATAAACTTCCCCAATGTACAAAAAATAAATAAGCAAGCTAAATGGTAGAAAAAGAAATATCCTAGACCAATAAAGGATTTCACTGAATCACTATAGGTATAGAAATAGAACTGACACCAGATGCTGAGAAGGTAAAGTGGTACAATATAAGTGACAAAGCTTATAGTCTACTATGTATGTCTATGTTTCCTGACTTTATTTTTTGTATTGAATCTATAAATACTCTTAATCAAGTATGGACCACATTAGAAACACTCTTTGAGAAGCAAGACATAATGAGGGGGCATGAGTTGAAGAATGAGCTAATAAATTTGAGCCCAGGTAATTTAGATAATATATAAGATTTCTTTACAAAATTTAAATCACTCAATTTATAGTTGAAACTATGTGGCATTGACAAAAAAGATGATCAATTGATTCTTTTCATCATTTCCAAATTGGGATCTGACTATTATGTTTTCATTCCTACCTTCCTTGGATGACTTTATTTTTGGACTTGACTTAAGAGAAAGACAAAATTATTAAAATGGGTGCACTGAAGTCCTCCAATTAACATGCCTTAATTATGAGTCATGATGAATAGAAATATTCTAGTATCAAGGAGAAGAAAAAAGCAATAAGGACCAAGAGCAAAGAAAGGGTCATGTTATTCATTCCAAAATCTAGTTCATAAAATACCCCTAAGATTGGGCATTCTTAAAGAGGAATATGGGAACAACAATGGACTTTCATCCTCCATTTTAGGACTAATTTAGGATCAGCTCAGGGTATGACTATGGGTATCTAACTTCACAATAGAGTCTACATGAGATAATCTCCAAGAGATGCAGCGCCACCACCTAAAGTTCAATACAAGACTCTTGAATAAGAGTCTAATTATCTAGAGTTATTATTGATGCTTATATGTTTTGATCCTTTATTTTATAAAAAAAAATGGAAAGGGTAGTTTAATATTTGAAAATAAACACAAAAAAAGAAGGGAGAGTAAGGCAGAAAAGAGAGCCTCCAGATCTAGAATAAAATCAATTCATCAACCATCGAACTAATTGCCCTTGCCATAATTATACCACTATGGACTAAGTTTCACCAAAAGTGCTACCTCTAAGAACACACAATGGTAAGAGTATGAGAAAATAAGGAAGCATGCCTCAACTATGAACCCTCACTAAATATAAGTACTAGAAATTTATAATAGATTACAAATAAACCTCTAATGGTAACTTGCAGACTTGCACACAATTTAATAGTATTGTGAGAATAGAAACGAAAGGCTTCAAAAAAGGATTATAATAGACAAGCACATCATAACCATAACATATAGTTAATGGCAAGGTTTTAGTCTAATTAATCTAGCATTAAAAAACATTCAAATGGAGATGAAAGATAATTTGAGACACAGAACAAGCCTTTTATAGAAAATTAAAATTGTATTTATTAAAAAATAAGTATTGTTACAATAGTATCAATCATGGCTAAATTTATAGTCTAAAGAGATGAAGGAGAAAATAAGTGAAATCTTGGCTTAAATATAAAAACACTTTCAATAAAAAATTATTCGGCCCTTAAATTACAATATAGCTTTGCTTTTTATAGATAAGGATGGGATACACCTCTAAATAGCATGAGATTCCCATCCGAGGCCATAATGGCCACTCATGGTAGTTAAAACCATAATTCAAAATTCAAAATAAAATCCTCCCCAAGTCATCAAAAATATCTATAGGGAACCAATTAGTTGTTATTTGGTAACAGCTATAAAGATTCAGATCCCAACTACTTTGATCTTGCATCCCTAGCTTCTAGCATGACTACCATAAGGTCAAACTATTGGTCCATCTTTTCAAGGTTCATCAAGAGCTCTTTGAATATTTCCTCTACTTGATTCACTAGTCTTTGATACACCTGAAAGGGAACCTCCATGGACACCTAGACCTTAGTCACCTAGTTAATGCTTGTCATGGACTATATTAAAAGCTCAAGAACTACTCAGTCCCATTCCTTATTCCCCTTGGTGACTTTATTCCTCATGACTTGGTCAAAGTGACCTAGGTGGACTCCAAAGTTTTCCTTGTCCATCATGGTTCCATTTTGGTGGAACAACACAGAGATATTGACTTCCTTAAATTATGCCAATATATTTTTCCTACCCTCTTCCAAGGATCCTATTATGGTTTGAGCCATAGCCATCCAGTCCTTCATAGCCATTCTTATGCTCCTAATGCATTTAATACAAACCCAAGTCTAAAGTGAGAATTAATTTAAATTTTGGGAACATACCTTTGTTGATTATCACCAATAACTTCCTAAATTTCCCATCTATCTCTAGATATTCTCCATGTAAACCTGAGTTTAATAGATAAACACATTGGTCTCTACCATAGTCTCCACCACCTTCCCCAAAACTAAGAAAAGTATAAAGAGGGTGTCTTTAACCTAACCAATTAGTTTAGTGGGGAAGGAGATTTTTACCTAGGCCTTTAGTGTTTGAACCTAAATTTGCATATCCTCAAGGAGCTTCTCTAACATGTAGTGGGTTTCTCAAAGAATGGAGAGTGGATCCTTAGATAATTTTTTCTCCCTAATGGAGGTCCTCACTTTGGTGAGGGAGAAAAAATCATGTTGGGGTCATCAAATAATTGGTTGCCCCTCCTACATGAATTTTGGCATTAGGGTCCTCTTCATGCTTTCCATGGCATGGTCAAAACTTCACTACACATCTGAGTCACCTTGGATTATAATCTCTAATGCTTGTAACCTTTAGACCATTCCCAAGGTTTTTTGATGTGTTGGAAGGGTGGCAAAGATAGTGGTTAATGGTAGAGGATGATGTGGAGGAGATATGGAAGAAGTAAAAGGTGTGAATGAGGAAAGCAATGGAGGAGGAGGTATGGGAATGAAGGGAGGAAGGACAAAAGGGGAGGCTCATGAGAATATCTATGCTTGCCACTACTCCTAGGTCATGCCCACTTGAGGGGAAATGACTCTCATGAGAGGGATATTCATCATAAGGGAATTGATTAGCTGGTTGAAGCCAAATCCTGAGGTACTTAAGGTAATGGAAAGAGGGAGTGAGAAGCAATGCATAGAGCTACTATGATTGGTGTTAGAGGAATTATAGAGGTCAGTGGAGGAGGATAGACTAGAGTGGAAGGCCTCTATAATGAATCTTGAGGGTGAGTCACCTTATGCTTCTTTTTGGGTCTCTTACCTAGGTTAACCCTAGATGTTGTGGTAGAAAGACTAGTAGGATCTATGAGGGGTGACTGTAATGGTTGATGAACTATTAAAGGAGGCACCATGATGATTGAAGGGTGTGACAGGATGGTTCCATCCACTTGATTTTCACTCCTTAAGGTTGTAGTCATGCTCATCCATGGATGTGTATCTGTAGGTACCCAGACTTGAGGCATGCCCAATGGAGGTATCAGGGATGTTTTAGGTTGGGAAATGGTTAGGGAAAAGCGAAATGAATAAGTGAGGATGCTCAAGAAGACCAAGGTCAAGGGTACCTGGGTTAATAATAGAGGGGGCATAATAGGAAAAAGGGGAGGCGCTACTTGAGGAGATTATGGAAGGGGAACAAAATTGAGTGATGTCATGAGTGGGAACTAAAAGGTAGTAAGAGTGAGGTGAGGAACCTAAAAATTAGTGGGATTGAGAGGGGGAACCTCTGTGAATGATTTTTTGGAGCCTTACTCCAAGCTTGCCTTTGGACTACTAGTGACATCAAACCTCAGGGTATGTGCAGCTTAAGGTTAAGGTAGCAATGGTTGAGTCACTTATGATTTAACTACCTAACATTGATTTATGTAGGTGTAGATTGGCTACTCTAGGATATTAGAGCTATTGGACAAGGTAGTGGTAGATCTAGGGTAAGAGTATAAGATGCCACTAGAGGAGGAGGAGGTAGATCTAGAGCATGAGGAGTGGGCTCCACTAAAAAAGAGGAGGAGGCTAGACTAAAGCATGAGGAGTAGGCACTCATAAAGGAGAAGGTGGAAAAATACCTTGCAAAATCCTCCTATAAATCATGGGAGGAGTCAAGATGGCATCCTTTGTGGAGAGAGAAAGTGTTGGAGGGGGTGAAAATGGGCCCGACTAAACCTTTTTTCCCTTCTTATGAGCCATGATTTGGGCTAACACCTCCTAGTCATTTACAGAATTTAGGTACAACTTACCAGCATCCTAATTAGTGGTCATAATTGATATTGAGGCAAGTCGAGTACCTCATCAAATGATACCTGATCATGCCCTTTGGGTCCCAATGCTATATTTTGGCTCTCCCTAGGGCAAAGGAATCCTACCTAGTCATCATTTTCTAGAGGGGAAGGAAGGCCTTCTAAACATGGGGTCAAATGGAGATTGGGAGTAGTAGGCATGCCTTCTATTGATAGCGAATGCAAAATTCAAAAACACATTATACTAATTAGTACATGATCTCCTACTCTACCAAGCAATTTAGGATGAAGTATGGTAAGTGAAGGGGCTAATTGAGAATGCCTACAACTTAGATCATGGTGTCCTCCCAATAGTACCAATAGTCCCCAATGGTTATGATAGAGTCTATGATTTCCTATGATAAATGGGGCATCGAGGCATCATTGATTAGGTTATACACCACTGAGTAAAAATGCTTATAGATATCTTGGGTATGATTTTAGTACTAGTGGCCATATAACTTATAAAAGACTACATGGACCACCGAGCCCTCTAGAATCCATGTAGGAAAAGTAAGCGGTTTAAAGATGAACATCCTGCAAACCACATCTATAAGATAACTCATCATATATAAATTCCCCCTACTCGATAATCTACGATGACATTAACCAACTTGAAGTTGATCATCCCTCCTATATCTAGAATTTTAAAGCTAGTGAGGATCATATGGAGTAGGGGCAATCATAATTCATGAACATGCAAAAATTTAAGGCCCTTGAATAATCAGCTTAATAAAATCATATTGACCTGGACCTCCTCTCAAAAGGTGTGGACTATGTATGCATTGATGTTCTCCTTGATTACCCAATTGGAATCTAAATTCTTGACTTAATCCTACATGACCTTGTATATTTGTAAGGTACCAGTCCAAGTTTGCACCATCACAAAATTATAAGATAAGGTGAAATCTAGGATGGAGTAATACACCTTGTAAGTATTCTTAAAGATGTCGATGATCTAGTGTCGAGATTTTCCCAAGTAAACCCAGTCATAGACTCCATCCTCCACTCACCTGGTAGTGAATAGTGGGTTGCAAAATAAGTTGGTACAGGGGAACATGTCAATTTTTTTCATGGATTTTTTAAGATCGCACTTCTTATAAGCCTAAAGGGCATCTTTAAACTTGGCATGTTCATCATTGTCAAAGCCTGGGTTCTTGGGTACCTATTTAATAGTTTTAAATAGGTCCTTATAATGCTTAAATTGGGTCAAGCCTTCTAGGACCAGGGTATCCATGTACTCAAGTTTAATTTTGGGGTTTAAATAGGATGTATCCATTATATAAAGATGAAGACCAATAAAGAGTATTGAGTGTAGGGGAAAAAAGTATAGGTTTGTAATGGAAATAGGAAAGTAAGGAGTTGGTTTGTTCTTGAGGGTATATGGAAATAACCATTAGTGATCCTTCTTTAATACATTTATAAAAGCACACATACATCCCTCTATATTAATGGCATTTGTAAGCTCACTTGCTATGAATTTAAATTTGGGTTGGTATATCCCCTCTTTATTTCCCAATCTTGAGTTAAATTCAGAGCTCATGATCCTCCACCACCAACCATATTTAGTAATGGAAATGTAACATTTTAAAACTATCTAATCATGTCTAACTTTCTATTTTATTAATGACCAGTGCATGTTAGGCACATGGTCACATCTCCCCAAGGCCTCCTTGGCAACTCTATCCTTATTCCATATGTCATCCACCTATTGGTCCTCTTATTCTTGATCGACAGCTAAGCATATATTTATACTTAATTGTCATACCTTTAGGATGAGTGAGGATTCATTTAGGTATATGTGGTATCCTTTGATTATTCCTTAAGATCCATCCATTCTAACCATCTTGGGGCCTTAAGTGGCCACCTACTCATACACCTAATTATCTGATGTGGCACACTTTGAGTGGGTCGAGCTCCCCTAGGCTCTAATATCTCTAACAAGGCTGGGAGATTAGCCACTCTGTCATCAACTGTTATGGTATCTTCTAATTGTTCTAAGATCCCCTAGGATCTAGCACCTCTAATATGACTCAGAGACTAGTTGATTTGATACCTTGATATGTGGCATGCTCTAAGTGGGCTAGGATCCCCTGGGCTCTGACATCTCTAACAATGCTAAGAGACTAGTCAATATTACATCTTGCTATATGGCACACTCTAAGTGGGTCAGGATCCCCCATGCTCTAACATCTCTAATAGGGTTAGGAGAATAGCCAATTTGACATCTCACTGTGTGTCATGGTCTAAATGGGTTGGGTTCTCCTAGGCTCTGACATCTCTGATAGGACCAAGAAACTATTTGATCTGACACCTCACTATGTGGCATGCTCTGAGTGTGGTAAGCTCCCTTGCACTTTGACATCTCTAACAAGACCAAGATACTAGTTTATCTGACACCTCTAACAACTGCCATGTACCTCCCCTTAAGTGGTTCATTTGTTCTTATGAAATCAAGGATAAATAATAAGTGAAAATGAAAAGGTGTTCAACTAATTAATAACTTACCCAACTACCATTCAAATTTTGATTGGTTGTATAGGATTTTAGGTATGACACTCTAAGAAGGAACTAAGACTCTAAGAACTTCTTTTTAAATTTGACCTATAAGGTTATCACTCTAAATCCCTAAAACAAGAAGCCTACCTTAGTCATAAAATAAACAATATTTGCCATTGTTCAGGGAAATCAGGATGACACAAGATTTCAAGGACCTGGTTTAGGTGAAGCTGGTTAGAATGAAAGAATGGGTCTAAGAGCTCTTTTTTTGATAATTTTTAATGGATGGGTTCCCCATTTCTATGAAAAGGGTGCATGTTAGCCACAACAAATGGTGACTTCCATAGGGAAAGTGATGATAAACACTTAGAACCCAACCAGTTAATTTTTTGCCCCTACATCGAACATAGATTGTAAGAGAGATCTTCATACATAGTGGAAAAATAAGGTAGTAAAGTCACATAATAGTAAGTCACATATTGAGATTTTATCCTATAGGTAGCCACCAGGGTGTGTAAGAAGTGATTCTTAATTTTTATTTAATTTTGGATTCTATTTGATCAATAGAGGTTAGACCAGGTATCAAGATTCTTAGAGGGTGTTAATGGCTCAATGACTTAGAGGGGGATGTCTTGCGTATTTCTCTACTTCTAGATGGATATCTATATCCCTGATAGAGATACCTATGGTCATGTTCAAGGCCTTGCTCCACTACTAGCCAGGTTGGAAATCCTACAATCGAGGTTGTCTGTATGGCCCTTTCGAGGAAGATTCATAATTTAGATTCTGCATGTTTTTCTTGTCTTTTTCCAAGCTTCCTTGTGAAAATAATTTTTTTATTAGTCTCATACATTGAAATCCAAAGGTGAAAATATGATGAGGAAGTTCTGAATACCCAGTCAGTCCTTGATTAGCTCAAATAGTCTTATATTTTCTCTTAGATATTATATTAAGTACAACTTGGTGGATCTATTGGGATGTGGGTTATTCTAAAATCCACTTGTTTACCTTATAATCATTGGCCTCCTATATCTAAAATGCTAAAAGGTTTAATTACCATCTCTGACTTGCTTGGATCAAATATTCAACCTGGTTTTTCCTGCTTCTCAAAATTCTTCTTGGGTTTTTGCCATCACATGGAGTGACTAACAATAGTGACGACCATTAGAGGAAAACCACAAAAATAAGGAGTGATCCAAATGAACAAAACCAAAAATAAAATTAAACACATGATAGAATCAAACACACAATAAAATTAAACATATATAATATATGCATTACCAACCCTTGCCTAGATTACTCATAAATTATGGTAGATGGGACAGCCAAGAAATAGTGTTTCAGGAACTATCCTTTTACTAGAAATGGTAGGTCATTTCCCTTGAGATATTTGAGGTGGAAGGAATTTTGACCTAGGATTTTGACTATTTGGTATGGGCCAATTCAAAGCAGATCAAAATTTTAATGCTAGCCTTTCTTCTCATAAGCCTTGTCCCACATTAGGACTAGGTTAGAGATTCTAAAGGTTTTAAACTTAGCTTTTTTATCGAACCACCATTTGAATGTATCTTTATTTTTGTTGAATATTGATAGGGCTTCATCTTGGGCTTCCTCTAATTGAATTATGTATAGGAGTCTGGAATTCACCTTATCATCTAGTTTTATGAATTATTGAATGAATTTATAAGTTAAAAGTCTGAGCATGACCATCATGATCAACTCTAGTCCATAAACAAGAAGGAAATGAGAGATTTTGAGGGATTTTTTTATACGTGGTGCAATCTACCCATAGAGCAAACTTTAGTAATGAGTGACATTCTTGGTGTTTCTCTCCAGTTGACTTTTTGAAGGTGTCTATTAAATTCTTATTAGTGGACTCTACCAATATGTTCCCCTATGGGTAGTGATTGGATGAGAACCTTGGCATAATTCTATTATCATAGGCCCATCCTATAAATTCTATGGATTAGAAGGTAGGAACTTTATCACTCACCAAAGAGATGGGGACCCCAAAATAGGTGGTCATGGTGTTTTCTAGGAACTTGATGACTTCAGTAGCAGTGCTTATTTTAGTTGCAACTACCTTAGACCACCTCATGCAATATTTTGTGCTTATGAGGACAAAAATATGACCAACTGATGAATTGGGGTTGATGACTCTGATGAAATCCAATCCCCACTAGGCAAATGGTGTTAACTCCATAATGGGTTACAATGACATTACCACATGGGTTTCCTTTTTAGCAAAGGTTTGAAAATGATGGAAAAAGTGAATATGGGTGTGAACATCTTTGAATAGTGTGGGCTAGTAATAGCCAGTTTGAAGAACTTTGTGGCCATGGTATTTTCTATAGGATAATCAAATCCTAGTTTTTCATGGAAACTTTTTATTATTTCTTTGGCTTCCTCTTGTGACATGCAGTGGAGGTAGATTCCTTCATAGTTCCTTATGAAGAGAACTCCCTTCTTCAGCATGTATTGTCCAGCCTTCAATCGAAAGGCCCTCTTTTGTTTATGGTTGAGTCCCAAAGGTGCATTTCCATAGAGTAGGAAATGCATGACTAGAGCATACCATTATGATTGTAGCACTCTCCCTTGGTCTACTTAGTTCACAATTATTCTTGGATCTATCTTAATTATTAGTTGGGTGAGGCCCTATCCTATAACTAGTTTGGCTAGTTTGATTTTTAAGTCATATTCTTATAATTTTATCATCCCTCAACCTCTACATTCACCCAACTCATGATTCCATAGCATCTAATTTATTTTTGGGTTAAGGATAATTACGTGTACCTTATTCTTAAGGATGTAGAGTTTGAATTTCTTCACCACCTTAACCAGGGCATAAGCATGCTTGTCTAGGGTAGAATATCTTAGCTCAACATCCTTAAGATTGGTGCTCATAAAATTAATGGGATGCTCTTCTCCTTCTAATCTTTGGGTGAGGCAAGCAACAATGTGTGTTCGGAAGCAAAGGGGTAGATATACAAATCTTATCTATAGTCCAGGATGATAAGGATCAGGGATTGCATAATAACGTTGTTGATATCCTAAATTTTTTTATTTGATTGGGCATGCCATTTTACTTTCATGTCCTCTTTCAACATAGCATTCAAGGGTTTTACTATTTCAACAAATCTAGAAATAAAATTATGCACAAAGTTAATTTTCCCAAAGAAGGATTTCAGTTCTTTATTACTATTAGGTAAAGGTAGTTTATAAATCACATCTTCTCTTTTGGGATCAATAGCAATACCTTATTTTGTGACAATGTGACTGAGAAGCTTACCTTCGGTGATATTTAACATGCTCTTATTTGGGTTTAGCGAAACACCATACATACTACATATTTTAAAAACTTTATACAAATGGCCCATGTGATTTGTAAAGTATTTTAAAAACATAGTTAGGTCATCCATATAGATTATTATGCATTTACCAATCAGTCCTTCAAAACTAAAATACATTACTCTCTAAAAAATTGCACCAGCATTAATTAATTTGAAGGGCATTCATTTATAAGTAAATGTGCCCCACTTTGTGGTAAAGGTGATCTTATCCCTGTCTTCAAAATTAAACAAGACCTAGTTGTATCTAGAAAATACATCCAAGAAAGGCATCATTTGAGATCCACTCACCATTTGGATTACTTCATCAATGGAAGGAAATAGGTAAGTATCTTTATCTAAGGCTCGACTTAGGTTCTAGAAGTCTATGCATAGGCAAATTTATCCATTTTTCTTTCACACACGCACCAAGTTGGCCACTTAGGGGGAATGGTAAACCGGTAAAATTATCCTTGCATAAAGTAACTTGTGGAATTCCTTGTGTATTAAGGGATCATTGATTGGGTTTATCAGCCTTTGTCTTTGCCTAAATGATTTTTGACTGCATTTGAGGGGGATAGTGTGAGTGATTTCTCTTGGGTTGAAGACTTTAAGGTCTCTATAGGCCTAGACAATTGCATACTTATACCTCATTAGTAATCTTCATAACTGATCTAATTTGTAGTCCATCTAATCAAGACCTACATTGACTATTTGGAGGTTTTCTATAGGATAGAGGTTGATGATTTGGCACTTTTGGTCCTTAAATTTGTGTTTTTCACTTGGAAGGTGGGATTTAAAGTATCAAATGCTCTTTCCAACAATATCATCCCTTTTGAGATTTGTTCCCATGAATATTAAGGATCCCATCTTTATCCAGCTCATTCCTAAGGTGTCTATATCTTTCTTATCTATAATTTGGGTCTCAAATATTCCCTCATTATTGATAAATTAGATGATTTGTTGGTCATCCTCAAAGACATAAAATTTTATCACATTATTGAGGACTGATGGACATGGGATGAGTTTCATAGATAACTATTATAACTCAGTGTCATATAGGGGGTTAAGCTAGCTTCTACAGACACTAGTGAGTCAGTGCCTTGGTTTTCCTCTTGAGGGATAGGGATGATATCAAACACACTAAAAATTTTGATTATCTCGCAAGCCATGTCATTATACCACCTGGGGTATGATATATTGCATTGAAATTTAGTATTAATATGGTTGACCATCAACTTAGATTCTTTAAATACTCTCAATTAGTTTGCCTTGTACTTAAATGTAAATTACAATCCTATGATTAATGTGTTGTACTTTGCTAGATTATTTGTGCAAGGAAACTACAACCTATACAATGTTAAATGTTTCCTCCCTAGGAGGTTTATAAGCAGAACACCAACCCCACTACCTTGGTTGGAATGATCTCCATCTATAAAGAGAGACCATAAGTTGAACAAGGTTTAGAAATGGATAGCTTGGTCTTTGGGTGGCTTTGTGCTCAACATGTAGATACCTATATATGAGGATATTAGGTTTACCTTCTCATCAGTGGAATTGTACTCAGTTATCATGTGATCATGTGAGATTCCCTATCTACCCATATTTGGTTGGCCACTCCCCTCCATGGTAACCATATATGTGAGAAAGCTATGGCCATATACCATTTAGGACTTTGGACCAATCTCTGATGATGAGCTTGCCATAAGCATCAGGAATCTCCACCACTTAGATGTCTATGAAATGTTGGATTTTAGGCTCGAACTTTGATGATTTGTGGACATTGAGAAGCTCCACTATCACTTTCACTTTGAACTTTTTGAGTTGGACCACTACTTTGTCTACCTTTATATGGAATAACTTAAGATTTTCACATATGCATGTTGGCATTACATTGGTTGAGGCTCTTCAATATACTAAGTAATTATGTAGATTACTTACAAATAGCCTAATGGTTAAGAGGAAAGTGTATGCACATAATATTTTCAAACTTTATCAAATATTTTGGCTTTTTATCTTGCAAGAACCCATTGAGTCTCAATCTCTCTGAGTGAATGCCCTAAGGGGTACACCGAGAAAGGGGTGGGAAAATCATTGGTGCTTAGTAGGACTATTTCCCCTTATTACCATTTATTACCTATCCAACTAGCTCCTAAAAACATTCCCCTAATCCATTACTCCTCTTTTGCACACTCCTCCAATATTTTACCACCCTCATTAGCCTTTTCCTAACCTAAAACCCCTTTCAATAATTTACATGACTAGGTTAACTAGTTCAACTGTGTACTCTTATTAGTGAAACTCATTTAGGGTCTACATCGGCTCTTCGCTGACCTAGCCCATGACCTAGTGATTTTTTATCAATAATGATATTAGGTCGACTAGGTTGACCCTATCGATAAAAACATTCGAAAGGGTTTAGGGTTAGATATACCTATATAAACATGTCCATTTCATCATTATTAGAGAGAAATCAAGAGTTATTATTCATTTACACTTCTTTACAATCTGCTCTTCCACCATTATACTTTAGGAAACTTAGCTTAGGGTTTCTACTTAGAGAAGAATCTAGTCTTATGGATAAGTCTTGGATGCTTTGGCCTTCTTAGTGATCCTTACAAACCACAACCTCTTGTGAAGCACCTTTGGCCAAGGGAGAGATTGAGTCTCGATAGGTTCTTATTCTAGGTAAGAATCTCTAACTTTGCTCCGCTTTAGTATGTAGAAGTAGCATAAGTAATGGATTTTTAATAATATTACTCTTCTTCTCCATGCATTAGGGTCTTACCTATACATAGCTTAATAAGGATTCTCTTATGCATGTTTACTTTTGTTTTTTTACTAACCCCTGTACATTGCCACAAGCTTTGGTGAGAACTAGATTAGATTTATTTGCCTTGTTATTAGTATAGTGAATATGAAGACATAGGACCTAGTTAGGGTTATTGCATAGTTTTACTTGACTGGAGGCTTTAAAACTCTCTCTAGTGATCTTTTTTGTGATAAGAGTTCCCCTAATCAGGCCTAATGGATTCATAATTGGTCATGTTCTTGATTATCTAATGTATCCCCAATTAGAAGTGTAAATAAGATATATGTTTTTTGAGATAGGATTGATTTGTAGATCTGATGCATTTTTTATTGCATATATTCTAGTCAACGCAATGTGAATATAACCCTTATAGGTTTTATATTTTTCATTTGTATCATTTATTATTATTCTGTATTTACTATACTAGGTTGAAAAACTTGGTATAGTTCCTAACTTTCGTGCACAGGTTTAACACACAGTCGCATCAAAAATGACTTTGTTCTTTTTGTGTAAGTCTTCATTAAATATAGATGATTGGATCGAATAGGTCGACACATTACTCTTATTCATCTCTAGAATAAAAAACTAGGTCAAACAAGTCAACTTAGTATTCCAAACATCTTCTAGATAACAAACTAGGTCGACTAAGCCAGTATAGTCATCTTAATAGGTTTCAGTAAATAAGGAATTATAGAACTAGGTCAACTCAGTTGACATAATTGGTAGAACTTATAAGTAGCATTCAAGGCACTTCAATAGAAATTTTATAGTCCTTAGTATCTTCCAACCCACCAAGGTTCCTTTATTTCTCTCTCTCTCAATTCAATACTTCCTTATAGTTTTATTTTGTAAAGTTTGTACTCTTTAAAATTATAACCATACAACAAACTAGGTTGACCTAATCGACCTAGTTCTATATTCTATCTTTTATCTAAAAGACTAGTTCAGCCTAGTTGACTTAATTTTTAAGGATTCTTGCTGCTGTAGTATAGTATCAACACTATCGACTCTGTTCTATAATATCTACATACACTATCATTTTTTATATTATGTTTAAAATTAGAAATTAATAACTATATACTAGTAATTACTTCATACTTTCATTTTCAATTGTTTGCATGCTTAGAGTAGATCAAGAAGTCTAATTAGGTGGTTTTTCAATATACCATTTAGTTTCACTATTTTTATCTTTCTTGCACACACTACCAAATCACACAATTTCAAAATGCATTTAAACATTTGTCTACCCAAGGCCTACCTACTTGAATTTCATCAAAAAGGGGGAAGTTGACCTAGTTTTTTGGCCAAGTATAAACATGTGGTTAATGGTATATATTGGCAAATCACCTGACATCTTCATCATTGTAGGATTGTGAAGTGAGGGGGTAGGCCCCAATACCAAGCCAGGACCATTGCCAACACAGATCCCTTTCAGCCTAAACATCTTGAAACCATACATGGATTGCTTTCTAGTTCCCTATTTTCAGCTAACTTCCCCATCACACTTAAAATAACAATTTATAATCTAAAAACATTCAAGATAACCACTTAGTTAGAATTTAATTTTTCAGTTGATTGCTTGTTATTTGTTCATTATATATTATTTTATAAAAGCTTACATTGGCCAACATTGGTGCAAGGTTTTATGTTGTGTGCCAATTGGATCATTCTCTTTGGTCCAATTATTTGTGTGTTTACTTCATTTCTTTCTTCAAATTACATTAAAAAATATATCTATTTTTAATACATTGTCATTCTATTCGACAATGTCTTTTACAAACTATCTTTTTCCCTAACTACAGTACTGAGTCAATCTAGTTGACTGACTACTCATTTTTGCCTCTCAAGTTATAGTACTAAGTCACCTGGTTGACTCTGTATCCTTATCAAGATACCCTTTATCCCAGGTTACAATACTAAGATGATCTGGTCCACTCTATATCCTTGTTGGCTCAGTTTTTATACCTTGTTTTCAGTACTAGGTCGACCTAGTCAACTCTGTACTTTTATTTCTACCTTTGTTCTCTCATCTGAATAACTTAGTTCTTTGTTTCTCTTTCCTTATTCTCTTTCTTTTCTCAATCATCATATCCTATATCATAATCTTCTTAGACAACTTGAATCCATTTAGACACTATATGGGGTGTTCTTTCCTTCTTATCTTCTCTTCATCTTTTTAGCTTATGGGGCATCTTGTGATGCCCATCCATACATTACTCTAGCCTTTGGGGTATCTTATGATGCCCACCCATATGTCATTTTAAACTTTGGGGCATCTATCAATGCCCATCCCTACATCCACTTACCCTTTGGGGCATCTTGCGATGCCCATTCTTATTCTCTATTACATGCTACCAAACTAATTCAACTTCAAGAAAATTTTTGAGACATAAGCTTATCTCTCAAATGCTCATCCTTGATATAGACGTTAGCTTAAATTCATTTCCTTATTTTCATGTTTTCTATATGATATATATCTAACACTTCTTATAGGATATTTACATGGGTCTCACCCTCTATAGCAGTTCTCTCTTTTCATAAACCTTAGTCCCTCCTTTTTGGTCTTTTGGTTTCCTTTTTTCTCATGAGTTGCATTGTAAAATTGTAGATAAGACCCATTCTTCCTCATGATGTAATTTTTATCCTCTTTTTTTTCATACTTTTTACACACTTTTTGTCACCCCTTGGGTTTCCCATTTATGATTTACAGTGTAAGACCATTAATAGAACCTGGCCTTCCTCACAAATACCATCTTTTTCTTACCACATTCATTTTTACAATTCTTTGTGGCACCCTCGTGGGTCTCCCTTTTAATAATTGTAGTGTAAGACCATGAATAGGATATGGCCTTCCTCCTAAAATCACCATGATTATCCTTCTTTCTCTATAATGTGTTTTGCAATGGTTATGAATTCTTTCTCTTTGTTCTCAGCTTTAACTTTTACTTCTTTTGATAGATGAAATTTGCACAATAGTCATGTTAGCATGTTTTCCTCCATTTCCCTCATTCTTATGATAAGGAATCACATTTTTCTATCATTGTATCCTTTTTTTTCCCTTTGTCACATTTTCTATGATTTGAATAAATTCAAATTGTTTCATGTTTTATTCCTCTTGATTTCCTTTCCTTTCATTCCACATTGGATGAAATAATGTTGAAGTCAAGATAACACTTTATTTCACCTAGATTTATGAGACTCTTAGACACCATGATCTATGAAGTTATCTCTCTTAGCAACCAAGTCCCAAGTATTCAAATGAAAGTCATCTTTAGCACTCATGTTTGGTTTTTCAAATCCGTATGGAGGAGGAATAGAAAAAAACATCAAGAAAGTTAAAAGCCAAATCATTTGAAATAAAAGGCAATGATATATAAAAGGCAACATAAAAATCTAAAAATTCAAAATCACGCCTAAAGATGCAATTACAAGCACATCTCCTATCTCCAATTGAAGCTCAAACTCCACAATTGGCCTCATGATAGAGCCAAGGTCCATTGGCATATGGTAGGCTAGTAGATTGGAATAGGAGAATTCAACAAACTCTATGGTACTACCTACTTTCTAATGTAAGTACCCAATATTCATAGTAGACTGACGACTCTATAAGGGGTCTTGAAGAACAAGGAATACGTGATGGGAAGGTAGGTCCGTTTTACTTTTCCATCCATATAACCTTCATTAGATGATCTACATACTTCATTTGTTGACCTAAGACTTGTGTGGCTAATTGAATTTCTTCAAAGTCCTTAAGTTCAACATTCCTCTTTTTTTTACAAACCTAATTTGAGTGTCTTGACTTTGATAAAGAGTTCTTCTACCTTAATTTTTCCTTCATTCTCCCCTCCACCCATTTCATTCCCCCCCTTGATAGGCATGTGTGATTATAAATTTGTTTTCCCTTCTTCTCTACTTCCTTCTTCTTCACACATTGCAAAACATGCTAGCACTATTTTGTTTCAATTTTATCTATCTTTAGAACAAAACAATATGCTTGAGCAACTATGGATTATTTTCTTTACACCATGGATCTACATTTCTAGACATGTTTTGATTTATTTTACCATTTTTCATCATTGTACCACCCTTTTTGTGGACACTTGAGTTCATTTCTACTTTCAGGTACTTTTTCCATTGCTAAGTGAGGTTGGTGTGTTACTCCTCACTCATCAATGTTATTTTCCCTTTTTACGCACCTTTTTCCAATGATGATTGAGTAAGGATTGTTATTGCTCACTCATCAATGTTTTTTTACCATTTTGTTTACTTTCCCATCTTTTTTTAAGTATGGCTTGTTACTATTTTCACATTAGCATTCTTTTGACATGTATCCTTGGTTTGACTTGGTGAGTTCGACTTTCTTACTTAAGGTTTACTTGTTTGAGTTTTTTGGTCTTTAGTAGCCTTAGCTTTTCAGTTACCCAATGTACTCTAAATTTTAATTTGGTCATTTGGTCTAACATAGCAATCATCACCCCAACTTGCCAAATTTCCAAGTACGTCCCATCCACATAGCACTAGTTATCTTGGATTTCCTATGTTTGTTTGTTTTTGCTCTTTAGTTTTGTATTCTTGGGTTTTTAAAAAGCAGTCTCTGAACCTTCCATAATCAAAACTTCAAATACAATAGATAACCATCCAGTGATAAAGGTAAGTCAAGGTACGCATACATTTACTTTTTTAGTTATTTCCCTTTCAATCATTTAATTTTAATTATTTTTTCTTTAAAATACTATAAATTTTTTTAGCCTCAATGTTGTGTGTTCCTATGTTCTTTCTCAAAGCACCATCTCCTATTGCACCTAAGTGGCACGTGATGAGCTTTGAGTGGGGTATATGTATACACATAATATTTCAAACTTTATCAAATATTGATGCTTTCTATATTGTAGGAACCCATCGAGTCTCAATCTCTCTGAGTACACACCCTAAGGGCATAGTTTCTCCTCTAGAATTTTTGAAATGTTTTCACCTCATTAATACCCACCTCTAGTTAATTTTCTTGTAGGCTAGGTAAATCCATGGTTTCCAACACAATAGCAGTGTTAGGGGCTTTACTCATGTTGGATGATTAAAGGAAAATAAATTTTAGAAGATAAAAAATAATCAGATAAATTAGCCAATCATAAAAAGGAAGATAAGAGGCAAAACTAAGAATAATAAAGAAGGGAAAGGTGACTGATCTATAACTAACCTACAAATTACCTTAGAACTATGTGCATAATGGGGCATGTGGCATAAATATATAATGTTTAGTCTTCATGGGGAAGTTCATGTAGGTTTTTGAGATAGAACATAAGAAAATATGAAAGAAAGGGACCACTTCATATTCCTCCAATTACTTCTCTAAGATCTTAAAAGTAGAACTGAACTCCATGTGATCCAATTTCCCATGGGTTACCATGTTATGCACTTGACACAAGTTAGGCAAGGCTATCTTGAAGATATTGATTTTGGACAACATATTAGGTGAGGGTTATAGGGGATCATGGGGAAAATTATAGTTCATGTTTGATCTTTGATATGTGAATTTTTTGATGGACCTCTCTACATTACAATTACTCACCTACCTTTATATCCCAAGGAAATCACTGTTGAGTTTTTGTATCATTAATTGAATGGCATCTAACTCATTCTTTGAGGACTCTTGGGGTATAGTTTGGGTATTATTAGTAGCTACCAATATTACCTAGAGTGGTATCTGAGGATTCAATTCATGGGGCCCTGGGTTAAGAAAACCTAGGTGTTGGTTTGAAATGAGATGACCCAATAGTAAATGATGCATTACAGGGAGTGGTTAAAGCATTGGGACATTCTAATTAACATTGGGCAATAATCTCAATGCAGGCATCTATGGTAGCACATTAAGAGTGGGGGCCATCATCTGGCCATGGGGGTTTAGTTGCTTATATACCTTGAAGGCTCCTGCATAAGCTAGGGATAGGTCCATTATTATCAGGTCTCTCTTAAAAAACATGACTACACAAGGGTCCAATGCATTCTTATACATTTAGAGTGCTAGTTGGGGGTTAGGTTGATAAATCATGATAACCCAGTTATAAATTTTTTTAAATCTAGCATTGAAGTTCCTAATAGACTCATTGGGATCCCATTTAATACAAGTAAATTATTGGTATAAGACATTAGGTTATATCACTTGCTTGAATTAGGTGAGGAAGGTAGTACTAAAATGGTCCCAACTAGGGATAGAGTCTTCAGGGAGGTTGAGGAACCAATCATATTATAAGTCCATCAATGTGAAGGGGAAAATCCTACATACCACATCCTCATGTTCTACATTAAAGATCCTTAGGGAAGTTTTATAGGAAGTCATGTGCTCTTCAACAGTCCATCCCACACTAGGAGTGAAATGGGGAAGATATCTCTTAAGGTTTCTAGGTAAATCATGGACAACACTTGGGACATTAATGGTAGAGCAAGCCAACCAGGGCATATTGGGCTATAAATTTGGAAGAGGTCATGGTTTCAAGCTAGTTGGAATCATGGCATGTCTATGTTGGTTAAGTCTAGGTTTCTTGTTACATTTGGATTTCTCACTAAATAAATTTACTTGATTATTCATGGATTCTCTCTGGTTAAAAATCTAGTTTGATTATAATTTAACTATGTTGCAGGTCATATGTTATTATGGGATAGCTATATGTTGCTTTGGTTTCATGATTGCATTACTATGAGTTAACTGTATTGAATATTCTATACATTGTGAAAATGTTGATTTGTTATTTCAGCAGTGTTTTATGATATATGTCACGATGTTATGGACTGGACTACCTTTTTGTCATGAGTTTGATGTAGGAGAGATTCATTCCTCAGAGCATGATGGAGGGAGAGCATCATCAGAGAGGGTGACATAGATGAAGGTATTGGGGGATGACAAAGGAATGGTTAGAACCCATACACACACCACGTTAAATAGTACACATTAAATGCATAATTTGAATGGTTAAATTTAATATGTTTTTTATGTTGTTTGCATTTAGATAATTATTTATGCATGTTAGTTATGTGTTATCTTAGTTAATTGATTATGTGGAATTAATCTTGTGTGATTGTGTTTTTTTTGTTATAAGTAGATTTGTAGGAATAATGATTATTGTGTGTTTATGATATTTATGATTATTAATGGTTAATGTTATGAAAGTATATGATTGTAATCTAGTATTATGAACTGTGTGTTAAAATCAGTGTACTACGTATCATAATGATTAGAGCATGATATATATATATATATATATATATATATATATTATGCTCTGATCATTATGATACATAGTACACTGATTTTAACACACAGTTCATAATATTAGATTACAATCATATACTTTCATAACAATAACTAAAGTTTATATTGTATAAACTGATTTTAATGACTGTGTATATAGAAAACTATATATGCAATGATATTGTGTATATATGTAGTCATCTCCACAGTTTTGTAGATACATACACACTAAAAATGATGCCCCATTGACTTAAATAATGGTATTACAATTGTGAAAACATATACACACTGTTACATGCATTTTTAACTATATAAACTTGTTGATTTAGTCATTATGCATTTAGTTACATAAATTAAAATGGATTAATATATAATATAACATATCTAAATCATATTATATGTGGTATTAGAGTTGTGGCTCAAACTCTAAGACCTAATGAGTCCACTAATGTTTTTGTATCCTTATATTTACCAAAAAAGAGAATGGTGAAAACTACAGTATCTCATGAGGCTCCTTCAAATGTCAATGACAATAACCCCCCATTTGATCTTAAAAGATTTGCCACTAAGAAAATGACAAAGTTAGATCATATTCTTGTAACTATGAATGAAACTAGGGACCAAATTTCAGCCCTGGAATAGGAAGGCATGGCCATGAAGAGGAAGAACACCAGGATGAACCTAAAGATCAACCCACTAAGCAGGAAAACCCTTAGGATGCGAGAGCACAGGTAGTTGTAGAGTTGGCTAGATCTATGAAAAAGGTGAATCCACCTAAGTTTGATGGAACTGTTTTGGGTGACAAAGAGAAAACATGGTTGATTGAGATGGAGAAGCATTTCAAGATTTGGAAGATTGGGAACTAATATGAGGTCACTAAAGCAGTACTTTATTTGATATCTACATAAGTGAGACTCTATTTTATTTGATTAAATATGTCACTAGTTTACTCTTTCATGAATAATTTAATGGAATTTAAAGGTGTAACAATAGGGTAGTAGATATACCAATTTTCACTAGAAGTCTTATTAACCTAAATTGCAATAACATATATTGAGGTTGTTTAACTTAAACAATAAATTCCCTTAAAACTTAAATTTCTTCCTCTATGTTGATTATTATATCATGGGATAGGACATGTTGTACCCATGTATGGAGAACCTAGTGACATGAACTATTGTATTGGTTAAGTGAAGTGTATTTTGGACTTGTAGTGCCTCAGTGTAGAATCATGCTACACCATGATTAGAGTTTTGAGATTTAGTAGATCCTCATGTATGGCTTGATGACTATTGTAGGTAATAAACATCCATGATTCTTGGAAATTTCATTTACCTATGTGGATGAAATATTGTGTGGTACATTGAGTGTGTACCCTTAGGAGCACTTGTACCCTCTTAGAGTTATTAAAGGGTTAGTTTATCGAGTGTCTCAATGGTGATAGTTGTATACGATGTTTAGGTAGGTGAGTACATATCATAGTTCATGAGTCATGAACAATATATTCCTACAATATTTTTGATCACTTAGATTGAACACCTCGAGAAAGATTACATCCATTCTTGGCAGTCAAGTCACCTCCGCCACTTGTGTTTTGTATTTTGAGTGTTCAAAAAACATGAGATGCTTCTCATTTAAGAATATGTGCATTTTAGATAGAGTTTTATGTCTTATGAATATTGATCCTAGGGGGAATCCTAAAATACTTCTTATGGATTGGCACCACCTATGCGGTGGGAATTTTCCTTGCAATGGAGTGTAGTTATTTTTGTTGAGGATTCTTATGTTTTAGGAGTTTGCTCATAGATTGGCACCCCATATGTTTATGTGAACTGGGAGGAGGTTTCATCTCACATAGATATCATAAAGGTGAGTTGTTAATTTCTCACCCTCCTTTGACATCCTTAGAAGACCACTAAGTGGATTCATATTTCTAAGATGTTGATTAAGGGTTCCCTTAATCAAAAACTTGTTTATGAAATGTTGTTTTGACAATATTACTTGGAGTTCATGGGCTGGTGTATTTTAATTATTATTAATAGAGAAGTTTTAGGAATATAATGGATTGATGCATCTATATGGTTAACATTTTTCATTACGGTTGTGATAAGACACTTACAGGGTTGGTAAGTGTATTGTAAGTGTATAGTGATTTTGGAAACTTGGGTTGCAGTGTTTTATTCATACCATGTGAGGGTATTTAAGAGTTTTGTTGTTGAGATGTTAGTTTGCTACTTTCAACTTACGGATTTTTAGAGTCACACTTTTGAGTGCTATTTATCTAAACTTATAAACATTGACCACATAGAGTGTTAAACCTTGAATTTATATTGGTTTTGGATTAAGATTTATAAGTTGATTATAATCATTATGTTATGATTCACCCTTGATAAGATTGGTATTATTCTCATCTTGCTTAAAACATGTTGTTTTTATGAGTCATTTATGTACTTTTTACCTAGAGCACGTATAGAATAGGATGTGCAAAACATCTTATTAGTCTAAGGGGTTGATATAAGCCTATAACTTATTATGTAACTAGCCAAGAAAGCGGGGAGGCATTGCATCGCTTGTTCCTTTTATAAGGTTAGAAGGATAGTGTGATCCTTGGTCTTTGTTTGTTAAGTTAATTTTAACATTATTTCCTCCTAACTATGAATATAACATAGATGGGTTAAACTCTGAAATTTAATACTGGTTATCTTTGGATAATGGTAACTTAATGCAATTATGGAATGTTTATATGATTTTTTTGTGATGGATATTGATGCATCTTGAATTATTTAGCATAAATCATTGCACTCTAGGCTCTGTTAGTATGGATTTGTGATTCATTGACCCATGTGCACATTTTGGAGATCATTGGGTCATGGAAACATAAAGGATGAGTATGAATTAGGAACATGAGTAATAAGAGATGGGAGTGGATCCTAGTTAATCTCACATTGACTCGGTAGTTACTAAGTTTGGATCAGATAAGGGGAGCTCATCGAATCTAGGATTTGGCAAAGGGGACTTATCAAATTCAGTTGTATGGCATACACAACTATACAGAGGAATGTTTATTCCTTAATTTTGTATACATTGGAAATGTATTATTTCCAGTTCTTATTGATCATCATACTTATCATGAGCTATGTGGAGTAATGGCAGTATTGACATGTCATAGTTATCAAGAGCTACGTGAAGTAACAATTGTATTGACTTATACACATCATTATTTTTAGGTTCTTGAAACACTTCTCTTAAGAATGAGAAAAACACTCTCTAGGTTAGAGAGGTGTGTAGAGGGGCTAAGAGGCTTTGTAGAACTCTCCCTGGCCATTTGTTTTTGGTTTCATGTGCTTATGGTTGAAGATTAAATTTGGAAAGATAACAAAATTATCATCGAGATATGTGGGACCATTTGAGGTGTTATGAGTGATCAATCTTATAGCGTATAAGCTTGCATTGCCACCTACCCTAGCTCTATTACATAATGACTTCCATGTTTCTTATCTTAAAAAGTATACACCTAATCTTTCATATGTGTTGGATTGGAATGCTTTGTAGGTTCAAGACTCTAGGGTGGTCATGGTAGAACCAATCAAAGTAATTGACACTCGTAAACTTTTCTTGTGTAATAGAGATATGTCATAGTGCAAAGTCTTGTAAGACCAATAATCTAAGGATAATGTTAATTGGGAGGGACATGATAAGTTCTAAAGGTGATTTCCACATTTTATTTGCTTGATTTGATGCTTCATACTATGTTACTTTTCTATTGAACAATATTTTTAATTCAGATCTAATGTTTGAATAAGTGTCATCAAAATAATGACCAGCTTTAAGGGGGAAGGATGTTACATCCTGATTTCTCACTAAGCAAATTTACTTGATTATTCATGAATTTTCTCTGGTTGAAAATCTAGCTTGATTATTATTTAACTGAGTCGCAAGTCATATGTTATTATGAGATAGATGTATGTTGCTTTAGTTTAATGATTGCATTGTTATGAATTAATTGCATTGAATATTATTTACATTGTGATCATGTTGATTTTTTATTTTAGTAGTGTTTTATGATATATGTCACAATGTTATGGACTAACTACCTTCTTGTCATGAGTTTGACACATGAGAGATTCGTCCCTCGAAGCATGATAGAGGGAGAGCATCATCAAAGAGGGTGACATAGATGGAGGTGTTGGGGGATGACAAAGGAATGGTTAGAATCCATGTACACACCATGTTAAATAGTACAAATTAAATGCATAGTTTGAATGGTTAGTGTTAATACATTTTTTATGTTGTTTGCATTTAGATAAATGTTTATGCATGATAGTTGTGTGTTAGCTCAATTTAATGATTATGTAGATTTAATCTTGTGTGACTACATTATGGTTTTTACAAGTAGATTTGAATGAATAATGACTAACGTGTGTTTATGATATTCATGATTATTAAAGGTTATTGTTATGAAAGTATATGACTATTATCCAATATTGTGAATTATGTGTTAAAATTAGTGCATTATGTATTATAACAATATGAGAATAATAGTATTAGATATATATAGCAAAGTGTATATTATATAAACTAATGTTTATGACTATGTATATAACAAAATATATATGCATCAATATTGTGTATATATGTAGTGATCTATATATATAAACACACTGAAAATGATACTTCGTTGACTTAAATAATGGTATTGCAATTATGATAAACACAATTTTATGTGCTTGTTCCAGCTGTATAAACTTGTTGATTTAGTCATTATGTATATTTTTACATAAATTATTATGGCTTAGTATATCGTATAACATATCTAAATCATGATACATTTCTAGTGGAAAACTAGGGGATATCACTAATCAGTTGTGGTGGGACCTAGCCCTAGTGACTGACGAACTAGTCTCCAAGATGATTCACAATCAAACAATAGTTAATATGTTATTATCAACAAGCATAATTTCAAATAAACTAGTGCTTAATACACAAACACATTTTACCTTTTTTTCAATTAATAAACTATTCTTTCAATAAAGGCCCTCCTTTTAGTGTCAGTTATTGTTTGGTCCAAAATCTAGTTCATATAAAACCCATGAGATTGGGTATTCTCAAAGAAGAAGATGGGAAAAATGATGAACTTTCATCCTCCATTTTAGGATTGATTTGGGATTAGCCTAGGGCATGACTATGGGTATTTGAATTCACTATGGAGTTTGCATGAGATAGTCTCCAAGAGATATAGTGTCACCACTAAAAGTTCAATATGAGATTCTTGAATAAGAGTCTAATTGTCTAGATTTATTTATGCTTCTATGTTGTGTTCCTCTATTTTCTAAACACAAGGGGAAAGGGTAGTTCAATCTTTGAAAATAAACACAAAAAGATAAGGAAGAGTAAGATAAAAAAGAGAGCCTCCAGATCTAGAATAAAATCAATGCATCAACCATCTAACCAAGTGTCCTTGACACAATCATACAATTGTGGACTAAGTTTCACCAAAAATTCTACCTCCAAGAACACATAATGGGAAGAGTCTAAGGAAATAGGGAAGCATGCATCAACTATGAACCCTCAATAAATATAAGTTCTAAAAGTTTATAGTATATTACACATAATCTTCTAATGGTAATTTGTAGACTTACACACAAATTAATAGTATTGTGGGAAGAGAAACAAAAGGGTTCACAAAGCGATTATAATAAACAATCACATCACAACCATAGCATACATTTAATGGCAAGGTTTTATTTTGATTAAAATAGCATTAAAAAAATCTAAAATAGAGATGAAATATAATTTGAGACATAGAACAAGCCTTTTACAAAAAACTAAAATTATATTCATTAAAAAAAAGTGTTGTTACAATAGTATCGATCATGGCCAACTTTACAGTCTAAATAGATGAAGGAGAAAGTAGGTGAAATCATAGCTTAAATCTAACAACACTTTCAAGCAAAATTTAGTTGACCCTTAAATTACAATACAAGTTTGCCTTTTATAGATAAGGATGGGATTCACCTCCAAATAGCATGAGATTCCCATCCTAGGCCATGATGGTCACTCATGGTAGTTACAACAGTAATTCAAAATTCAAAATAAAATCCTCCCCAAGTCATCAAAAAGATCAACGAGGGACCATTTAGTTGATATACAGTGGTGGCTATGAAAATCTAGCTCCTAACTGATTTGATCTTACATCCCTAGCTTTCAATGCAGTTATCATGAGTTTGAACTCTCAATCTAGCTTAGCAAGGTTCATTATGGGATCTTTATATATTGCCTTGGCCTAAGTCACCAATCTCTACAACACATATAAGGGATCCTCCATGGACATATAGACCTTAGAAACCTAGTTAATGTTTGTCATGAACTACATTGAAAGCTCACAAACCACCTGGGTTCCTTTCTTGGTCACCGTAGTGAACTTCTTCTTCATGACCTGGTTAAAGTGACCTAGGTGGACTCCAAATACTCCCTTGTCTATCAAGGTGTCATCATGATAGAATAACATAATATTAAATTCTTTGAATTATGCCAATATCTTTTTCATGTCCTCTTTCAAGGGTCTGATTACAATTCGATCCACAACCAACTAGTCCTCCATAGTCATTTTCATACTCGTAACATACATTTAATACAACCCTAAGTCTGATGTAGGCATTAATTTCAATTCTGAGAACATACCTTTGTTGATTATAATCACCAGCTTCCTACATTTCCCATCTATCTCTATGATCATCTTCATATAAACATGATTTTTATAGATAATTACATTAGTCTCCACCACCTTCCCTAGAATTGAGAAGAGTAGCAAGACGACATCTTTGACTTGCCCAATTAGCCCAGTCAAGAAAGAACTTTTACTTGGGATTTTATTGTCTAAACCTGACTTTGCATATCCTCAAGGAGCTTATCTGACATGTCATGGGTTGATCAGAGAATAAATAATGAATCCTCAGCTACCTTTTCCTCTATGGTGTAGGTCCTCAGTTGGTGAGGGAAAATAATTCCTATTGGATTTTCTAAACTACCAGGCTCCCCTCCTGAATGAAATTTTACATTAGGGTCCACTTCATGCTTCCTATGGCATGGTCAAAACTTCACTACACATCTGGGTCACCTTGGATTGTCATCTCTTGTGCTTACAACCTTGGGACCATCCCCTGGGTTTTAGGAGGCATTGGAGGGGTGGTAGAGATGGTGATGAAGGGAAGAGGACAAGGTGGAGGGGAGATGGAGGAAGTGAAAGGTGTGAATGAGGAAATAAATAGAGGAGGAAGAGAAATGGGAATGAAGGGATGAAGAATGAAAGGGGAGGCCCATGAGAACATCTATGCCTACCAATACTCCTGTGTCATACCCCCCTAAGGGTAATGACTCTCATGAGAGGGGTTTTTATCTTAAGGGAAGAGATTGGCTAGTTGAAGCCAAATCCCTAGGCACCTAGGGTAATGAAAAGAGGGGGTTGGGGATCAATATATGGAGCCACCATGACTAGTTCTAGAGGAACTGTAGAGGCTGGCAGAGGAGGCTGGACTAGAGTGGAAGGCCTCTAGACTAAATCCTGAGAGTGAGTTATCTTTTGGTTCTTCTTGGGTCTCTTACCCAGGTTAGCCCCAAATGTTATGGTAGAAGTACTAGCAGGGATAATAGGAGCTATGGGGGCCAATTGTGGAGGTTTTTAAATTATTGAGGGAGGCATTAGGATGACTGAATGGGGTTCTAAATGGATATATCCACTTGATAGTCACTCCCCATGAATGTAGTTATGCTCGTTGGTAGAGGTGTGCCTATAGGTACCTAGACTTGAGTCATGCCCAATGGAGGTATTGGCAAGGTTATAGGTTGGGAATTGGTTGAGGTAGAAGGAAAGGAATAAGAGAGGATGCTCAGGAGGACTGAGGATAAGGGTACTTGGGTGAACAATAGAGGAGGCATAATAAGGAAAAGGGAAGGCACCAATTTAAGAGCTTATAGAAAGGGAATGAAACTAAGTAGTTCTATAAGAGGGAGCTAGAAGTTGATAGGAGTGAGGGGAGGAACCTGTAAAGTGGTAAGAGTGAGAGGGTAACTTACACAGGTGCTTCCTAGGAGCCTCACTCTGGGCTTGCCTCTAAATTGTTGGTGACATCTAACCTTAGGTTTTATACTGCCTAGGGTTAAGGTATCGGTGGTTGAGCCACATATGCTTGGGCTAGTTGATGTTGATTTATGTGAGCTTGGCTTGGTTGGGGTAAATTTATTAGAGCAACTATAAGAGGTGGTAGTGGAGTTGGGGCATGAGGAGTGGGCACTACTATAGGAGGAGTTAGAGCCAAACCAGGAGTGGGCACCATTACAAGAGGAGGATAGACTAGAACATGAGAAGCAGGCATTCAAAAAAGACAAAGCAGTGGAATACCCTATAAAATCCTCCTATAAATTATAGGAAGAGTCAAGATGGCATCCTCTATAGAGTGAGCAAGTGCTAGAGGGGGCACATATAGGCTCGACTAGACCTTCCTTCCCTTCTTCATATGAGCCACAATTTGGGCTAACACCTCATAGTCATTCACATCATTTAGGAACAACTCATTATCATATTCCTATTGGTGGTTGTAATTAATATTGAGGTGATTTGATTACCTTACCAACTAAGCCTTGATCATTCCCTTAGGGTCTTAATACTAGAATTGGCTCTCCCTATGGCAAAGGAATCCCACTTGATCACCATTTTCTAGAGGAGAGGGAATGCTTTGTAAAAATGTTGTTAAAAATAGATTGGGAGTGGTAGGCTTGCCTTTTATTAACAGCCTATGTATAAACTAAAAACACCTTTTACCAATTAGTACACAATTTCCTGCTCTACTAGGCAATCTAGGATGAAGTATGGTTAATAGAGGGGTTGCTTGAGAATGCCTATGACTCAGATCATGGTGTCCTCTCGGTACTACCAATAGTCCCTAACGGCTATGATAGAGTCTTTGATTTCTTACAATAAATTGGGCATTGAGGCCTCATTGATCGTCTTATATACCATCGAGTAAAGGTGCTCATAGATATCATGAATATGGTTCCAGTACTAGTGGCCATATAGCTTATAAAATACCACATGGACCATCGAGCCCCCTAAAACCCATGCAAGAAAAGTAGATGGTTTGAAGGTGAACATCCCACAAACCATGTCTATGACATAACTTACCATATAAACCCCTATTTGGGCATCTACTATAGCATTAACCAATTTGAAGTTGATCAGCCCTCACATGTCTAGAATTTTGGAGCCAGTGAGGATCATATGGAGCAAGGGTAACAATAATTCATTAACATGCAAGTAGTTTGGGTCCCAAAAAAATTGGTTCAATAGAATCATACGCACTTGGACCTCCTCCCAAATGGTGTAAACTATGTATGCATTAATGTCATCCTTACCCACTTGGCATCTAGATTCTCAGCCTAATCCTATAGGAGCTCATATATTTAGAAGGTACCAATCTGAGTTTACAATATTGCAACATCATAAGAGAAGGTGAAATTTGAGAGGGAGTAATATGCCTTGTAGGTGTTCTCAGAGATGTCAGTGATCTAGAGCTAAGAGTTGGCCGAGAAGAGCCAGTCATGGACTCTATCCTACACTCACTTGGTGGTAGGTAGCAAGTTATTAAACAAGTCAATGTATGGGAACAAATCAAGTTTGGCCATGGCCCTATGAAGACTATACTTCTTATAATCCCAAAGGGTATCTTCAGACTCAGCCTATTCATCATTTTTAGAGCTCGAGTCCTTGGGTACCTATTCGATAATTTTGAAAATGTCTTTATAATGCTTAAATTAGGTCAAGCCTTCTCAAAATAGGGTATCCATATACTTAGGTTCAACTTTGGGGTATGAGGAAGATGTATCCATTACAGCAAGATGGAGGCCAATAGAAAGTATTGAGTGCAAAGGAAAATGTAAAGGTATGTGATGGGAAAAGGAAATTAAGTAGTTGGTTTAATTTTGAGGGTATACAATGATAAAGATTAGTGAACCTTCCTTAGGATATATATAAAAACATACATACATCCCCCTATATTAATGGTGTTTAGCAACTCACTTGCTATGGATTCAAATTTGGGTTGGTGGCCTGATCTCCCCTCTTTATTCCCCAATCCAAAGTTAAATTTGGAGTTCATGATCCTCTACTACCAACCAAATTTAGCAATGGTGGTACGATGTTTTAAAACTATACAATCAAGCCCAAATTTCTATTTTGTTTATACCTAGTGCATGGTAGGCATGTGGTCACATCTTCTCAAGCCCTCCCAGGTAACTCTTGCCTTATGCCATGTGTCATCCACTTATTGGTCCTCTTGTTAATAGTTGATTGCTAAGCATAACTTTTTACTTTGTTATCATACCTTTAGGAGGGGTGAGGTGTCATTTAGGTACACATGGCATCCTATGATTAGTCCTTAGGCTCCATTCATACTCCATTATAACCATCTCATGGCCTTAGGTGGCCACCTAATCATATACCTAGTTGTACGACATGGCATGCTCTGAGAGGGTTAAAATCCCTAGACTTTGACATCTCTAACAGGATCAGGAGATTGAACACTCTAACATTAGATGGCATGACATCCTTTGATTAGGTCAGGCTCCCTCGAGCTCTGACATTGATGATAAGATTAGAAGATTAGTTGATCTGACACCTCACTACGTGGCATGTTCTAAGTGGGACATACTCCCGTAGGCTCTGATATCTCTGATAGGGCCAGGAGACTAGCTGATTTGATACCTCACTACGTGGCATGTACTGAGTGGATCAAGCTCCCCTAGGCTCTAACATCTCTGATAGGGCCAATAATCCTATTGATCTGACACCTTGTTATGTGGCACTATCTAAGTGGGTCAAGCTCCCCTAAGCTTTGACATATCTGATAGGACCAGGAGACTTGATGATATGGCACCTCATTATATGGCACACTCTAAGTGCGCTAGTCTCTCCTGAGCTCTAACATCTATGATAAGACTAAAAAAGTGACTAATTTGACACCTCTAATAACTACCACATGGCTCTCCTCTAGTGGTTCATTTATTCCTATGAAATTTGAGAAAAAGACTAACTAAAAATGAAAATATGTTCAAAAAATTAATAACTTACCTGACTATCATTTAGTTTTTGATTTGTTATGTAGGACATCAGGTATGACACTCCAAAAAGGAATCAAGACTCCAAGAACTTCTTTTGAAAGCTAACCTATAAGGTTAGCGCTCTAAATCCTTAAAATAAGAAGCCTACCTTAATCATAAAATAAACAAGGTTTACCATTATTTAGGGAAATTGGGGTGACACAAGATTTTAAGGACCTAGTTCAGGTGAAGTTGGTTAGAATGAAATAATGGGTCTGTGAGCTCTGGTTTTGATAATTTTTTAAAGGATGGGTCCCCCATTTCTACAAAAAGGGGGCATATTGGCCACAAGAGGTCACAAATATGATGTTAATTCCAAAGCATCAAAAGAGTCATCTTCTTTAGACAAGAAACCCAAGAAATAGCAACTCATATGTGCCTAATGTAAGATATATAGACATGATAAAACCAAGTGTATAAAGAAACAGATTGCCCAACTCAGAAAGATGCTTGATAAGAAAAATATAAATGTCAATGATTCAGTTAATAAAAGTTCATTAGCATGAGTCTTCTAAGGCCAATGCCAATATAAAGGGAAATGATAAGGGCAAAGCACTTATTATAGTTGCATCCCAACCTTCGACATGGGTAATTGATTACGGTGCCTCACACCACATGAATTCATCTTAAGACCTCTTTTCATCCTTAAGGTATTTTTCTATGCCTTCCATCTTGTTGGGTGGTGATACTTCTACAAAATTTAGTGGGAGAGGACATGTTGAAGTGAATTATGGGACATTTTAAGATTTTCTATGCGTTACCTCATTATCCACCAATTTATTTATTTATTTATAAAATCACTCACATAAGTTCGAGCAAGAGAGTTGAGTTCACACTTAATTTTTTGGTTATTAGGAAGTAGATACTGACTTCATTATTACATTTGTGAAATATATCACCAATCACGATTGTACAATTTATCACATTTTAATCTTGATCAACCCTATATTGCTCTACTCACTCATTTAGATGGGGTGAATAAATTATGGCATGAGCGATTTGACCATCTCAACTATCATTACATGGAATAACTCAATCATCGTGACATGGTTTCAAGGCTGCCACATGTTCATTTTTTTTATGGCATTTTCCAAGGTTGCATACCTTGGAAAGCATCTTGAAAAGAAGTATAACAAAGACAAATCAGGAGAGCTACATATATATTGGAGCTAGTTCATAGTGACATAGCCAAACCATTTCCAACTCCTTCATTAAATAGGATAAAATACATGATTACTTTGAGTGATGAATTTTTGAGGTATACTTGGGTGTATTTTTTAAAGTAAAAATATGAGGTCTTTGATAATTTTTAGAAATTCAAGGCACTTGTAGAAAAATAGTCAGGTAAAGCCATCAATATTTTGTGTACCAATAATGGTGGTGAGTATGTTAGTAACCATTTTAAATAATTCTACACTTCAAATGGGATTGAACTACATCGTATAGTTCCATACATTCATTAGTAGAATGGTGTTACAGAGCATAAGAATAGGTTCTTAAAGGAAATGGCCAATTGTATGCTACACTTCAAGTTTTTTGCACCTCGGTATTGGGCTGAGGCCATCAACTATGCTTGTTATATCTAAAACCAAGTTCCTCATAAAACATTAAAGGGAGTCACTCCTTTTGAAGCATGGAGTGGTCAGAAACCCACAGTGAAGCAATTTTGAGTGTTTGGATCTCCTATTATGGCTACATTCCTAAGAATAAATCTGAGACAATAGAACCTCAGAGTTAGACTTGCATCTTCATGGGATATACTAAGGGTGTTAAGGGATACAGGCTTATCCATCCTACCAATAAATGAGTTTTTCATTAAGAGAATCATTCATTTTTAAGAGGACCCATCAGACTCCACACTTGACACTCCTCCCTTTTTCTTGGATGCATTAGGATTTGATGACAACTCTATTGATTTAGATCCACCTGAGCAACTTCTTGATGATTTAGATTTTTCTTCTAGTTCTGAAGATGAGATTAGTAATGGGAAATCACCTCTTCCTCCTAGAATATCTTCATAGGATGAGGAATCACCTCCTGACTCTCTGACATTTGGTCCTCTCTAGGCTAGATAGACACTACAAAGTGTTGACCATTAGGTTATAAATCCCTCAGACACTAGGTGAAATCATTCACAATTCTAGAATGCTCCACATGCTTTCATTGCATCTACTTCTGATCCATAGTCATTTCATGAGGCATTAGGCATTCATAAGTGGGATACTGCTATGGAAGAGAAGTATGGTTTCTTTCTTAGGAACAACACTTAGGATTTAGTTTGTCTTTTTTAGGGAAGAAAACTTGTTTAATGTAGGTGGATCTCCTAAAAAATAATTAGTAGATGGGTTCATAGACAAGTTCAAATCATGTTTGGTAGCAAAGGGTTTTTCTCAAGTGTGATACATTGACTATACTAATATGTTCACCCCAGTTTCAAAAATGAACTCAATCTGACTCACTCTTACCATTGCTTCAATAAATCATTGGGATGTTCATCAAATGGATGTGAAGAGTGATTTTTTTCATAGTGACCTTAAAGAGTAAAGATACATGGAGAAACCATAAGGATTTTTGGAAGATTATTCCTTAGTTTTCAATCTTTAAAAATATATCTATGGCCTCAAACAAGCTCCTCAAGCTTGGTATGCCAAGATTGACTCCTTTCTTATTTTAGTTGTGTTCACCAGATGTTATTATGATATGAATGTCTACATCTTATGATAGGATGATTCACTATTGATTCTGGTTCTCTATGAATATTACTTATTGATCATATGGAATTTTCCATCCACCATTACAATAGTGAAAACTTATTTGTTTGATAGGTTCTCAATGACTGACTTGGGCTAGTTACATTACTTCCTCAAGATTGAAATTTCTTTGTTTGACTTTGGGATCACAATAACATAAATCTAATTATGCTCTTGATTTCATTACATGGTTTAAATTGGCTAATTTTAAACCAATTCCAACTCCCTTTCTATCTAGTATGAATCTTGAGGTTGATTATCCATCTCCTTTGGTTGATGCTACTTTGTATCGATAACTTGTTGGTAGTCTCATCTACCTTATGCACACTAGACCTAACATTTCACATACAGTGGGTATGGTTTCTAGATTTATGTAGGAACCACATGAGTTACATTGTAAAATATCTAAGTGGATTATCTACTACATTCAGGGTACTCATAATTTTGGTATTCACTATAGAGCAAGCATAGATGTTGACTTGATTGGTTATGTAGATTCAAATTGGGATAGTGATTTTTAGAATCGTAAGTCTACTTCAAGCTATAGTTTCTCCCTTAGCTTAGGATGAATTAGTTGGTTAATTAAGAATTAGAATGATATTACTTCATATTATACAAAGGTAAAATATATAGGAGTCGTTAATGCTACCACTGAGGCTATTTGGATTCAAGGGAGTCTTACTAAATTTGGTATCTAGTTTTGAAGACCAATAGTCATCTTTTGTGACAACCAAATCACAATCTACATCTGTAAGTATCTCATCCTACATCAAAGTACCAATCATATCTATATTCACATGCATTTTATTCAGGAGCTCATCCATGAGTAATTCATTGATCTTCTCTATATCTAGACTACAAAGAAAATTGGTTATATATTCACCAAACCCTTCACTGAGAGCAAGTATCTTCATTTACGATCTCTTTTTGGGCTTCAGGTAGCTTCATCCTCATCCTTTGGGGGGAATTTATATGTAATTGGGTACCTCATTAGGCCTTTTTGATGGGACCCAATTACACTACCCACTTAAGTTACGCTTAAGGGGGTGTTAGTATAGGTTTTTATTCCATTTAATGGTTTTTCCCTACACATGTTTAGTTAGCTTGATTAGGTGTATTTTTAGGTCATTTTTAAATATAATCCCACATTCATGAGGATATGAGGACATGTTTATATTCCACCTATATATGTACCTTTCCTAAAGCTTTTCTGGCTGATGATTTTATTGCTAATGTTAATTTATTTAAGATTGTTATTGCAAAGCTTCTTCTAGCCCATGTTTGATTTCACTTCTACAACATGTAATTTATTCATTCATTTAATCCTATCTAGTTATAGATCCTCAAGTGCATCCCATTATGACAATAATAACATTCCATTATCAAAAAGTGAACAAATCAATAAATCAATGATAATTTCTTGGAACATTAAACTCATAAATATTAACATTA